>JANVCC010000037.1:17360979-17496409 GCA_025345505.1 Todiramphus chloris collaris | reverse complement strand
GCCGCCAGCTCCCGCGACGGCAGCACCACCAGCCCGCGGGGCGACGCCGGCCCCGTCGCCTCCGGCACCTCGGCCGGCCCCTCGGGGCGGGAGAGCAGCCCGTCCAGCAGCGGCAGCAGGTAGGCCAGCGTCTTGCCGCTGCCCGTCTCGGCGGCGCAGAGGGCGCTGCGGCCGCGACGCAGCGCGGGGATGGCGAGGAGCTGCACAGCCGTGGGGCGGACGATGGAGAGGCCCTCCAGGCCGGCCAGCAGCGCCGGCTGCAGCCCCATCTCGGTGAAGGACGGGCTCTGTTTCGCGTCCGGCGGCGGCTCCCGCAGGGCGGGAGCTGCCTCCTGCAAAGGCTCCAGCTGGAAATAGTCCCCGCAGGACTTCCTGTGCTTCCAGCCCGCCGACACCAGCTGAAGCCGCTCCCAGCGCCCTACCGTCTGCCAGCGGGGCTGGCTCAGCTCTGGCCGCCGGCTTCGCAGCAGCAGCTTCCCGGGCCGCACCGCCGCCACCTCCCCTTGCCCGCGCCGCCGGCGCTGCGCCCCCCGCTGCAGGCGCAGCCGCAGGGCCCAGGGGATGCGCACTACATCCCCGGGGGGCTGCGTGCCCTCCGCCGCCGCCCGGGTGGCCGCCAACCGCCGCGACAGCTGCCGCAGGCCGGCTACCGTCCCGCCGCGGCTCAGCGCCATGCTGGCCTCTCACGTGGTGACAGCGGCGCTGCCTGATGACGCCAGGAAGAGGCGCTTCACCCGGGTTCCTCCGCCCCCCGGAACCACGGCGGAGCCACGCGAGGAAGGTGAGCGCCAGGGCTGGGGGAACGCGCGCAGTCGGTAGCTCGGGCGGCGGCTCTTTCACCTTCGCCTCCTGAGCTGTCGGCTGAGAGCTGACCCCCCTGCTGCACCCCGCGGGAGCAAACACGGCCCTAAAGGGCTCTGGCAGGGGCGACCCGGCGCCCCTCTCTCGGGGGAAGGAGCCCGTGCGGCGGAGAGCGCTCCCCGGACCGCCCCGCCGCCTCCGCGCAGCTGACGGCAGGGCGGGAGGAGCGGCCGGGCCGCGGTAGAGCCGCCGGCCCGCGAGATGCCGAGGGGACTCTGGCAGGTGTGACAGGGTCGCGCGCTGTCCCCCCCCCCCCGTCCCCGTCCCTTCCCGCCAAAAGAGCTGTGGGCGTTGGCGAGCAGGCAGCGATATTCCACGGCTGCCCCCCTTGGTTTTCCTCTTCCAGGAAGTTCCGCAAGAGGAATGACACCTCTGTGTTTTAGAGGCAAGAAGATCCTGGCTCCAATGGTGCGGGTGGGAACGTTACCGATGCGTCTTCTTGCTCTGGACTATGGCGCTGATATCGTGTACTGCGAGGTATGAAGGGTCAGCAGCTGAGGCAGTCTTGTAACATTGTTATTATAAAAGTACAAAGAGACTTGGTGTATTGTGACTTTGTTGGGACTTTGTTCCTTTCACATATATTTTTCATTAGAAAAATGGGGAAAGAAGAACCTCTGTGGTTAAAGCGTTTCCCTTTGAGCGGTCCTCAAGTCACGGCAAACCCATATGTTAAGGCTGCTCAGTAAATTTAAATTCATTTAGACAAAACATAGACCACAGTAATTTCTTCACAATCTACTGCGTTGTGATTTTGTTTGTTTTGTCTTACTGAGTAGAGCTGTAACATTAAAGGAAGCCCTATACTGACCTACCCTCTCACTTAGCTCTGCTGTGCTAACCCAGAGCATCCAGACATATCCCTCGCTGTCCTTCTTGCTTAACCACTTTTCTTAAAGCTGCCTGAAGTTGAGACTCCCATCTTGTTACAGTATTATTGGTAGGACTGTTCTGCAAGTTGAAGTACTTAGTCGTCGCTGTCCTTATGTTGCAGTGAAGCCCTAACCCCATTTTCCCCCTTCAACGCTACTATTAGTTCTTCTCAAATGTAGGCACAGGTACAAGTTACATGACTCAGCCCAGATTCTTTTTATTAAAAACAACAAACCACACAGTAAAGAGTTAAACAATGTAAACATGTCGTAAATGCTGTGTTTCCTGAAGAATGTTTGATTTATACCAATAGAACAGACTGAAAAAACCCTCAGAATTACTTGTTTAGAATGTTCTCCGGGAATCCTGACAGCAATTCTCTTGTGAGTTAGCTCACTGCCCTTTTTGGGGGAGAAGGCAGAAATGATTTCTTCTCAGAGAGACAACATGCTGTTTCCATCTTGGCTCCAGCTCACCTTTTGTCTGTCTTCTAGAACTGCAAATAGTATGTAATTAGTTGGATCTGCTCCATGGGAAAGAATAGTTATTGCTGAAGAACTGTCAAAATTCAGTAGACTAGTTACCACTGTCTGCCATAAAATAGAAAGTAAAAGTGTTTTTCTTCTTTGACAAATAGTAATTAACAGTTTCCAAGTTTATGAATTATCACTTCTCTGCTTTATATGGGATTGAGAATATACATCTTTTTTTTTCTCTGGGAGAAAACTGCAGCATATCATATATAGAGAAATCACAAGCATTGAGTTACAGAATCCAGAAGTCCTAAACACTAAAAGTGGGTCAGGCTTCAGATAACCTTTGTGCTTTTCCAGTATCCCTTAGTAGTGTGAAAGTCATTCTTGTAGCTAAAAACCTGTCGTAGTTTTCCTCCTTTCACCTCAAAAATAAAATCTACGTCGTCTTTTCTTTTTTCCACATTACCATTGAAAGACAGGAGAGTTAAAGCATCTTTCACATAGATTAGTGTTTGCAGTTAGATATCTCTTCAGAGATTTCTATCAGAAAAGCTGTACTTCTTAGATTTTCTTAAGAACTGACAAGAGAGTATAAACCAGATTTGTTTTAGGCAATTATACTGCAATTATTTGGCAACAGAAGAGCTTAGACAGCTGCATTTGGTAGCATCATTTCTGTATGGTAAAGTTTCATTCTTTAATGCATCCTTTTTTTAAGCTAATATATGTAGGTGGAAACTCTGGTCTTCTAAAAGAAAGCCATAAATTCTGGAAGGATGGGGGCTGTATATAGGGTTCTCCAGTAAAGGTCAACCAAAAGCTTCATTCTGTCCTTTAAGGAATGTAAAGAATTGTTAAGGCTCAGGAATAAGCTAAAGAAGTCTTAAAGCTTAATGTTACTGTTTTGTTCACCTTTGTGTTTGGCAAATATAAATAAATGGTGATTCTTGAGGTGGTTTGGTGCTTTACTATTGTCTGCTGATTCTGCTCTAGGTGTTTTGTTCTGCTTGGTTTCTAGCTTGCTATAGTGAGATTTGAACAAAACGGTTCTTCTAACACTGTGCAAACATATCACATTCTTCTGTTCTGTGAACATATTGTGAAATATCAGTTGAGTGTGTTGTATAGGTAAACTCTTGATTTTTGTATTCTTTTTTGATATTTATTATTTTTAGATAGCTGTTTAATAAGATGGGCAACTGTTTAGAGCTGGGTGGCCTAAACACTGACTCACAGAGATATTTTTATGCTTTATTCCCAGGAGCTGATTGACATAAAGATGCTGCAGTGTAAGAGAGTTATAAATGGCAAGTATAGCATTTCTTCTGTTAACACCTGTACGCATTCTTTTTTTTCTAATTAAGAGAAATGATAATTATTTTCTTGAAGTAATCTCATAGTGATTACTATGAAGTATCACTGTCATGTCCCTAAACTGTTGTCTAGGGATTTAAAAATAAGTCTTTGAAGTTTGCACCAGTCTGCTTCCCTTCTCGAGGAATTTCAGTAGTGTCCTTTATGAAAACCATAAATGTTTTTGGAGGATAGGACTAATGTATTAGTAACTGACAGTTGGTAATTCCTTTTTAGAATTGCTTTGCAAGAAATGTACTGCAAGGGTATAGAGGAGGTAGGGTGTCATTATTTCTTCTGGTTTTGGAAGACTTAACAGCATTTCATTTATATATAAGTTACATAATCATATGGCCTCCTTTAGGGTTACATTTGTGTATAATTTTTGTCTGTTTTATTTGTTTCTTATTTCTTATAGAAGTACTTGAAACAGTGGACTTCATTGCACCGAATGAAAGAGTTGTTTTCAGAACTTGTGAAAGGGAGAGACACCATGTAGTCTTTCAGATGGTAAGAAACCAACTACAGCTACTCTTTTAATATATTTAAACAAGGTGGGGTTAGTAACATTAAGTCTAAAGCAGCTCTTGATTGCAGACTATCAGTTTCTTGATCCTTCAGGTGGAGGTAAAGTTTCACACCAAATGTGTTGCAGAATTTCCAAACTATTGGTATAAATGTGATCAAGATGCTGCGTTGTAAGCTCTGCTTAAAGCTGTTTTCACAAGAGGTGATTAAGATAAATTCTGTGCTCTATACCAGCAGCTTGTTTTTGTAATAGGTGTCTTTGATATATTTATGAACATGTACACACCAAAAATAAATGATGCTGATGTTTGATCACATGTTTAAGTCTTGCACTGTCCAGTAAACAGTCTCACTAGAAAGACTGAACGAAATGGCATTGCTTAGCATAGATAAGAGGGGATTAATGTGTGCATTAACACTGCACAAATGGATTAAATGCTGCTGTAGAAAAGAAGGTAGTAATTTGCTCTTTGGCACCACTCTGTGTAGGGCAAGAGATGGAGGGAGAGAGAAGTATGGACTGCACTGGATATTGAAAAAGACTTTTTTCAGTGGTAGTGATAGCCCTGGAACAGATTCTTGTAGAGGCTGTAGAATTGTTATTAGTGAAAATTCTTAAAAATACTTTTTAAAATTAATTTGATGATATTTTATAATTGTAAATCCTCTTCTTTTACCAACAGGGTTCTGCAGATGCTGAAAGAGCCCTGGCAGTAGCTAAGCTTGTGTAAGTCATTTTCTCTCACTCCCTTATCACCAGGATGGTTTTTTGACTTTTATATAGAGAGGAATTATTGTGGAAGACAGTTTTCTATGATTGAGAGGGCAAGGTAGGTCTTGATAGGAACAAGAAGAGTTCTGTAGGAGCTGCACAGTAAAATGTAGCATCTCAAAAAGCCAATGGTATAATGGCGTAACTGCAACTTCTATTTCAAATAATTCTTGCTCAAAGCAGCAGCTGTGTATACTGGGATTGATGGCTTTTTGCTAGTGCAGTGTGTCCTTGATCTCTCCAATATGAAATTTTCCTGGTATTCCAAAGCTGCAGGTAAGACCAGCATGCCTGAAAATGTCTCCTACTGTTTGTGGTTTGAAGCTCCCAATAAAGTACTGTGCAGAAATGAAAAGTGTCTTTCAAACCTTTTCAAAAAGCTTTTTTAAGCTTCCATTTTAACTAGTTTCAATAGAACTTGTTCTACTGACAGTGGTGAACTTAGTGGTGGGTACAATTATATATACTTAATCCTATATAAACATATTTAAGGTATTTTCAGCTTCTGTGCAACACTGGTCATTGAAACCTGTGGACAGACTGATTATCAGACTGCTGTTAAAATAAATGTAAATTATTTGAGAAGCTAAAAATTCAGAAGTTCAAATAAAAACTTAATCTTAAATTATCATTTACACCTTAATGATGATGGAACAAGTTTTCTGGGAAGACATCTACTTCCTGCTTCGTGTTCTGATATGCTGAAAAGTATTTTAATTGTCTCCTTTGCTTTCAGAGAGAGTGACGTAGCTGGTATTGATATCAACATGGGGTGCCCAAAAGAGTATTCTACTAAGGTAAGTAGATTTTGGTTAGTCTTTTTTTATTTCTTAGGGGTTTGAAGTGGGGAAACTGTTCTGTTTTTCTGGGCTGAACAAATGTAGGCGGTAAAATTTTCATGCAGATAAACTGAGTTTATTTTTTTGCAAAAAGCAAGAGTCTCAAAGGTGTCATGGCTCTAATACAGTAAAATAACATAGCATGCTAGAAATCTCTCAAGAATAGGTCTGGTCATATAATTAAACCTCTCAAGTATCTGATATCTTCACTTGAACAGTTCGTAGTGCTTCAGCCTGGATCTGACAATGGTCAGTGTTGAAAGTACTGCGTGATGGTGCCAGAGAGACATAGGGTGGATCAATTTATAGGAGGATTCTGTTTCACTGCTTCTAGGTTGGCTTGTATTCTAAAGAATACTTAAATTGTTCTAATATATTTCATTTAACTTGTGAATAATTTTACCCACTTGCATTTCTAGGGTTTTTCTGGTTTAATCCTGTTAACTTTTTTTCTGTTTCAATGATAACTTACGAAAATAACAAGTGATGTATGATGAAAACAAATATTTCATGCTCTTTTAACCTCAAAATTTAATTTCCCCTGTTCTGGAATCAGTTTTATTTATGAATTTAGATTCTGTTGTTTCTGAACTTCTTTGTTTCCCTGCCAGATGGCTTTTGAGATAAAGTGGTATTAGCAAGGAACTGTAGTCATGTTGAGGATGTCATTATATTCATAATGGTCTTGATGGTATTTCCAGTAATGTTTTCTTTAGCTATTATTACTTTCTTCCGTATTATAACTAATTACATGGAAGACTATTTTATCCTTCCACAGAATTATAATTAAGACCAGAATACCAAAACATCCACCCTGTACTAGGATAAAAGGTCAAAAATTCAAAATCTGGGCCAAAAAAGTTCATACAGTTTTGAACTGATTTCTTATGTTTGCTTATTGGCCTCTAAATCTGTGTCCGCAGGTGAAATAGTGCAGAAAGAACAGCTGAAATATTAAATTGCTAGTGTTCATAATTTGTGTTCAATAAAGCCACTTAATTTGTCTTAGCCTGTTTTTTCTAAATGTAGTGTGTAGTCAGAAGCTACTGACATCAAGACCTCTCAAATGTGGAGTGTAATATTAAAACAATAAATCTGTTCAGCTGTCACTTAATGAGAAGAAACTGGATGATTACAGTTGCTAAAAATGGCTTTTTGAAATCCCGCCTGTTCCATAAATTAATGGGAGCAAGTTGGTGCCCTGAATTACTGCTCTACAGTTCTAGGAAATGTTTCAGCAAAGTATTCACTAATGCTTCTGCATTTTAGAGTTTGCCATTTTCTCCTTGAAAAATGTGTTTGCCTAGTGTGTAACAGGCTCTGTGTATTTTTCCAGGGAGGTATGGGAGCAGCACTGCTGTCTGATCCTGACAAAATAGAGTCTGTAAGTATCACATTAGCTACTGTGCTCTACTGAATGCAGGAATGAATGCACGGAACAGAAATTTGTAAAAGCTATAGTGGAATAATCAGTTGTGAACACTGAAATTAAGTTTATGGATCAATAATACTGATTTAGTTCTCCTTGTCGTTTTCTGGACTATAAAATTACTACCTTATTTCTTTTCAATTTAAAACTTTCAGAGTGTGGTGCTGTATTTGCAGAGGGAGTAGGTTTACATGCCTGTGTATGTAAACAGGTATAAAACCATATGTGACCCAGTATGAAAAAAGGTTCATACATGTGTATATATATTTGTGAATACAATTTTATGTATATAAAACTCTGTATGAACCTATATGAAAATATATATATGTCTATGTGTAATATAGATAGATATGTAATATGTTTCTTATATAAATAATTTTTTTTTCCCCCTAAGGAAGTTCTTGTATATACGTCTGTCTTTTTAAAGAGACCAGACTCTCTTCACTCACATGCATGACTTTCTGAATCATAGCCAGTGTTTTTCTGATCCCTGCAGTTCATGCCCTTTCCTTCTGTCTAAAATGGATGTTGAGTCAGTCTTTCTTTTGCAAGTCTTTCCTCTTTCTGTGATAACACTGTTCAGATTTGTAGGCTAGTAGGAATTACACAGTTTCAACAAGCTGGTCTGTTGCTTAGTTACTATTCTTTGTAAGCTCTGACATGAAAACAGGTTGTCCTACATCATTTATTTCATTCTCTGAGGGCATGCCATTAGAAGGGCATGTCGTCAAGGTTATAACCATGATGGAGTGTGTGTTAGACTTTTGTCAAATGTAAGAATCTCTTGGTGTCTTCGTGTCTCTTTAGTGTCGGGTACCACTTATTGTGTAGTCATGCAGTGATTTAAACATGTATAAACCATCACCTGCTCCTTTTAAGTATCGTCTGTTGGACTTAAATTCATCCTGAGAAAATTACATTCTTTCCATAGCTCAGGTCTTAAATGGTTAAACTAACTATTGCTTGTTGGTCTGCTTATTCCGAATTTGTTTTAATGAGTAAGTTGTGCTTTGTGTTAGGTATGGAATTCAATTTACAATTTCTGTTTTCTTTTAGAAGATTCAATGATGTTACTTGATATTTTCCCCTCTTTTTTTTTTTTTTTTTTTTTTTTTTTTAAGGCTTTCTTCTCTTTTAAAACCATCCTTTTAGGAGCAATAACTAGTGTTACATTGTTCTGATTTCTTTGTATCCTCAACAGGGAAAGAAGGGGAGCTCTGTTAATGTCACTGTTGTGATCATGGTTTTGTCTTCCTTTTTTATTTTTTCCAGATATTGACTACCCTTGTTAAAGGAATTTGCAAACCAGTAACCTGCAAAATCCGCATTTTACCTTCAGTAAGAATACAAATCATTATGCTAAGTTGTTTAGTTGTTGTTTATTTCTGCGGTTTAAAATCAGTTCGAATATATGACATTATCCTGTTGGCATTTTAGACCTGTTATTGTGAAATAACACTTGGAATTATAAATTCTGTTTGGGATACTGTCACAATCTAAAGGGCTATCTGACCTGTACTGTGGGTTTGTCAGATTCCATGATACACAAGGACACAGAGGCTTTTACCCTCTGAATTTCTCAGCTCAATTACAGATTACTACAAATACTGCAAAAATCACTATAGCTAATATAACTATGATTAATAAAGCTAGATAGAGATATAGGTATCTCACTGTTACAGATTATTAGTAGCAACAATTGATAGTATAACAGCAATGATTAACATGGCAGCCAGCAATTATAGCAGCAATTAATAACAGTAACAACACAATAGGTTTATGCTATTACAACTTACTACAGGCTTGTCACTAGCAAAGCAAACTTACCAGTAATATAGGAGCAGATATACTTATGATAAATTACTTATATGCATATATAATATATATGTTCATAGTAAAAATACCAGTATCAAGTGCATAAACACAGAAGTGGGCCAAACCGTCCCAGACAGAAGGTCAAGCAGATCCAAGGGGACCCAACCATTCCAAAAGTAGGAACACAAACTGAATCAATCCCAAAAGTAGGCCTGGAGAGGAACCAGTAAAATAAAAGGCAGAGACTCACTCCAAAGATTATCTGTGTCTTGGAGTCTGGAGTCAGGCAGGCAACCCTGACAAGAGTCCAGGATCTTGTAGAAAGTTTGTGCAGAGTTTAACCTGCTTAAGAAAAGGAAATGTATGTGCAGCATGGGAAGTTCTCAGAGAGATGCTCTATTTGGATGAAAAGTAAGGCATTTTTGTGTCAGAGACAGAAGGGGGCTACCCCTCCAGCAGCCACTACTTGGTGTTGATTCCTATTTTTCACCCGTGGCAGCCAGTAGATAATTGTTTCCTGTTCTTTCAGACCAAGATTTTTTTTCTCCCAGACTGTCTTCCTGTTCTTGCAGAACAGCCAGTGACAGTTACAGATTCTTTCTTTCTTTCTTTCTTTCTTTCTTTGGTTGTTTTGCCCTTTTTTTCAGACTGTTTTTAATCTTTTTAAATGCTGAATTGCTGATATGGTTCCTTGGTTTTGCACTTACTGATGCTATCTCAGGATGTCTCTGGTTTCTAGGTACTCAGCTGCACCTAGCAGGAGTGCTCTGGTTCACAGACCTAGTTTCCAGGCTAATGGTTTTCAGTCTGCAGACATTTTCTTTCTTAGTATTTTTGAGAAGATATTTTCTTCTGTTCAGTAATTTTTCCCTTCCAACCATTTCACTTTTCTGGGTGCTCACTCCAGATGCCAAACTTCCTTTCTCCTCTCTAATTTAAAAAGTAAAGAAAATATCTAAACATTAGATGTCTGCACATGGTTTTATTCCATTGAACTTTAAATGTGGATACTTTGATTAAAAAAAAAAGTATTTTAGTACTGTCTATTAGAACCCACTGAGTTACTCCCAAAGCTTTTGTTGGTGGATAAGTACCACATGAAAACAGAATGGAAAAATGCACTCTCTTTTGGAAGAGGACTGCCAAATGGGAAATGGACTGAGTAATATCATGTGTACATGAAAATAATGCAATGAACTTGCAATTTCTTGTTGGTCTGCTTGAAGTCAAACTCAAGAGGGGAAGACCAAGTCCAAATTTTACTTCTTCAAATTCCCACCTTTGTGTTAACACTGAAGATTTTACAAATGAAATTGTGTTTACAAAAGCAACTGCCTGTGCTCTATAAACTATTCATATTTTAAACTGCTCCTGACATACAATGACAGAAACAAATACTACAAATGATACCTGAATTAAAAACAACTTGTGCAGCCTTTTTAGAAACTCTGATATACTGAAGCACTGAAATTCCTATCTTATACAAAGAGGTTCATAATCTTCCTTCTCAGAAGCAACATGTTAATTGCAATTAGAATGACTTTTTTCTTGATGTTCTTGAGAACAATCATTGATTTTGAAGAAATTGTGGTAAGATTGATATTGCTAAAGCTGTTACATTTAATTTTGTCAGTATTTTTCTAGAATTTAAATGTTCAGAATGTAGTAAAATTACTTAGGCTCTTTTTTTTGTCTTCTTTTTTTACAGTTGATGTAGCTTCTTTATTGGATTTTTTTTTTTTTTTCAGTTAAATTCCCTACGTGTTTTTAAACCTTCAGGAGATGATGTGGCTTCTCTTTTAATGACTGATTATTTTGCAATCGTGTATTTAATTATCTGCCTAGATAATGACCTGGATAGATATTTCTGTAGATGAATGAAATGTAACTGAGCTAGCTATTGTTCAAAAGTCTTTTATACATGCATTTTAAATGAACAAATGAAGCCTGTATTAAGAGAATCAGTAACTCTTAAGAACATTTTCATTCTGAAGTATTAAATCGAAGAACTGGGACCTCTCCTTTTTATGTTTTACAAGTATCCTAGAGCCTCTTCTTTGTTTCAAGCTGCTTTTGCATAACATGTCATCCATCAGAACAGTAGGTGAGCTTCTGTTTCTGTGTTCATGCCAGCTAGTAGATGTTGCATTTTTAAAAGACTGGAAGTGCTATTTTTGTCATTAGTCACATCATTCTCTGGTTTTTTAAAAGAAAATTGGCTTTACCTCTCATTCTCCCTTTCCCTAAAGCTGTGTAAGACTGGCGAATCCAGCAGTGTGCCAAACTTCTTTCTGTCTTTTAACAGCATCTTACCTCCTTGAAGATGTACTGGAAGCTTCTCCTTTTTCCTCTGTATCTTTTGATTCACAGGTCATCATTAGAATTTTATTAGAATATCATTAGGATTTTTTAGATACTAGTTAACTTTTTAAAAACACATCTGAAATGAATATTTATAGATGTTTGATTGCACATTACATTGATTTCAAGAGGCATCCTCTTCCTAAGGTGGATTTTAATTACAATTTATAGAGTGGCCATTAGAGAGGGCTTGATAATCAAATGTTTTGTATCGTTTTCAAATGTAGTCTGCATGGTAGTTACTCCTTTTTCTTTGAAATAAATCATGTCATTCTCTCTTATCTCTCAGGTTGAGGATACGGTGAATCTAGTAAAGAGAATAGAAAAGACTGGTATTGCTGCCATTGCAGTCCATGGAAGGTAAATTGATTTTGGGCAGAGAATTAGATTTTTTTTCAGTTTCCTGATGAATGTAGCACATTAAGATATGACTGGAGTATACTCTACGTGTAATATATGGTTCTGATTTCAACTGTTAGTTAAATTGGTGGTGCAGAAAATCAGGCAAGTAATTAGGGAATTGAACCACTTACTGCTATTTTTCTAATTTTTTTTTTTTCTCAAGGAGCAAATAAAACTAAAATGATCTTCAGTACTCTATATCTAAAACATGCTGCTTATCTGTAGATGGAATTACAGTAACAGTGTTTCAACATGTATTTGATATGAAAGAATTCTCTAGTGTTTAAAAAAAAAATCCAACAAAACCGAACAGAAAGTTACATCAAATATATAAAGTAAAAAAGTGAGAATAAGTATGTCCCAATAATCCTTGAGTCATGTGTGCTGTCATTCAGATATCTACAAATTCCATAGAAGTCTTTGGTCTTGTTTGGTTTTTTTTGTTTGTGGAAAAGGAAGAAGGAGGAGAGACCTCAGCACCCTGTCCACTGCGATGTGATCAAAGCCATATCTGAAGCAGTCTCTGTTCCAGTAATAGCAAAGTAAGTTGCACTGATGATATCATTATTGCCAGATGCCTGTACCTAACTTCAGATTTGCAAGTGCAGGAAAAAGAAGCTTCCTGTAGGGCGAATACAGCATTACCTGTTAGCAACAATCAAATGTGAATAGAGGGAGCAGTGACAAAATTTGGTCTTATGAAATATCACCGTATGTCGGTGTTTCGTTTAAAAATTCTGTGCATTTTTCAAATCACATTGCTTTTGTGTGTTACAATCTATCCTATGCAAGCTGTTTCTGATTGCATCCAGCACTTGAATTCTCTGTGCTTTTAAGCCCTGTGAAGTGACTGGTTATAGCCCTACCACTGTGTATCTTGGACACTTGCACGTTAGAGAAAACAGTTTTTGAGCAGTGGGACAGGTCATAATCTACAGCCTCACAACTTTCTTAAGGCATCCTTAGTTTGCAGACATACAGACAAACTCCTACTGAATCTGTCTGCTTGTATTGACAGATCCTCAGTAACTCTGTGATACTGAAACAAGGAATTCAGTCTTTAGGAAGTTTAGCTACAAACAGGTAAGTTTTAAGAGCAATTTTGGAAGCAGAGGCAATGAACCGTTCCAATAGGTCCTGAATTTTGTCTGATCTGCCTGACCAACATCTTTAGATGCTTCATGTCTTTATAAGTGGCAGTAGAGTGTCCTTGGCCAGAGAGAAGCAGTGTCCTTAAATATAGTTCATTCTTCATTAATCTTGAATCTTCGTGGAAAAGCTGCATCTCATAAAACTGTACGCTTGAATCAGGAATTTAAGAACTGTTTTCCCGTTCACATTTCTGTGTATTAAAAAAACCACTGAAAGTCACAGTTTTTCCTGTTAGGCAACCTGTTTCTGTACTGCACAAAGGAAATATTCTATGCTGAAAATAATTGTTGATGACTTCTCAGTGGTTCACCCCCTTTCTAGTTTCAGAATATATCTTTTTAAAACAATATGAAATCAAAAAGCTAAGCAATATTGTGCAATTAAGATATAAAAATATCAGAGGTGGTTTGATGAATTGCTTCTAAGTAGTCTGTATATGAATTTACTACTTTGTGTCACAACATGCTGAACTAACTTCAAGAATACCCTTTTTTTTTCTCTTTATTTCCTTCCCCCATATAGTTTCTCTGAAATGGCTATGATTTTTATTTTAAATCCACTTAGTGAAACTTTTTCCCCTCTAAAGGAATGTAAATGTGCAACTTGGTTTCCTGCTTATTAAATATATTTTATCCATGATACTTGATCTCCACTGTAACTTACTTGGCTAGGATTTTGAGAATGTTATCCACTTGTACTTCAAGCTTGGTCAGGAAATACACTGGAATTATGGCATAATCTTTCATTAGTGCAGGAAGCTTGCTTTTTCTGCCTTCACAATATAACCATCTGATTTTGAAGCAATTTATCGTTCTCTCGTTTTCATTGTGAATTTGACAGTGTTTCTACTTTTGAAGGGATAAAGATTTTACTCTTACATTATACTTCAACAGTCCAACTTTTATTTTACATTTAAAAGATGTTGTCAAGAACAACTTTTAAGAGAGAGAAAAGGTGTTTTAAGTGTCTGAGTTGCTGACTTGAAAGCAGAGACAGTATAATAGAAGCAGTGTAGCCTTTTTTTTTTAACTTTCAAGTGCTTTGTGACTGACCCAGAAGTCCTATTTGTAGTTACTCTCTATGCATTAGTGCTGGAGTGAAAGTGGAATGATGCTGTCTGTACTTAACTTGTTGCCAGTATCACTGTGCCGCCACAGTTAGTGTGCAGTTGAAGGTTACAGACTGGCAATTAGAAGTTATCCCTTTTCAAACAACATGGAAGTGACTCTTTGTGAACCTTATCTGTTCAGAGCTGTGTGAAAGCACAGTCTGTGCAAAACACAAGCTATGTCCTTCATAAAAACAGTCTTCTATTTTGAAGACAAGTATGCAGATAATGAAGAACATATTTAGCCAGTGTTTTAATGAAAATAAAACTCTCAGGCCCATATATTCTCTTAGTTTTGAGGTAATATCCTAAATAGACTCTGCCACCATTACTACTGGAGTATCACATGAAAAATACAAGGCTGTGTTGTAATACAAGTAATAGCAGCTAAAACTTCTGTGATTATAACAGTGATGTTAATTTTTAGTGGAGGATCTCACGACTTCATCAAAGAATATTTCGACATTGAGACCTTCCAGAAAGCAACAGCTGCCTCATCAGTAATGATAGCTCGTGCTGCCATGTGGAACCCATCTATCTTCAGAAAAGAGGGGCTTTTCCCTTTGAAGGAAGTCATTGAAGCTTACATCAAATATGTATGTTTTTTGCAAGATCTTACTTGTAGTTAACATTGTTTAGTAAAAAATTGATTAATGATTCTAAAGTATTGTAGATCCTCTTCATTTCAATGACTCTAGGGATATTTCAACATACTGCATATGCCATGAGTCTTGCAAATCAACCACTGCTTCCTCTGCTTTATTTTGTTAAACAAACAAACAAAAAAGTTCAGAAATCTGTATGCAGGAAAGTTTTTCCTGATCATTCTTTTCTTATGTACTGTGCTTTTTTTAGCCCTAGTTTCTTGGGAACATCTATGAAGCTTACAAATGTCTAGGAATTTGAAAAGCTAATGATATGTAGGCCAACTCTTGAAGTTACAGTTGTGCAAATAATACTGAACAGAATAGTGAAGGAATTTTAAATACAGCTGCTGCTTAGATTCATTTTTAGAAATGAATTGCTTTTCACAAAGAATGTCAAGAATTTTTAACAGCAGGGAAGCAAAGGGAGTGATTTTCCAATAAAGTAATGCTGTATTGTAGTACTGTAGCTCTATTAGCTGAGTCATCTATTACACAAAGTTTTATCTATTAATCAAAGTACACACTTTGAATGATGTAATAGGAAATTAATCAGAACTCAGTGGCTTTGACCATGTCATCAATTCAAAATTTTCTGGTTTTTGAAAATTTGAATTTCCATTAACTAGTTACTAAAATATCACTGCATTGCTGGTCAGTTATGTAAACTGGTCAACTCTTTCTTCCGAAGTCTATGAGTAAGTTGGACTTCTGCTCATGAAAACATGCCAAAATAATGAGATTATATGCATGTTCATGAGTAGTCTTGAATATGTCACTGAAGAAACTGTTTGCCTTTCAAAAAAGATTTTGAAATTCATCAAGAGACATGAACATTACCAACCAAATTTATCTTATATATGCATTTATATATATTTTGTCTCTCTCCTTCAGGCAGTGAGGTATGATAATCACTATACCAACACAAAATACTGTTTGTGTCAGATGTTAAGAGAACAGCTGGAAACTGCTCAGGGTAAGAAGCTGCACGCTGCACAGTCAATGCAGGAGATCTGGTAAGCGCGTACTTCAGAAATAGGAGCTGTGCTCTCTGTCAAACTTGCAAACAACTTCTGTCTGTAGCACTGTCTGGCATGTCATACCTTAAGAAGTTGAAAAAATACCCCAAATAAACCAAACAAACAAAAAAGAAGAAGTTAAACCTTTACCCCTAAAAACATTTATATATTCAACATGCTAATTTGAGTGTTACTTCACTGAGTGACAGGCATTTATCCAATACTTGCATTAATTGATAAAGAAAAGTTCCAGCATTCTCTAGTGTTAGTCTGGAGTTTAATAGTGTGGAGCTTGTCTTTTTTCACAGATATTTATTTTAACTTTCCTTTTTGCATGTGGGGCTTTTAATGTTACTGGAATACTTATGACAGGGTGTTTGTCTTAAATGAATACTGAGATAAACTTAAAACATAGTGTGCAGGTGGCCTATGATACATGAATGTATTTAATTTGTGCTGTTTTTCATACCTGAAATAACATAATGATCTATGACAACCTTTTTGAGGAAACACAGTACCTTTAATGAATCTCTTCATCCTGGACATCTGAGACCGACTGGGTGAAACATCTCAGAGGGAGACAGAAAAGGAAAAGTTTGAGAGAAACCATAAAATAGACATGTGATTAAAGCATTCACATAGAATGGAGTCGAATTCAGGTTTGCATGAAACTAAACAAAATAAAGGTCTGAGCTTGCCTGTGTCATATCCACTACTATAATTATCCTTCTGATGGAGTGGACGGGAAGACAGTCTCTTTGTTTTTATAAAATAAACAGTCTGAAACTGTTTGTTATTTTAACATATATGAAAATGGATAGAAACATTGAAAGCTGGAAATATTTTGCAGGTGGAGTTACTGGTTTTTAGCAAACCCTAATCAGCATTCTGTTCGTGTTCAAAGTGAATGAAAAAGCCTGCAATCCTTTTACCAGTTTATCTCAATTTTCCAATTTTGTCTCTCTATCAACATTGCTGACCATAATTATTACATTGCAATGCAATCACAGGAATTTGTATTTTATATATAAAAGGAGCTAGCCTTCATTGTTTGTAACGGAGCAGTGGAATCCATGAACATTTAAACTGTGCAAGTTACTTTTTACTTTTTCAGTGTAAATAGTTGAACAATCTTTACTATAGTAACTTACTATCTATTTTGCATATAGTTTTCCAATTTGGTCAGGAGAGATACAGTATAGATTGAAAATGAATCAATCTTTTACAGCTTCTAATAAGTCTTAGCCAAAAGGGGGTGGTGTTCTCTACTGAATGAATAGTAATGCATAGCATGTAAAGAAAAGAAATGGCAAAGTTAGAGTCGAGCCTTTAAACAGGTAATGAAAAGAGTCACAGTTTATACAGATAAACACTGGATGGAGGTCTAGAGTAAAACTTTGGGGTTTATATGCTATGCCTAACAAGTTTTCAGGGACTTCCAAAATGGGACATAATCAGGTTTTTGTATATGTGATGCAATACCAATTTAAAAATTGGCTTAAGCAGTGTGTGTGCATGAGAGGGGGACACAGAGAGAAGAACTTGACAATTTATGAAACTGCTTTCTACCAGCAGACTCAGTCTTTTAACTACTGTTCTAAACAGCCTGTTTAATGCCCAGATAGCTGAAGAACACTGAGCTATTTAAAATGCTACTTCATACTGCTGTCTCCTAGTGGCAAAAGCATGGTACAGCCATTCGAGGTTTTAACGTTAGTACTGAATGTGAGACGCTGCTGCATTTCACACCAAAACATTTACATAACAATACATAATAAGTTGCCTTCTCCTAGAAGCATTAGTTGGCATTTTTCAGCTTCATTGCTTTTCCACTTAGAGCATTGGAGGTGGCTTTGTGGCCAGAATTCTTTTTGTCATTGGAAGCATCATACCTATGAGCATTCTCATAAGTCAGAAAGTAGAAGTTTTCTTATGCTGCAGGCTTTATTAATATCTCTAGAAAGTGAATATTCTTGGTTTTTTGAAGTAGCTGCAGCCTGCCACAAATCTGAAATTTAAAGGGATTTGAGGCTCTTGCCTTTGACCCAAATCCTAGTTGCTTCCTCCCTTGTCTTTGGGCTTGTGAATAATACTGTGAAGTCAGAAAATCTGAGATTTTGAGGTATTTGGATGTGACGGTGTTTATTGCTTAGTCTTTTTAAATACTAAAATTAGAAGAACCACCTATTTCCTACTTTATGCTCATATTGCCCTTGTGGAGCTGATGCACCAGGAGTCACTCAGAGATATTCTTTGCTGATTCATTCTCTTGCAAGTTATTAATTGAGCTAATAACTTGAACATTGCAGGACTTGTATTACTGATTGATTCTGCCTGGACTTTCAGGCTGCACAGTAAATATATCGTGCTGGAAATGAGAACATTCTTTTTCTACTTGTAGCTCAACAGTGTGATAATAACTGATGGAGAAACATTACATCACCGTACAGAATGTAACCACACTTACATGTTACTCTGCACATAAATACTCGTATTTAAATACAACCAATTTCTGTACTTTATCATAATGTGATATAAAAGTTCATAAACTGATCTCTAATACCAAAGAGTTCTGTTTGAATAGTGAAGCCTTTGAAATGGCTGACTTCTATGAAGAAACAACAGCTATTTTTGAAGCTAAGAAAACATCTTTAGAAACTGAGATACAAGATGAAGATGACCAAATAGAAGATCCAGATGTAATAAAAATGGCTGTTAGATTTGACAAGTAAGCAGCAAATTAAGTTTTTCACTGTCTGCATCTGTAAATAAGAAATGTGAATTTGACAGTTCCTTACAGTTTGAAAATAAGTTTGCATAACAGTGCTTACTGTCTGAATTGTTATGAAGTAATTTGTGTGCATCATTACATAATCACTAGCATCACCACTCTTTCTGTGCTATTTGTGTGTTGCAAAATGTTTTTTGGTTCCAGGCTTCCTGAGACTGCTTGATTCTCTCAGTTAATTTATTAAGTGCTGAGTGATCTTTAAAAAAAAAAAAAAAATTCTAATATCTGTATGTAGGAGAATATGAATATACAAAGATAGAGTTTGTTATTTTTAGTCAAATTTAACTAAGACACGTTTCTTCTATAAAAAGTCCTGCACAGATTTCAGGATACTCTTTTCTGAGCAGATAACATACGTGCTCATCTGCAGTATTATAAACGCATTGCACTCATAAGTTATTCCTTGAGAAACTAATTCATGTGATCATGTACAATATTAAGTAACGTTGATTATAATCTGTGAAGCCTACAGAATTGCTGTTACTTTCCATGTCATACCTGTTTACTATTTTTGCTTTGTTTGCTATTAAGTCTTAGCACAGTTCAGAGTGCGGTATAAAATCAGACCCCATCATAATGCTTTAATATTGACAGGTTATATTGCCTAACTCCCTGAAGACTGAAAACAGTGGGTTTACAGTGTTCCTTTTTTTAACGTCAAGTACAAGGGGCTGTAATTCTGTGTCAGTAACTGAATCAGTGCCTGCCTTTTTTACCCTTTTTTATTTGATAACTCTACTGTCTCGTAACAGAAGCAACTTCTTTTCTTTCTTCTAGTGTTTAATCTTATATTGTTGCTTATAATAAGCAGTGCCAAACTTTATCTCTGTTCTGTTACATAGTTAGTTAGAATCTCCTTCCTGGTAAGTATCTCTTCTCTAGTAGTTACTACAGGAGGTGAATGTTTGGGAAGAATTAATAGAGAAGTTTAGATTTTATTTTATATGTTAAGTCAGATGTACTACTTGAGTTATCTAAAATGGAAGCAGCATTTTTCGTAACATTTGAGCTGTAGAATTAAATCAAAAAGACTAACTGGTACAAGTAATAGAATAAGCAGCATTATCTGTTTTAAAATAGAACTTTGTGCACCGTTAACCACAAATTTTTCTGTCTAGGCGAGAATATCCACCACAGATTACCCCAAAAATGTATCTTCTGGAATGGTGTAGGAAAGAAAAGCATCCTCAGCCTATTTATGAAACTGTGAGTCAATGAAGAAACCCTTTCAAACTTATTTCTCTATCTTGTCTATGAAAATAGGTGGTTTAGGACTCAAGGTAGTGAGAAATTCTGCTTACAAGTTTGACACAGCTCTTGAGTAAGCAGCTTAAAAATGGTAATAGACATAAAGCTGTAGGAAAATAGCAGCTTATTTTATTAGAAAATAAAAATTTAGAAGTCAGAACTTCAGTCTAATTTTGATTCCTGTGTGAAAGAAGTTGCTGTAGCTGCAGGTCATTACGTAGGAGTCCATGACTTTCTTTTTACTTCTGTGAAGTAAGGAACTTGGATTCAGAACATTTTCTCTGTTGCATACTGTTATAGGTAGGTGCTATGCAGGACAGGAGCAGCTACTGGGTTAGTTAGGGATATTATTTGATTAATTTTTTTGTAATGCAAAAATATTCACAGTTTAGAAAATGTATTCTTATTTTTTAATCTTAAATAGCAAGATTACATTTAGGGTATGAATTGCAGCAATTTTAAAGGTGTTACTTGATTGTGATGTAAAGACAAAAATAACAAGAACCTCAATAATGTTGTTTGTTCTGTAAGTGACAGACACACTTTTTCCTTTGAATTCTTGTTTTCTCCAGGTTCAAAGACCACTGGATAGATTATTCTGTTCAGTAGTGACAGTAGCTGAGCAAAAATACAGATCAACTCTGTGGTAAGCTATCCTTAATGGTTGCTTTTTTTTTCCCCCCAGCTTTAATTGTTTCTGAAATGTTGCTTAAAGCTTGCAATGAAGGGATACTCCAGCTTATTCCAGTTGGCTTTGATAAAAGTTGACTAAAAGCCACCTCTAAAGCTACCTCTGGGAGGGAGAAAGAATTTACACGTTTCTGAGAATTGCACGTGACAAGGAAGTAAGGTTTAGCATAATCGGGTAAACCGTTAGAGATTTTCATTCACTTAGTACAGTAGTCCACAAATCGTATTGGAAGGGGAGCAAATAGGTGACTTGAGACTGTGAAGAGCTTGGAAACTAACCAAGGGAGACAGAGGGGAACAGCAGAGGAGGTAATGTCTTCAGCCACTGCAGCAGATCCATTCTCAGTAACAAGTCAGGATTAAGTGTCTGTATACAGTGAAGCAGAGGACAGTTTAGTGTCTCGGAGATCGCAGTTAATCAACAGTTACATCCAGGGCTGCTCTAAAGTTTCATGAAGGTATTTTATACAGTCATTTATTAATGCTGGAGTTGGCTTCAGGCATTTGCACCTAAGTTGATTTAACAGCAAAGCTAGAGCTCAGCATTGAACATTTTTAGGAGGACAAATGCACACAATTACTGCCGTTTGCAGCATTCCTGTTCAGAGACTTTAGGAAATTAAGCTCAGGTGACATGAAACTTTGAGAAGAAAATGTTTTCAAATACTGAATTTCACAAATGTATATTCTGCAGTCCCTCTCAGAAATGACGGAATTTTCATCACTATGGAACGGTTCCCACTGTTGTCAGCATCAATAAACTTGTAAGCCTACCAGATTGTAGTTGGGCTTGTCAGTGTCTTTCCAGAAAAGTGATCCCTCAAAGCTCAGTTAGTTTTGTGTTGTGATCATAGTTGTAGAAGTTAACTTCCTGAGGATTGCAACCACCTGGGTCAAACACATGTTGACTTCATACCTTTGGAATAAAGAGTGTTTGAGATGCAAGACCTGATAGAAAGAGATTTCCTAGGAATAGTACATCAGAAGTGATGCATCAACATTGACACCTAGCAAGATTCAAATAATTTCTGGAGTTTACCTTTTTTGTTCTTCTGCTGAGATGACTACAAATTCTGTTTATTTCATGATGTTGCATCAGAGGCAGGAGAGTGATTCTCCTGGCAGTGTAGAGCCTTCGGCTTCGACTTTTACCTGTGCTCTGTCTGCTTGCTCCTCAGGGACAAGTCTAAGAAACTAGCAGAACAGGCTGCAGCTATTGTCTGTCTGAGAACATTGGGTGTCCCAGAGGGAAAACTCTGTGAGGGAGAGAATCACCTGATTAACAAACGCAAGAGGGAAGAGCAGGAACGCTTGAATAACAGAGGCCATGGAGAAGACCTTGCTGAGCACTCCCATAAAAAAGCTAATTTTATTGAAGAAACGTCTGACATGAATATGCCTAAGATGACACAGGAGCATGGAAATTAGAGGTTTCACCCTTATGCAGCTACAAATTAGCACCTGTTTGTCTCTCTTGCTGTTCACATTTCATTTGGATTCTCTCAGACAGATAAATTCCCCAGTTGTGAAAAATGCCAATGAGATGTCTACTGTTCACCACTCACTGTCCCTATGGTGCCTTTCAGACAACATAAATTAGCAACCGTGTTTTAAAGAATATTGAGAAGATTATCCCAAATAAATTTTTTTAAAATATTAGGTATTTTCAAAGCAGTTTTGTCATTGGTTTTATTATTTGTTTTTTATGTTTAAGAAATTTACTGTGTGCTGGTAAGAGGTGTAATACGAAGATGCATCCATTGTGGAAGTATGTAGCTAATGAGAAAAATTAATTTAGGAAAACAATAGCCAAGTAGACATCGTTTTGTCAGAAGAGTTTTATGCACGTTTTGCAAGCTTTATTTACATCTATCATATATTGAGAAAAAGGTTTTTGCAGGAGAAGCACTTAGGAATTACAGCATTAAAGATGAAAATAACATTCTTCCTTTGTAACTTCTGCTGCACTGTACCATCCAGAGATATGACAACAGAATTAACCATCCTTTCCAGGTCTTTGATGTTACAGTTGTGCCTTTCCAGTAAGGAACTGGAGCCAAGTCTGGCAGCCATGAATGTGTTGATTGAATGCACTTTGAGCTCTTCTGTTCTTTTTGAACTTCGAAGTTCTAGTAAATGTCTACATGTATGTCACTAGCAATACTGGGCATCTAAATATGGCCTTATGTGTTTGTTCTTGAAATGTGATCTAGTTTGCCTCAGTATTTAGCTGTTGGTGATACTGGTGGTCTTCCATCAGAGGCAGTCTTCTTAGAGAGGATGCAGACTAAGTCTGATTTCATGGCAGTCCAGCTGAGCTTGTCTGATTTAAATTCAAGTTATGAATCTCCAAAAGAATGTCTTACTGTATTAAGAGAATTCAGGGATTTCAGTTATTAACAGTATATTAAAATGGTGGTTTAGTTTCACTCAACAGGGTGAGGGATCTTCAGATTATCAATTCTGCTCTGAAAACAAAAATCCAGGGATGTCATGCCATGATCTCTAAAGCATTTTGTATAAAGAAGATACAAGATACTATTCATTTGAATGTAGTTCATAAATAATCTTCATATTTTAGAATTTGCACCTTTCTCCTCAAGTGATAGTGCCATGGTTTAAAACATTATTTTACAATGGAAGAACATCTCATCAGATAATATTCAGACTTGTGAAATGAAATACATGTGTATTAATATTTAAAATGCCTTCTGTTTATATCAGAGTAATTTATAGTAAATCTATACAGTCTAAGAAGAAAGTTTTTCTTGTTCATTTTGGACGTTGCAGTAAATGCAGTTAAATATACTTACATTTACTATAACTTCAGTGCTTCAGTTTTTCTCCAAAGCAGCAAAAGAATATGAAGTATTAATCAGGAGTTCCAGAAGTAGCCATTTTCCTACTGTGAGTGCTATCTGGGTATCTTGTTTTTGTCAGGACTGTTTGGAGCCATCATAGAATAATAAAGAAAAAGTTATTCTGAGGTCCTGCTAGCAGTGTGGCTTACCAAGGTCTCGTATCATAGAATCTTTTGAGTTTGGAAGGGACCTCTGGAGATGATCTGGTCCAGCCACCCTGCTCAAAGCAGAGTAAACTGCAGCATGTTCCCCAGGACTGTGTCTAGCTGGGTTTTGTGTATCTCCAGGGACTGAAACTCCACCCACAACCTCTCTTGGCAACCAGTTCCAGTGTTTGATCATCCTTACAGTAAGAACAAAGAGAGATTTGGGTTTTTTGTTTTCTTTTTTCTTGTCTACATGGAATATCCTGTACTTCAATTTGTGTGCATTGTCTCTTGTCCTGCCATTTAGAACAATCTGACTTTGTGTCTTGACATCATGGTCTGTATAAAATTAAAATTGAATCTTTGGCTAAATACCAGCTATTATAGGTGGTGGTGCCTAAATACAATGCAGAGTTGTATGGGAGCAATTACAATGGGTTGGTGGAAATTACAGTGGATTGGGACCAATAAACCAACTATGGGGAGCATGTAATTTCTGTCTTGTCTCATAGAAAAGTCTCCTGAAAATAATAATTCAGGAGAAAGTCTGCCACTGCTGATATGGACGTCTTTCAGACAAGAGTTGGGATCATTCAGTACAGGAGCCAAGGTCTTCATAAGAGCATTTCTACCTTTTTGGGTTTTTTTTCAGGCTATTCTGCCATGTGATGTGGACATTCATCCTTCTGCCTGCAGAGTGAGGTGTAGCCTGTGTAAACATTTCACATTGTTTCCTTCCAGCCATTGACTTCAAATGCAACTCGGAGCAAATGTTTATGTTGAGAGGTAGGCAACTGCAGTGACACTTTGAACAGCTGAGCAGATTTCTGCAGCATGCTGTCAAAAATTCACATGGAGCTACAGCTGAAGATAGACACTTGATCAGAGGTCGTAGAAATACTATAGCATGTAGATGCTTTACTAGTCATTGTATTTTACAGAATACGTGTCTTGGTTTGGTTGAGGGAGAGAATCGGATGATACTGGATATATAATTCTCTGAGATGAAAGAAGTATTCTATTAAGACTAGTCTGTGAAGTATACATGTTCAATTGTGTGCTAAAGGTTTGGGGGGGGGGGGTATGCTTCTGTTTCCTAATAAGTGCATGCTTTGAAATCCTCACTTAAATTATTGTGTGGTCAATGCTTACACTTACTGCTCTTATTCATTGTAATGGTTGTGTGCATTAATGAGGTTGTGCTGGAATTATGGGTGGCCATAGGTAGGCCAAACAGAGCATGTGAAAATGAGTGAGGAGTCCCTGCTGGTATGATCATTCAGTGCCAAATATAGAAGCACTGTAAAATCTGGCAAATGGCTAGAAAGCAAAATGGGTTTCACATCCTGGATCAGTTTCAAAAAGAACTAGCAAAAGGTTGCAATTGTACCTGTATGTGTGCAGGTCAGATGGCTTGCTTTCCTGACTCTGTTACATGCTTTCATTTCTCCTAGCTCTTACAACTCTTACGACTTTGATCATTCAATTCATCCTAACGAGTTCTACAGATAGGACAGTTGCATTTATTAGGTATGTTCCCGTCTCAGCACCAGTTTTGAAGTAACCTCTTCAGTGACCAAATGCTCTCCTAGGTTTATAGAGCAAACTACAGAGCCTGTGCTTCTCTTTTCTGCTGTACCCTTCATAAACAGAAGGTGGCAGATGTTTTACATTTTTTTCAGAAAAATACGTTGACTTTTGCAGTATTTAAGGATGCAGCCGTTGCCCTTCTGCATTCTTGAGTAGTAGGGTAGCAACTGACACCACAGTTGGGTGAGAGGATGTTTAGCCTCACTCTTCAGAAATCTCCTTTTTTTAAAAAAAAAACAAAACAAAAAACCCTGAACATACAAAAAAAAAAAAAAAAAAATACTTGGTATGACTATGATACTTGGACAATATTAACCAAAGCTGTGCTCTATTTAAGTATTTGCTTAGTGAAAATGTTTCACTGTTAATCCGATGGAACTCGGTGAAGCAGCTGGTTTGTTGTGGGGTTTTTTTTGTCATAAGGCTACAGCAAGCAAACAAAAAAGCAGTTGCGTTTTGTTTCTTGGTACTGATGCTGCAGAAACTACTTGTGAACAGTACCTACCAAAGTGTAACCCATGGGTATGGGGAGAACTGTAGCCTGCCCTCCCTGTAGCCTACATGATGCATGCTGCTTGTTAGAAATGGGAATGGGAATGCAAAGCTATTTTTGCTAGCCTTTTAGCATGGATGCGCTCACTGTGGGGCTACCTCCGGGGCCTTGTTGGTTGGAATGCTTTTTGGAATGTCCCGGGCTCTGAGCCCAACCCCACCCTGGAATGTGAGGTTAAATGTTGGCGTACAAATACAGAGCTGGAATATCAAAATCCTCGAGTTCCCCAGGACTGCAATTTCAGAAAGCTGGCAAGGGAGCCACATGTCAGCTCAGCTGCTCTCTGAATCAAAGCGTGAGCATGCCTTGGGTGGCTGGGGAGGAGGGGGAGGTAGGATGGCTTTTGTTTTGGTTTGGCTTTTACTTCCCCATTGTGACCTGCAGAAGAGCAGGCTTTTCATAGTCGGTGCCTGGTGAGATTGCAAGAGGTCCCAAACAGGTGTAAGCTAGAAAGAAGCCTTCATTCATAAAAGCATTTTATCACCAGTTCTTCACTCAATCCTACAAGCTCAACAACCTTGGGAGCCCGTTGCTTTATTAAACAGGAGTCTGCTTGTATTTAGACTCTGAGTCAAGAAGCTGTGTCGATGAGATGCCCTGTAAGACTGAAGTTTCCATCTGTAGCCCAGTGCAGGCTGATGTTTGAGGCTTTTATTGAGCTTCTGATGACAAAGCTGATGAAAAACATTAAAAGCAAGATGCAAAGCCTTTGGTGAGGAGGGAGTGCCTTGTGTATTGTTAAACAGCAGTTGCTAAGTCACTTAAGGAGAAGAATTGATGAACTCCAGAGGGAGTCCAGTCCAGTCATCCTTACTCAAAGGAGCATTAACCTCTGTGTTTTTTGAAAGCAGGCTTAAATATATGTATGTGGTGTTCACTTAGCTCTCAAATGAAACTGTGTTGTAGGAATTAATATGAATCTTCCTGGTAAATACCTGTAGATAAACACTTTTTCCTTGCCCTGGAGATCTCTTGTTTTCCATTTTTGGAAGGTTGTTGTCCAAGAGATACCCTCTTGTGAGAGTTTACAAAGCATTGTATTACAAATCTGACACTTTACTCATTTAAACTTAATTTTCCTTGATAGTCTCTATATATTTGTTAATAGTTTGGTGTGTCACCGTGTTAGATATGAAAAATGAGCTTCCTGTTCAACTGCCTTGAAAAATTACTGCTTGGGGACTGTAGCTGAAATGGTTATTATCTATAGTTGTGAACGTGGATTTTTTTTTTTTTTTTTAATTAGTATTCTATTACATAGAGCTCACCAAACTGCATTTGAATACAGATCTTCAGCCTGTACTTTTTAGCTGTTTCAAATCTGTACAAACATTTTACCTTTCCAAATAATGGGGTTTTTTTTTGATCTGCACAATTATCTATGCAGTGTTTGCATGCTGCATGTCCCATAGGTGCCTGTATGCTTGCCTCTGTCTGTCCTGTGCATCGGTGTTAGCAAGGATTGGTAGCATTTGGTCATAGGTCCTGAGGTTCTACTTCTTGAGCAGAAACTGATAAAATGGTTTCTCTCATTATGGTCTGAGAAAAGCAGGAGTTACAAAGATATTAAGCTAAAAGCTAGAACTCTTTTATCTGTTTTTAATTTCAAGTGCTGGAAAACATTCTCTTTTTGAGTTAGGGGGAAAAAAACAAAATTAATCAAACTTCGTTGGTAAGCTTCTCAGTGACTTACCTGAATTGATTCAGTACACAGTTATTTACTTAAGAAATTAATTACTGCAGTTTTCTTTAAAGTTTCTCAAGCAGCAAAGACATAAATGCTGTTTAGTACTTTACTGTTTCACTAGCTCTCTGAATCACTATAAAATTTTAAGAAAATTTCTGGCCCATTTGTGTATCTGCTCTAGTTCCATGCTTGTAGAAGTCCCAGGCAAGAAACAATTTAAAAGCTGAAACCATTGTCATTGTTTTCTTCTCACTGAAACAGAGCCAAATCCTGGACACCAGACAGAACACAAGTAAACATGTCTGGGTAGAGGTACCTATACGAACCACAAAACCCATGAGACCTTAAGAGAGTTTAAAAACAATATGGGACGGTTTCACTTCAGCAGAAGCGTACATTTATTTCCCCTGAATGACATACAATGCCTTCCCCCCCCCCCCCTTTTTTTTTTTTTCATAAGTTAATGGAAAATTCAGTGTTGGGATCCTTAGGTGAGAGGGAATGAGAGATGGATTGTTTGCATGGGCATCAGAATGGTATGGTTTCAGAAAGCTGGAATATTGAGACTGCAGAATTAAGCAAATAAATCACTATACAGTTAGACTAAGGTGCCTACCTGTCATCAGTGACATAGTAACTCTTGTTTACTGTCTTGCTGGCCTGTGACATTCTCTTATTTTACAGCTAATGCCATCATTCTTATTTTGCTTTGCCTGAGCATGGAAAACAGTTGTAGCACTTGCAGTGTTTATAGCCCTTAGGCTATATAAATGCTGCATTATGAATACTGAAAAAATACAGATTTAATAAATTATCTTCTCTCCCATTAACTTTTATCAGAATGTCAAATGTTGCAGTGCAGACTGTAAAATCAGTAGGAGTTTGCTCAGTAGTGTGGGTAACATGCAAGACTGTGCAGTGTGACTCGAGATGTGTGCATATTCTGTAGTGGCAGTGATGCTGGGGTGAGGGGTAAACAGAGAGGGGTAAAAAAGGAAACTGGTCACTGACATCTTTCTGTACAGTAGTACTGGTTCAGTGTTTACCCCCAGGTTCAGTATTTACCCATTTTCCTCATGCTCATATTCAGTAAACTCTCGTGGGTCTGTAGTAGAAGGATTACTAACATTTGATTCTAAAGAGCATTCTTTGTTAGAATCAAAATGTGTAACACAGCAATTATTTAAAATTATGCCCTACGCTGCCGCGTTACAGGAGCAAATGCAGCTCAAAATGTGATGGAGGACAGAGTTTCCATTTCGTTTCTTTTAGAGAGTCACACTGAAGAAAAACAGATTTGTTCCACCCCCACTTGGTTATTTTTTTTCATGCATCTTAATTTTTTTTTTTAAAAAAAGGTCATTTAAATGAAAAGATTTTCCAAAAAAGGTTGATGTATTTCCATGAAAGGAAGAGCTAACCTCATCCTGTTAAAAACCATCACATCTTCACCTCTCTCTGCCAGACTGCCATTTTGTGTACTGTTTACCCCCCAGCCCAGGCTGTGAATTCACCAGATCACCTGGTCGGAGAGAACATTTCGCCCACACAGTTCACTCTTCTCACTTCCCCTGTGCTTTAGAACCCTGCACGCACGCTGTCTCTGTGCTGCTGGCCTAGATGGCCCAACAAAACAAGACAGTAAAGATGTTTCTGTGTGAGTGCATGTGCAAAAAGTGAAAACTCTCCTCTACAAATTTTACAGGGTTTGTGGAAGCCAAACCTGATCCTCAAGCCATGAAAACTTGCCCTCTGGGAAAATGAGAGAGGTAACATAGCAGCTGTCATGTTTTAGGACATTCTAATCCTCTAATTATATTATTACAGACTGGGTACCTGGGGCCAGTGGAAAATGTTTCTGTTTGAAGGCCAGAATTCTCACCTAGGTCTGTATCTTATTCCTATTTTTTTTTCCCTTCAGTTCTGGGACCCTAGACTTACAGAAAGCAACTAAACTAGTCCTTCTTGCCTTAGTATGTTTGGTTGTTTTTTCCCATAACTGACTTAATCTGATTTTCACTGAATACAGCTCAGCCGTAGAGAAGAAGTTGTCTGTAACTTTTTAACAGATTTTGGTATGCAGACAACAGCTAATCTTAGCTTGTTGAGGCTACTCTTCACTCAGGTCAGTGTGGGTGGGGAAGAGAGGGTTTTCAAATGGCAATTGAGTGGTTTCTGCTCAGTTGGTTTTTTTTTAGTCTCACTAAGCTAAAGTTAGCTTTAAGTACCATTCTTTTCTTCTCCCTCAATATTTAGAGTAGGCATGTCAAGGTGACCCGTCTTCTTATCTGAACATAAATAGTCACCTTGTTAATCCCTGAATTTCCATTGCAAGCCTTTGCTGCATCCCTGGGTGAACTAAAATGAATGTGGAACTCAGTTATTGCACCTGAGTTACTAGGACAGTATTGTGCAGGTGTTGTCTTCCATTCAAGAAGGCATTTAGCTGGGATTCCACATATATCTATTGTGTTCCTAGCTTTTCTTGGCAACAATTGCTCCTGTAGGTAGATATCATTAAGCAGCATAAATATTTCTTCCTTGACTTGTGCAGTGTATAGCTGATAGCATTCAACTGGTGTCAATGTTGGGTTTTGTTATGTTGCTTCCTTACAGTGTAAGTGGGGTCCTTAAGAGCACGTGTATATCCCTTCAGCAGGGGCGATGCAGAGCAGACAGCAGAGAGTGGCCCCAGCAGAATCTGCCACCAAATGTCAGTTCACACTTGAAGTGCCTTCTTTCACATGCAAAGACTGGCTACAACAGCCCTGTAACGAGAGTATCTCGGGCCAGTTATGAAGGTGGAAAACGCAACTGGATAAGGAAGCCTTTTGCTCTAGCCCTTGAGCAAATAGTGAGGTAGTAAGGACGTTTTAACTAAAATGGAATGAGGTTCTGGTTACGATCCAGTTCTTAGCATGAAACATCCTGTTGACAACCTCAGCACAAACATCAGTGGTAGAAAAAGAAAAGGGCAATTAACATAGTTTTTGGTCCTTTCAAGTACAGCGTCTCCAGATCAAGACTCAGGATCAGTGGTATAGTCTTCTGTGGAATTTGTACTGTTATAGTCTGTGATGTAGCTTATCTAAAAGAATAGAATAAATTTTTTTCCCTGACATTTCTGTGCCAATTAGCACAGAAATTAATGCAATGAGAAGATACAGACCAACTGGATTGGCAGTTGTCTGATATCCTTCCTTGTGATTCAAGAAATGGAACTGGGAAATGTCTGGTTTGTTTCTGTCCGGTGTACTTTCCATCTATTGACTGCTCAGTATTTTGTGGACAAGTTCATAAAGTGTTCGTAGGAGATAGCAGAATAAATTTTGTATCTTTTAAGTTCTATAGATTAGTCAATGAGCAGTATAGGGTATTGAGATCTGTCAACAGCCTGTGTGTGTATATATTATAAACACACCAACAGTGCATCACGAACTGCTGTAGTTTAACAAATTAGCACCAAGAGGATCTTCCTTGATAAGTGAGGAAGTGGCATGATTTGTCATTAGTTTCCTCCTAACGAGAAACAAGTATCTTCAACCACATCTTTAGACTCCTACGCCATTGTGGATATCAAGATGTTAAACTCGGTTTATTTTAAAGGTCATCATGTGAGATCTAACACACAATTTCTAAACCATAAACAAAACATAACTCCACAAAAGGAAAATGTAGATTATCAAAAGTGAGTGAAAACTTAACACAATACCTAAAATTAGATTCCAGCATTACTTTTATGCTTTTATGACATGAAAACTTTAGCAATTATGCTCAGGGTTTGGGGTTTTTTGTTTGGCTTGGCTTTTTTGTTGTTGTGAGATGAAGTTCAGGACTGTGTGGGATGTAGTTTTATTATCTATAATATAGCAACCTCCAAAACAGGCCAAGCGTTAAGAGTATATGAAGCATCTGCTGTCTAGATTTACCATCTAAAAGAACAAACACGAAAGGTAGAGCAAACAGGATATAACTGTATACAAAGGGTGGTGGAAGGTAGAGAGGAGCACAGAGCTGACTGACCCATTTTTCACAAGAGCAAAGGAGAAGCTGGAGTGCATCTTCTAATGCCTTCTTTTGGTGCCCTCTGTGGCAGACAAAGATGGATGTGGTAAAGGAGGAGGAAGCTGAGGAACTCAGAGTGGACTTATGCCATAATCAAGACACGGGAGAAAGAAAAACTTCTATAAAGCAGCTTATAGAATGTGATTTGGGGTGAACCAGTGAGAAGAAAGCTAAAATAATTAGGGATCTGGAATTTGGGTTACATGAAGCCATACCAATGTCAGAGTAAAATGGTTTACCATCTTCCTGAGTGCTTCTGTTGGTGGTTTAGATATGGTTCTGAGATGCTGGAGAATGTCCTGAAATCAGACTACCCACTACAAATATGGGAAGTAGTGACATGCTTTCTTATATATGATTCTCAACAGGAGAGTTTGTTTTTTTTTAATGGAGAGCAGCATTGTTTCAAGTTTTTGCCAGTTGTCTATGAAGCTTTAGAGTGAATTGCTTATAAAGGATGAAATACTGGGTGAATTAGATGGATTAAAGTAACATATTTTAGGTTTAAGTTCTCACAAACTTAAAAGCTATTTAGGCAAGGAATTTTGCCTCAAGCCCTCTTCTGTTTGAAATTTTTTAATTGTGTGCTAAAGAAGGAACTGGTATCCAGTACTTCATAGGGACTGCATGAGGGTTTTCTTGTGAAACATGTTTTACTGAGATGAGAGGTGAGCTGAAGAATGCCAAAAAGAGGTATTGAATGGCCATCAGTTAGGGAAGTTGCTCTCTGTCCTGGAGTCTCATAGGTGTATGAGAATGACACTGCATTTGAAATATGTTGCCAGAATATTCTTGCATCTAATTATTCCTGAAACACACAATTCTCAGAGACATTCAAAGCTGTTTGACAAACTACTGTAGCATTCAATTCAAACATGTTAAACACTTTTGTTGAGAATTGTGGAGACATAACTAAGGTAAGGGACTACAAAAGCTGACTTGACATCTATTCTGAGCTCTTTCATTGAGCTATTCAGAATCACCAGTAATTTCATCCTTTTACAGTTCCAGTTCCTCTGTTAGCATAAAAGACATTGTAGGTTATCAAGGTTCACATAATAGGCTGTGGTGCAAACCAGGATATCAAATCCTTGCCTCCTGCTTCTTGTTGCAACCTCCATCCTCCATTGTACCAGCACAGACACACCTGCTTATGGTTGCTTTTATTTTTGGGGTGAATCAGTTATCTAACCTGATTCACTCTGGGACCACAAAAGTATTAGTGGTGGCACACCAGCAAGGATGGCATCTAGGCAAGAAAGGGTACTTGGGAATGGAGAGTGCCTAAGAAGGAGAAATGGGGGCTGCTGAAGTTAATATTCATCACCCAAGAAAAGTCAGTACAGCCACAGCCTCATTAGCTTCAGGCCCAGAAAAGCAAATCCTGGTAGCGTAACCTTTGCATTTGTAGATCTTGTTTATGGGCAAGGTTCATATTAATCAAATTGGAGTTGTAATTTTTTGCATCAATTATCCCTACAAATGATGAGAATCATGGTAATAAAGCTCTTCTGAATAAATCGTTGGGAAACAGTTGCCTTTGCAAGTTCTGTGATTTCTGAGAGCTAAGACAAATGTTGTTTCCATGTAATTGAAGTTGTATTGTTAAAATACCAGTTAAAATGACTGGCTACTGGCAGAGCAGCCAGACCAAAACAGATCTCGGGGCTAGCTGAACTTCTCAAGTTATTTATTCATTTCTGTAGAGCATCATGTGCTCCTGCAATGAAATCTGTGCTGCCAGGGTTCTGTTAGGAACAGCCCCTACAGCTGCTCTGTAGCCAGGCTGTCTGTGCCTACATGAGCTGTAGATGTAAAAATGCCTACAGGTGGGCCAGCATCTGCATTATTTCACGGTAAAATAGTTGTAATTCTGATGGACTACCCATCAATTTTGATGCGTAGGGCAGCAATGCAAGCTTGTGATGGTAATCCCCATTTCTGAGCATAGGTTGTGATTTTAGGGAAGACTGTGCTTTTTTGCTGCCTTTTGCTAGTCCAGAATACAGATCATGGTAGCTAATCAACAATTCAGTCAAGTGTACCACCTAAAATTAAATACTTTGTTTTACCTCTTTTGTCCTCCCACTATTGTTTCCTGAAAGAGAAGCGTGTTTTCAAATAATTATTGAATCCACAGTACACTTCCAAATGTTCGTCTAGAGAATTAGTGCTTTGGAAAAGGTTTGGATTTAGTGTCTGTATAGGATGAAGTCCTTTGTCTATTATTTGGATACAGTGTGGTCAAGTCAGTTTTACAAGCGTGTCTTGTGAAGTCAGCTCTAGAAAAATAACCCTGGACATCTCTTCTGCCCCTGCATTGCCCTCTCAGTTCTGTAAGTGCAACTATGGGTGTACAGCTATTTGGCTAACTAAACTGGGGAACTAATGCAGGGTAAAAACAAGCCAGCAAAAGAGGGTGGTTTTGTTGGGTGGAATTTTTTGATAGCCTGGGCTACTGGCTGCCAGAACAGCTCATGAAATGTTCTTATTCTCGGCTAGGATGACTTTGAACCAGGATATGTAGTTCCTGGGCTATCCAGGGCCCCACAGTTCACATTACCAGATGCTTTGGACAGTGTCTCCTAAATGGAAGATGAAAATAGAGACTTTTTCAGCAGAGAAGTGGCAGCTGTAACTATTTAAAGGGTAGATATTGGCAACTACAAATGAGCTGAAATGGAAGCTAGGTGGAGTCTGCTAACAGACAAATAGCATTCTTGTACAAAGTGAGTTAGTTGCCTTTCCTGGCAGCGAGGCAGTCAGATTTGTTTCTTGACTGGATAACAGATGCTGTCCCTCTTCTGTACCCACGTAAGATACCAGCATTTAATATTTGGAGTGGAGTTAGTCTGCAGCAAATGGAAGTTGTGGCAATTCAAAATGTGGACATTTCATCTTGCAGCAGTTTTTGAGTTAACTGGTTTTAATTCTAAATGATTATTTTTAAAATAGAACTGCCAGAGGCTAAACTTTACAGATCATTAAAATATAAAGGCTTTTTTTCCAAATGGTCATCAGTTTCTCTCTTTAAAGAAACTGCTATACAGTTGCCTGCTCCTATGATATTCCTAGGGTTTTCTCGGGAGATTTTGCTCCTTTCTTCTAAACCATGGTGTTCATTCACTTTGTTTCAGGGTATTAATAGCCATGGCAACCAATTGTCAGTGAGAACCTTGTCCAGTCCCTAGAGTAGCAGGAGCCAACAAAAAAGAACATTTTTCTTTCATTCCTTTTCTATAGCTCTCTGATCATTTGCCACAAAAAGCAAATTGTTTTGATAGATCCAGGTTAGGGAGTGGCTCCATGGGTAGTTAGACTAGCAGATCTGAGAGGACTGGCTACTAGAGGTGGTGTAAAGGACTTCACCTCTTAATACACATCAGATGCACAAGTCTGACCATGTCTTCAAGTTCAGTGAGGTCCCTCTCAGATCAAGGCAGGGAAGATGGAAACTCCATTTTCAAGGTGCTTTGTGATACCATTTTTCTTTAAACAAAACAAAACAAAAAAAAGCAGCTAAATAAATGCTCAGTTTATGTTCTGTATGATTTCTGAATTATAAACTTGGTGTTCTGACTGCTCTAGGCAGGCAAATAAGCTTGATCCTTTTCTTCGCTTGGCTTTGAGTGAAGCCATGGTTTGCAGAGAAGTTCTCCATACTGGGCTGGTCCCAAAGAGAATAAGGGGTGGAAAAATGTAAGAAGGCAAAGGTTCAGGAGAAAGAATTGAAAGAAAACTTGTTCCAGGATTCACACTAACGTTTTCTCAGTACTCCTTGATGGTGTTCCTGAGAATCTATTCTTTTCTAAACTAATGAGGTGGTATCTCCTGCAGGATGTCTTCCTGATGAATCCAGGCACTTCTTACAGCTGCTGACATAAGTGATAGACAAACTACACATTGATATCTGTGAACCATATAACATGTATTTGGGAAAGCATATAAACTTTTTGACATAAAGGAGGTTCTAGCAAGGTGGGGGTCAATCTCTTCTCCCAAGTAACAAGTGACCGGACAAGAGGAAACAGCCTCAAGTTGCGTCAGGGGAGGATTAGATTCACCATGAAGAAAAATGCCTTCCCTGAAAGGGTTGTCAGGTCCTGAAACAGCCTGCCCAGGACAGTGGTGAAGTCCCCATCCCTGGAGGGATTTAAAAGCCATGTAGATGTGCTGAGGGACATAGTTTAGTGGTGACCTGGCAGTGCTGGGTTAACAGTTAACCTTGATGATCTTAAAGGTTTGTTCCAACCAAAATGATTCTATGGTTGTATGACATTATTTACTCTTGAGTTTTAAAGCAGACTGGCAAGAATAATACAATTGGCTCCAGTCTCCATGTTCCTACCACATCTATATAAACCTAGATAAGATAGAACCTCCTTTATAAAGGTTTCTGGATTTTAGTTTTGATCTGACTCCTGGCTCTGTATTTTTATCTATAAATTTAAAAACAAACAGAAAACAATCAAACCAAAAAAACCACAAAAAAACAAACACACACAAAAAACCACAACACAATGAATATGCAGGGTTATCAAGAGTCATTTATAAAGGGAAAGGTTTGGGAGGGGAGGAGCAAAATAAAAATGTCCCTGTCCCATAGAACAAAAGCATATTCTTCGGAACCTCTTCGTAGAGATTGTATACAAGGAGCATATAAACTGGTCCATGTGTGAAAGTTACACCCTCTAGTCCCACTGCCACTCTGAAAATTTACCAGGCTCTGGCAGTATCACTGGGGAGGCAGATATGAGCTGTAAACAAACTAAGCATTAGGGATTACCTCCTACCTTACGCCAAAACAAGTACTGTATTATATGGAGTAATAACTCAGCTCTGTATTCATAAAAGTGGGGAATAAGCAGCTGCTTAACAGTTCTTTTCTGAGTGTTACAGAGCCCTTAAAAATCTGTCTGTGACTTTTTCCCTACAAATGCCTGCATTGTGTAATCTGGTTTGGGGATAGGCAGACATACTGGATCTGGGAAATCTGTAAATTTATGTGTGGTTATAAAATAGTCTGCATATTTTAATTTTTGGTTTTCCAATAGAGTGTAAGAACCAGTAACAACAAACTGCTTTTGTATGAACAGAAGTATGCAACTGCAACAGCATCTGGGGTGGGAGGGAGAAGGAAAGACCCCCTTGAAGACTAAGCAGAGTGGGTTTATTATAATGTGATCTTAACTCTGTGTGACCCCTTTTAAGTGGATTTTTTCTTGGTCCTCATAACACAAGTCTGAAATATAGGTGGATGTTCTTCTTTGGGAGAAAAGGGCAATGTCATGTAGCTTATGCACAGACAAAATGCCAGCTGAACTATGAGTTCTGAGTACAGAACGTCGAGAGATGCGACCCTTTAAAATTTTTTTAATAAGAACTCTCTCTACCATGCAAGCCCTGTCTAAACAAGCCCAGTTTTGCACATTTAGTAAATGTGCTATAGTACAGATTTGAGAAGAAGCAGCCCAAAGTGTGTATTTGCAAGGAAGCCATGAATTCTATTCAGACTATTTAAATGGCATCCTTTGGTTTCAGTTTGAGAGAGGATTGTTTTTTAAGGGACAAGTTTTGTTGCCATCTTTAACCAACACCTTTCTGCTTTCTAAGAATTCCCCTGTAACTGGCTGCCTAGGTAAGTAGCAGAAACATCTTATGCTCAGATGGGATGTCTGCTGCAGTTTGATGAACACCCTTTCTCATGTCAGTCCTCCTGAGTCCCCAGCTGTTCATTCCTCACATCTTTATCACTGTCTTATTTGTGGCAGTACAATTGTTCATGGAATTTTGTGGTAAAACAGAGTAGGGAATTGTTAAAAACAGCCTCTTCTCCACACCCCCACCTGCCAGACAGTTCTTTCAGGGGCAGCAAGGGAGAAAGAAAAGGAAAGGGAACAAGGAGCCTGGAGGCAAGGATGGGTTAAATCAGCACTGCTGACAAAAGCAGTATTTATCAGACTATGCCCTGTAGGTATTAGCTACCTGGTTAACTTGGATGTCTGTGACATTAGAAACCTGTTAACGACTCTTCCCACTAGAGCTAGTCCAAGGAAGAATAATCCCATACCCATTTGTTTCAGCAAACCTCATCTGTCAAAAGAGAGAGCTGTGGTTAGGGACGTGATGTGCTGTTTCACTGTCTGCCCTTTGTGAGGTAGAGCAGTCTGCTGGAGCTACAGCAGGAAAATTTATGTGTACATGTACACCATAGCCTGTCCCTCCAAATTACCTGGATTTGTCACATAAAGCTGTTAGTAGAAACATTTCAACGAGTCTAAGTAATTTAAAAGTTCAAGTTCCATTTTCAGAACTAATACTGGAGACTGCATCCCACTGACTTATAATGAAAGACTGATAAATATCTAAGGTGTTTTGGAAATGAAATTTGTTTTTTGGAACTAACTTACCTACTGTAGACAATTTACTCCATCCGTAGCTAAGACTCTAATCCTACTGCTGTGTGTAGTCGAGCTCTGCTTCAAGGCACTGCTGTAGGAAAGTGGTAGTTGTCAGTTATTGCTCGAGTTAATTGAGAGGCTTTTTTGATCTAGTGCTATGTAACAAAAAATCAGAAGTTGTCTTTCAAGTTGAATACGTGGGGGTTTTTGTAACTTGTAAAATGAAAGCAATGATTTCTTCTCTGCATGCAGCTTCTAATTTTTTTTACCAAAATTTTACTTTACCGCCCCATTGTCTCTCTTAGTAACAGGCAAAGTCAGTTTACATAGGCTAAGAGTGTCACCGTAATCTCCTATTTTTAGAACTGAACTTTTTCCCCACAACTCTTGAAGACAAAACATCATGTGAGAAGTTGACTACTCTCATCATATTCCAGCTGAGAACAGAAATAAAAGTGCCAGCAACATCACAAATAAGCCCTTTTCTCACGAGACTTATAGGACCCTTTTTTTTTCTTACAGAAAGAATTCAGATGAATTTCCAAACTCTTAGATGTCTATCTGAAGTATACCCACAACTTTTAACCTTTTGTAGCTCTAACTTATACCTGAGACTAAAAAATACATTTGTTGGGGCCCTGGCTTTGAACAGTAATTGTTCTTAGCGGATAGGTTGTTTTCAGAGTTCACTGGTATGAATTGCAGGGAGGAGGATAAATTGATGAATTGTAGTCTAAATGCTTTAAAAATTCTCTCTTACTTGAAGTAAGTTTTAGTCTGGTTTTCCTGATGATGTACTATTACATATCACTTCTTTCTGACAACGATCCTTTGAAGTAATTATCCTTTTCTTTACTGAATGCAAAATGTATCTCTAAAACTAGATTAACAAGGGAAAATCCTATAGCAAATAATTTAATAGCCCTGTCGTTATCACTTGCAATAAATCTCATTATTTACTTTTCAGACTTACTTTCTCCAAGTTTCACTATTTATTGATCAGCCTTATCACGGGGTTTCTTTTAAAGTCACTCTACAGCAACATATTCACAGCATTTATCCTTGAGATACCATCTGTTCATTTATATACTTGTTCACGGTTGTTTTTTACTGGAATTAGGAAGGACCATAGGTACAAGGGTGCAGTGTATTATAGTGCCCTTGGGACATGCCCAGTGACTAGTACAGCTCCTGCACTTTTGTCTCATGACACAAAGCTCTTGGCTGCAGCACCAACTTAAGAGACCCTTGGTCTGCGTTGCTTATTGCAGCCACTACACCAGCCCTGAGCAGTTGTGCTGACACAGCTTTCTGTGGGGCTAGGCTGTGGATCAGATCAGGGAACTTACCTGACGTGAACAACCCTCTCCTGCTCCCACCAAATAAAGAATGAAGCTGGGTCAGTTCCCTTGGTGTGGCTCACGGGGTGGTCTCGCAAATGGTTGTGCCAAAACAGCTTTGCAGATGGCTCTGAGGTGCCAAGGGAGGGAAGAAACCATTAAGCTGGTATTGCCTAACACCATATTCTTATTAGTCTCAAAGTACAAACAGATGTAAATATTTATTTCCTAGTACTTGTTGTTGTAACTGCAACTACCCTAATGGCTAGGTTGCTGATTTTAAGTAGAAATGAGTAAAGGAGTGGGGGGAGGCTTAGCTGTTAACAATTTATCATGTAGCCTAAATGAATTTATTTATTCAAGTTGATGAAAAAGTTGTTAGCGAAGGATCTATACTTAATATACCCAGTTAGCATTCATGACTCTCTCACTAACTGGTGCAGAGCAAAGCATTGCTTCTTTTGCTAATTATTCTTTAATTGCTAAGTTAACAACATCCTTGGTTTGTTATCTGGCACAGTAAAGATACGTGTTTAAAGTAGCAACAAGGGTCCTGCAAATGGCGTCAGGTCTGGCTCTGTTCCCTGGACTGGAGTGTGCTCTGGCATTCAGTCAAATTGAACCAATTCCAGTGATTTCTGTACTGTACCTGACTTGGGCTGGCTTTTCCTGCAAGTCTTGTAGGTCAGAAACCTGTGATTGTGCATTTGCTGCCCTGCATTCATTCTCCACAGATTGTTCTTTGATCCAACCTGCAGATAACTCATGTTTTAAAAGCTTCTTTTTCCCTCTCTCTCTCTCTACACTGGCAGAAGGCAAGCATTTGACAATTTATATCGAAAGAGCAGGTTCATCCTCATCAGCACCTTATTGTTTTTGAAACTGGGTATGTTTAGCTGGTACCAATGACTCCATTATTTTCTTTTCTTAACGGAGCAGGTGTGTCGAAGGCACAATAGCAGAGGAACAGGAAGGGGCTATATGCAAAGCCCTATCTTTCCTATGCCTGTTGTAGTCTCATTGCAAAATAGGTGCATACTGGGAGAGTTCTGGTACACACCCATAAGATACCTCAGAGAACTGGCTCTGGGACATAGGCAGGTAGGTTGTTGGTGAAAAAAAACCCAGGGTGATAAAGTTATGACCAAAATACAGGTTCCATCCTGAATTTCAAAGGGAGTTAAAGAAGACCTGCTGTTTAAGCTATGTGGGCTAACATGGTTTATTTTACCTGCAACTGTAAAAGGGAGCGTTCAGTGCTGTGCTGTGTGAGCTGTGTAGGTCTGGTGTTGGTGTAGGTAACCTTCTCATGGAACCCAGCAGGGATCAGACCAGGATGTGCATCCATAGCCTGGGAGGCAAAGGCAGCAGGCTGGGCTGAGCTGAGCTGAAAACCCCTCCTGCTTCCAAAGGAGAGTGATTCTGTTCCCACCTTTACACTGCCCCAGGCAGAAAATGAACACAGCAAGAGTGAGTGAGACTTTTGCCTTCATGACTTAAGTCCATTCTCTGAAAGTCATATGAGAACCCATGTTGAAGCCCTCTTTTCTGTCCCAGGTAGGTGTTAGACTGGTGCAGCTATTGCACTGCACCTTTACTTGGTTGGTTCTAGTTAATAATTTATAACAAGTCATGCTGGGTGATTTGTGACTTTCTGCTGAAAAAGTTACTGTTCCCTTGTCAGATTTAGTGAAGTTTCATCTGTTTGATTTACTAGCTGCCATATTAGTGGAACCTAAAGCTAATTATAGTTTAAGTCACTATTTAGACTGTGAACTTTGGGGCTTATAAAAAGATGGTTAGCCACTGACTGTTGGACAGCTGATGGTCCCAGGGGTTCCCTAGGACCTCATATCAAACATGCATGAAATGGAGCTAGCTGAGGTCGCTCCCTTGCTGCTCATGCTACCATATAATGAGCCAGTTCAGGGAACTGAGACAAAAAGTTGCTTTCTTTGGAGAGCTAGCTTTTAACTGGCTGAGATCCCTGAGCTGATTTACACAGTGCTCACATCAGCACAAATCACTGAGCAACTAAGGGTAGGCTGGAGGGCCAGGCTATGGCAACTCTAAACTAGGTTGGCTTAAGGTGTGACAGAAATACACTCTAAACTGAAACAGGAAAAAAAGAATACTGAAGTACTTTAAGAATACTGTTTTTCTTGAATGACTGAGCCACTACTGAGAAATGCAGAGATACTAAGTACAAAGGAATTTAAATCCTATACAATTATCATTTTAATTTTTGAGTTGTATTTGAGTCAGTTATGTTATAAATATTGAAGTAGATTTCCCAAAAAGGAATTATTCCCACCCTTTTGCTTAAATACCTGTCATTCTGGTGATTTTATGGGTTAATTAGTTCATTTTCTGAAATATATTTCTGGGATATTTTCCCTTTAAATACTTTGACCCATAACCTCGTGTTCTGAGAGTAACTTAACCTTTGGTCTTCTACCAGTTACTGGCAACCATTCCTTTCCTTTTAGGATCTTTCTTATTTGTGATTCTCTTAGCAATATAAACCACATATAGCTACTATTTCCTAAGATGAAGCCTGACACAGTGAACTGATATTACATTTAATTAACAGAGGAGTTTTAGATCTTTCACAAAGTTATTGATGCCAGGAACACTGTACATTAATACCGAATATTTGACATCATTTACTGTAAAAAGAGATTGTAATCCCAGATGAAAATCATTAAAAGATGGATCAAATTTGTTTTCCAACTGAAGGAGTGCTGTAGGAAAGAGTTAACATTGCTTCAATATGCTATATGAAGTTCTGTGCCTTAACAAGTTTGGATTTCTTTTGAGTTTTACTCTGACCTTTCTTGGCTTACAATTGTTTTCTACTCTAATTTTAAAACTTAATTTTAAACTTTTACAGTCAATGTTATTACAGCCTCGGTATAATTTGTTTGGGCATTCCCAATGAGAAAAAGTCCAAGAAATCCAGTAAAACTTTTTTTAATACTTGGAAGGTATATAAATACCGGTGGTGGAACTATTTTTAGTTTGATCTTTTGTCTGATTCACTGGTACATACCAAATGTTTTGTACAAAGCACAGTCAAAGCCTGGTAGCCAGTTGAACTGGGTTTACAACTTTGGAAGCTGCCAGATTAATAAGTTTCATGTGCTGTCTTGACTGGAAAAGATTCATTTCCAGTTTATGGTCATGCTGTAGCAGACTCACCCCTCCCTTTGTGATAATAAATATGAAGCACTATTCTGTGATACGGATCTTTAATATATTGACTGTTTTTGGAAGGTGCTACTGTTAAAAAAATAATAAATTAATAGCATGGAATACACTTTTTCTTAATTGAGCAAGCAGTTTCCCATTTGGTGCCTCTGGTGCTTTATAGGGCTTTTCCTTTTAATGTTTCTTGAACAACTGTATAAACCCAGAGGATTAGAGTCTGCCTGCAGGAGAGCACCAAGAAGGGCAGCTGTTGTTCTCTTCAGCTTTTTTTTGCTGAGCAAAAGCATGTCAAAGCCATCAGGACAGCTTAATGCTACTACATACTAAAAAAGTCATGCATTATAGTGATTGTGGGTACATACAGTCCTGCTGACTACTTCCTGCTGAATCCCTGCCCAGCAGAAACCACTTCATGGCTGATTGATTGTTTCATCTTTTTTAATTGAGAAAAACCAGAGAAGATGTGTATGTTTTAATTCGAATGGAAACTAAGTAGCAGATTCCAGAGACTCTGCCTTTTCTTGTCTGTGGGTACATTTATTTCAGCAAAAGGGTTTATTGAGTTAATGAAGAAATTTTCATGAAAGAACTAGTGCCTCCCTGTATAATTTCATCTTACGTTAGATCATAAGTATTGGGAAAAAAAAAAATCAAAAAACCTACCAACTTAGCTTGATTCTTTTGTTTAGAAATTTGTCATTTTGTAGGTTTATGGATGAATAATGTTTTTTTTCTTTTTTAACTGTATTTAGGAGGTATTGTCACTTTAACTGCTTCAGCCCCTAACTTCCTGCTCTAAGAGGAACTTAACCAACTGCGTATCACGATTATGCACACTGTTGCTAGAACACATTATTCCTCAGGAGCCTCCCCTTGACTGAAATCTTCTTCTTTACATGTTTCAGAAAATGTTTTGGGCTGTTCTGTTACAGACTGAACAAGACTTGGAAAAGAGGCATGTTTGGTTATATTTAAATAGGAAATGAGCTGATATCATCCTGATATCTTTTATGACCAGCTGGTGTGCCATGAACACCTATTTAGAGTGACAGTGTTGCAGTCATGTTACTTGTCAACTGATGCCAGAGAGTTCCTGAGCAGCAGCCCCTGGACAGCTTTTCCCCCATTTTATCGACTGGGCATGATGTCAGATGGTCTGGAATACCCCTTTGGCCAGCTGGGGTCATCTATCCTGGCTGTGTCCCCTCACAGCTTGTGACCTTCCCCCCCCCCGATGGCCTCCTCACTGGGTTGGGGTGAGAAGCTGAGAAGTCCTTGACTTAGTGTAAACAGTGCCCAGCCACAACTGAACTATCAGCACGTTATCTCCATTATTCGCATCCGAAATCCAAACCACAGCACTGTACCACCCACCAGGAAGGAAATTAAGTCCATCCCAGCTGAAACCAGGACACTGCTGTAATCTTGAAAATGTGCCCTTTGTTGTCCTAGCCTGGATTTCAGTCTGGTACCCAATATTCCTGTTGTCTCAATGGCTGACCAGGTAAGAGCCTGTATATGGGGCACTTCCATTAGTTTATTTGCTGTGGTTCTGTGGAGGGCTTTGTCAGTGGTGCCTCCACGCAAGTGTATTTACTCATCTCTTTATATTGCTCTCCTCTTAGAACATCTTCCTCTTCTAGATGTTTACATTAAACCTCTTATATCTACAGTTTGCCTGTTTTCTTTGTTGATAAAAGTTAGATGCCGTATCAGGAGTAAATATTTTACCTAGAAAAATGATCTGTCTTTTTGATAATGTTTTGCTTGGCTTTTCATCTATAAAAATAGAAAAAGTAAAGGGAAACAGAATAGGCAAAAAAACTCAAAACTTTGAGCTTTTTTCCTTGTAATTAGATTAATTCTTATTGGAATATCTTTTCTTTCTGTTGTCTTGATTTTTATTTTTATTTCTTAAATGGTCATCAAACTCTCTTTTTGTGAATTTTCCCCTCATATTTTATCTCTATCAAAAACAGACCTTTAAAACCTCATTACTTCCTTATGAAAGCACACTTGATTCTGCACCATACAGTTCTGACTTGGGTTTTTTAAGATCTTCAAGGGTTTTGCATTATTTTTTCATCCAGATACATGTTCCATAGCAGTCATTGCTAAAAGTCCCGTTTGTTTTAATCTTCCATCTGTAGAAAAGGCCTTGAGGATGGTTTGCAGAAGCATATGGCACCTTTTAATCTTCAGAATATTGACTGAAGCTGAACCAATTCAGTTCTGACCAGAATCTGTTTCCAACCAACAGTTTAGCAGTGTTATGCTGCAGGTGTCAATATAACAAAGACACCTCCGTCTCCAGGATCATTATTGCAAATGTCAACCTTCCCCCTACACAGTGACTGTCACTGAGGCATCCTCACTAGAGTTCACAGTGGAGGGCACCAGTTCATCTATAATTTGTTGCCTAAACTGGGTTTTGTGCCCACCGCTTTTCTTTGGCATTGTCAGCCCAGCATCTATTACAAATCTTGTCTCCATCTTGGTTTTGTTTAAGGAACTTGCATTTTCAAGGACATAATATTTTGCTGTGTTTCTGCTACCTCAGGGACATATATAGTATATAGAGGTTTTCTGCTGTGATTTCTATCTTCCATTCTACCTTCTCCCTAAATAGCTTTTAGCTTTGATACAGTGCCTTTCATTTAGGGGTAGTAAACTACTTGTTACTGATCACTTTATCATGGAGGAGTCTGGTTTCCATGACCTTATATTCTTTGCCTCCTTATTGTTCCTAATATTCTGGATGGAACTACTATGACATTTTCCCTAACAATGGCAGAGACTAGATGTAATTGTCAAAATTAGAGTAGCCTGCATGCTGAGCAATTTCCTAATGATACATCTTGTAATTGTTGGCTGCTTTCTGGTTAATCAACAGATTGTGAACCTTGGTATCAGCAAATTCTTTACCAAAAAAAACCCCAACAAAAAACAACAACAAAAAACCAACAACCACTACAAAGAAAAAAACCAACCCACAAAAAAAACCCCAACAAAACACCAAAACAACCAAAAAAAAACCAAAAAGAGGGGGGGGAGGACCCAAAACAAACAGAATACTAAAAATGACTAGTTAAGTCTTTTACCAGTAATCAATGCTGTCTTGATCACTTGAAATGTAAACTAGATTTCATTTTAAGGGCTAAAGACACAACATATTGTACACATAATCATATCTTCAGTCTGTCAAACCCAAGCAATTTTACTTTTGCAAAAGGACGTTGTGCAATGAAGTGTGTGACGGAAAAAAAAAAGATTTTGACCACTCAAAAGTCTATGTCATGCTTTAGAATGGATGTTTTCCTTATTTTAACATGAATCACTGTTAATGTTATGGTTTATAAAATTGTTTCAGACAAATTACTTTTTTTAATGGGAAGATAATCTATTTAAGTTTAGTGAGGACCTCACAGAATTGTTTACTGATCAAATAATATCAGTGTTGAATTTAACAGGTTTAGCCTTTTCTCTTACCAGTTTTCTTAATATGAAAGTATTTGTTCTTCTATTTTATCATTAGTTACCTCCTTGTGGCTTATAGGTATTATTTCTTCTCAATATATGGGAGCACCAGGCCCTGGTCTCCAAAGGAGCAGGTCAAACATTGTATTTTGCATTTGTAGTCAGATTTGTGCTTATTCAGACATCTGTGGCCTCTTTGATAATGAAAGTAAAAGGCCTGACGATGTGATTTATTTTTGCTCACTGGCTAGATGACATGAATACATGTTAAAGATCCATTTTATGTGAGCATTCATGGGGACACTGATGTTTTGTTCAATATAAATTAACAGCTAAACCATTTTTTATATACATATCTGATGAACTGATATATAGGATCTGCAAATGCAGCAAAAATAAATTAATTTTAACTTGGTCAACCTTTACTGAGTAATATTCTTCCAGAGCTGACTGGGATCACTTCATGAATTGAAGAACTCATTCTCCAGCTTGGAAGAACACTTGAGATAGTATTTGATCAGTTATTCTTTTCTGTGTTTGGTCTTTTCTACTTTTCATAAATTTTTAATATAGATTAAAATATATATATATTTGTAATCTATATATATAGATTGATTCTGTGACTGGATCGAATAGTTAAATCTCACAGCCCTTCCTCTGTCAAAGAAGAATCAACCCTCTTACTTGCCAACTTAATCTTGGACAGTAAGCCAGGCAGAAACTCAATCAACTAAAAACCTGAGAGGCAGGAGCTGCTAATGAATTCTCTCTATTCCAATGCAAAGGGAAAAATAAATGTAAACCACCTGGCTGGCCTGATTGACTTTATTGTGGAATGGATCACAGCAAAAAAGACACACATGGGCACCTGCACCAGCTGGGAGATGGCAATGGTGTTCAACACTTGTTCCAACAGGTTTCAGCTGAGAGGTATCCAAACTGAGCTGTTTTGTCAGAAAGCTCATTAGGCACAGATTAAGAAGTGGTGTGAGCATATGTGATCAAACAACTGCAAAATGGATTCAGTTCCACAGAGAAAAGGTAGAAGTCCAAGATCCAAACTACCAGGGAGCTTTTGAATTTTTGTACAGCATTTAGAACCTATCGCTTTATGTTGGCTTAGTCTGAGTTGAGGACAAAAGAGATACTTGCTGAAGGCTGGACAGTCCTTCTCACTGGAGAGTGAGCCCATCAGGCTTCATACAGAAACCTGGGAATATGCAGATCAAGAAAAGACTAGCTATACATTTGTTCTGGTTGCTTATGGTGAAAAGCTGTAATGGGGGAGAATACTATTTTGCTACCCCTGAAGAATTAATGTACTGATAAAGAAACCTTAATTTACTGATAAGCTAAGGCTATATATCACTTATTAAATTACATTACATAAGGAGAAATGACTTAAGCACATGAGACTGGGGTTAGATCTGAGCTAATTAAAAGAAATCAAATGTATATATACAACACAGGGAAACTGATGCACCTTAAACTGCACATTCATTACACTTGAACAAAACAGAACCATATCATAGAATTATCATAGTATGTATAGATCCCAGAACAAAATAACTAAAGCCTCAGAGTCTGGGGTTCCATTTTGCTTTAACAGTTGTGTGATGCTCCTCCTGTTCCTGTACAAAGAAAAATATTAGCCCAAATCATCTAGCCAGGCTCCTTGACTCTTCAACACAGTGTATAACAAGTATTCCAGAGTTGAGAGTCCTTACTCTGGCAATCTAAGTGAGAAGAGGAACAACGGAAGTTGTATTATCCTCACCTTAGAGGAAAACTAAGCCAGTGTTTTAGGTGTCTGTATAATAGCAAGTTACTTGTACTGCTTTGAGAAGGTCTGAAAATTAGACTATAAAACACTACAAGCCTGGAACAGAACCTATATTTTCTGTATTCCAGTCCTGTACAAGAAGACTGTCTGCTGGCTGATGCACAGTTAAAAACTGGAGTTAAAATATGGAAGAGTAAGTAAAATGCCACCTTAGTCTTCATATCAAGCCTAGGAGCTTTTAGGAAACCTCATTTGAGTTTCCACAAATATTTATCTTATGCAAGCATCATTGTGCATTAAAGGAGTTTGTTCTTGTTCCAGTAGCACTCTCATTTGTCATCTGATTTTGCTCACAAACCACTTTAGGCTTTGTAATAAGACTCTAAGGTGTCTGTAAAAGCAATTATTTCAGAAGCAAATACTCATGTCTGGAGTGTCCTTATATATTGATACCAGTAATAATGCAGATGATAATTTACTTTGCTTTCATTGACAATCTGAGAGCAAAATACTGTGACTTACTAAGTCTGCAAAGAGACTCATGCAGTTAGGTGCCAGATGTCTAGAACCTCTAGTCTTTTTAACATATATGAAAGTAACCTCCAAATGGGAGGATTCCAACCTGCTCCATAAAACTACAGAAATATAAAGCAGCAGCAAACTTTATGAAGTAATGTCTGCTTTGCATGGCAGAATGTGGAACAAACAATAAAGCAAAGCAGTGATTGTTTCATATATATATATTTTGAAGAAAAATATATTAAAGTGTATTAATATGACTGCAGTAACTTTAGGAAAGTGACAAAGCTGCTTGGGGAAAGCTGTAAAATGGTTAAATGAGACTGTGACCTCATTAAGGTTTTACATAGGTATGTTTTTGTCAACAAACACCTTGTAGCAATCCTTTTTAAAAAAAAAACAAACAACTTTGTAATCTTGCTATTACAAATGCCCCATTGATCAAAGGCTGAGCACAAGATCTAGATAGGAGTGTTGTACTTAACAGGCATGGCATATGGAGTCTTCAGTGGATAACTGCAGACTTTCACAGAAAACTTAAAATTTATCCAAGCTCAGTCAGATTACTCCCTAGCGCTCTCTCTTCCGTTACCGTGTATTCTAGTGCCTGAATTAGGACAACTAATTTTCCTACAAAACTTTCCAACGCTATGCAATCTACTTTTGTTTTTGTTTTCCTTTTAATTCCCCGATGGCAAAAGTTTCACATTTCACCCAGGCACTGGTAATTAACCAAGGGAATTATTTAAAATGCCAGATGTGACATATTAAATATAAATAACCTATGACCTTGTGTGCAGAACACAAGCCCCTTTCCTATATGACTGCTGAGTTTAACTTTCTCAAATGTAGCCTCTATACTGAAATAGTATCTTTCACCTACGTAACACGCTTGAAAAATGGATGTGCCTTGTTAGCTGCAAGAGACTAAAGTTGTGATAATTCAGTTTGTATGGCATTTGCAAAGGAGTTAAGTGTGTAAGTACGCATTCACACTGCTCAAAAGATTTCTCTTGTTGTACTCATGCTTTTGTCAATCGCAGCTGTAAAAGGCATAACCAGAAATGCAGCCGGGGAACACTATCTGCTGATTCCAGGAGTCTCTCTCTGTGCTTTCTCATCTGCCCTTTCTATGCCACACTGGTGTGTGTGGCTTCTAACCAGGTCCAAATTCAACCACAAATGGGAACAAGATCAAGCACATGAAATCCAACCTTACGCATTATATTCTTAATTCGAGGCTGTTTGGTTTCTTGAATCATGCGGAACGAATGCCTGACCACGCTTCTTCCAGAGCCTGCGCTGGCTACAATTGCACAGCTGGGTTTGGTTTGCTGCCCAGAGGAAGGGGGGAGGAATCCCTCTTACTCCAAGACAAATACAGATCTGGGATGTGGCTGCGGATCCAGAATTCCTAGCTATCCAGCATAGGATGATGTGTGGAAAATAAAACACAGCACAATGTAGCCCCCAGGTTTTTGGAGACGAAAGTCACAACACGCCTAGAAAATAGCCCCAGGTTGGAAAGGATTCAAATACCACAGGAAGCACGTTCCTTCCTTCTGAAGGCACATGCAATAACTCCAGCTTTTGACCAGATCAAGGTATATCCCCATCTGGATGCAATAACACAGCCTGAAAGCAGCAAGGACTGAAACCACCTATACATGTGAAATAAATCAATAAATAAAAGCACCCTCTCCTCTCAAAACCACAAGTGAAATAAAGTTGCCCTCGTTACTGCCACTGTTTCATCTTTCGGTAGCAAACAAAAGCCAAATCAGCCGTCCATACCATGGACCTCAAGCACAGAGGCTGACAGAAGTCCCTGGAAATTGATGTAAGCCCACGTCAGTTGTTCAGGGCTTCTGCCAACTCACTCTCAGTCACGCCCCAGTTGCTCTTCAGCTGTATAGAAAAGGTTTGAAGGTGTTTTTCTTTTTACAAATTCAAATGCAGACAGGATGTGCATTTTGGTGCAGTAGGACAGAAACAGCAAAATGAAAAATATGGTGAAGATGAGAAAAACAGGATATTGCTGGCAAGAAATGGAAGTTCTGAACTCAAAAATAGATGTATCTGATTTTGATGGAAAAAGCTTTATAAACATTACTTTAAATAACTATTAATTGCTTACAGTGCCACCTTCTACATATTCCAGAAAGTCTTATTTAGTTAGCTAGATGGTCATGGCATAACCAATTACTCTATTTTATTTTAGGATATATAGCCCTTTTTAACTGACAGCTGTAGGTCGGACTAAAAGCACTGCCTAATGATCTTCATGTCTTATAGTTTTCTGAATGAATACCATCTCAAACAAGGGAGAAAAGATTTGTTTTACAATTAAGGGAGAGGAACAAGACAGTAATATACATGTTTTTAATTTAGCATATTCGTTAGAAATATACTCTGAACATCTTATCAAAGAACATGGATGAAATATTTGTTTGTGTTCAGATTTCCCTTTATGGAGAGAACAAGTTTGGTTGTATTTTTCTTCAGGGACATGCATAATGAACAATCTACTGGAAACTGCTATGGTTACTCCATGTGCTGTAATCTGACACAACAATTATTTAACAATAAGTTCTAATATATCTACTTTAAAAATGTGAAAGACTACACAAAAGCTTTTAGACAAAAAAATAGCTGCTAAAATTCATTTTATATGTATTGTATTTTACTGAATCATTCATTACAGGACTGTTTTCATTCAAGAAGGCACAAAGGTTTTTCTTAACCATGGTTAATCCAATTACACATTCTTTTCCAGCTTGTCTTACTATGTGACCTTGGATTTAAAGGTAGAAAGAGGCTACAGGCCAGCTGAGGGTAAGCTCATAAAGGTTTGGGCTTTCTTCAAGAGAGGGAGTTGGCTACCCTAGCAAGAGCATCAACATCTAGCTTTAGTATTGTAGGAACAGTTAGCTGTGTTGCTCATGTATTTTAGGTGAAGAAATAACTATTGGTGTGTGGAAAGTGACTGGAGAAAGGACAGTGCCTATAGAAGATTAAGTAAAATATAAATACACAGATGCTTTGTGTTCTGGGCACTAGAAGCAGCTTGCCATTTTTCACTTTGGGGAAACTCCTCCTGTCCCAAAGTCTACATAGTCTTTTTTTAAACAATGCTTTCTGTTTCCCCTAGAATTGCAGGGTCACAAAGTAGCTTTTCATTTAGGCTCGCTTTCGTCAGCATAGATTCCTGATCTTCCTTATGAGCGCACTGGTAGATAGAATTAACTGAACTCTTTTAAATGCCTGCTGGACTGTAGACAGTGTCTCTTCACGTAATCACCTTCTCTCACAGGCTGTAAAGAGAACATCTAGATACCAATGCACGCACAGGGTTGTGATATGCATTTGGATCTAAGCAGCAAACACAAAAAGATGCTGTGCATAAAAACAGTTTGAATGAATTACTTGTGAACCAGACAGTATTTTAACAGATAAACCTGTAGTTTCTACACAGCCATGGAGCCCTGACACACTAACTATAATTCAGTTTATTTTTCAAATAAGTATTGAATCCTAGTCCTTTACTCTTCAATAGATATAGCATGGTATTTCTGGTTAATACGAGTTCCACAGTCCATAACATAAAGCAAACTGTAAACATAACTATGAATAAGCACACGTGGCTGGCAGTGACTAGTGGTTTAATTCCCATCAATGCCCAACTTTCTGCACAAACCTAAAATCTTCCTAGATGACTCTCTCATTAATTCCATAGAATGCAGCAGCAGTTTCATTAAGTTGCTCTAGGACTTCTTAGACTGCAAATTCCAAACAAATCAGGCCAGTCACAATTTCTGCTCTGCCATCTACTATTAGGAACAGCTGCTACTGCTTTAAGAATAACTGAAATTCTACATTTTCTTTTGACTTTCTGTCTTTCAACCTTAATACATGGCAAAAACATAGGTGACAAGATGTTACGTGCAGGCAGAGAATTCTGAAACCTCTGTGCTCCTCACAGTTACTCGGCTCCCTTTACTGAAGCCACACACCGCTAAAAGCTACCTTAATTAGCCACCACACAGTCACTTTGTTACCGGCTTCTAAGGAGCCCAGAAGGTAAACGGCCAACAGCTCAGAGCCCTCCAGCCAGCATGTTACCCCGCTACACTCCCCCGCTTACTCCAACCTACCCAATTACCCGAGCCGGTAACTGGTGCCGAGAACCCCACCTGCTTACAGGCGGTTTCCCAGAAGGCTCTAACGCCAGACCCGCGTTCCCCAGAGGACTTTGTTCCTCTGCTTTCGCAGGCGGCACCCGGCGCCGTGGGGGGCGGCCCAGCGGTCACCGCCGCCTCGCCCGCAGCGGGGCCCGGGAGGCGGCGGGCCCCAGAGCCGGCGGGCAGAGCGACACGTGGCACCGCCGCCCCCGCGCCGCCCCGCCCTTTCGTGCGCAGCTGGCTCCACCCGATTGGGCGCCCGCCCCGGGCCGACCAGCCAACTACAATCCCCGGCGGCCCCGGCGGGGGTGGGGGGCGGAGCGAGCCGGGCTCCCGGGGCCACGTGACCTGTCGCGAGCCGCTCCTCCTCCCTCAGCGGCATCGGTAGGGGGTCACGAGGCGTCGGCGGTGCTGCCGACGTCAGCGCGTGAGAGTGAGCCCGACTGTGGGAAACGCCGGCGGGGGGGCGGGCCGGCTGGGGAGGGGGGGGGATTGCCGGGGGGCACGGCACAGGGGCGGGGCCGGTAGGGGCCCGGAGCCGGGGCGGGGCCAGCCGCGGCCTGTAGGCGCCCGCCCCCCTCCCTCTGAGTGACAGAAGGAGCCCGGGCAGGAGAGCTCGCGCTGGGGTTAGAGCCGCCGCTCGCGCTGCCGCCTCCCCGCGCGCGCCCCTCCCCGCGAGCTCCCCTCAGCCTCCCGCCCCCTCCCTCTGTCTCTCGTTCCCTCCCTCCCGCCCTCTTCTCCGTCCGCGGCGCCATCCGGTGTTATGAGGCGGCCCTGAGGGGCGGCGGTGGCAGGGAGCGCGGCCCGGCAAGAGCCCGGCGCGGCCCGGCAGGGTGTCGGGGTCTCGCTTCGTCTCGCCGGCCAAACCCATGACTACGGCAAACTGCGGCGCCACCGACGAGTTCGACTTCAGGCTGATATTCGGGGAGGACGGGCAGCCCGGCCCCGGGCCGCCGCTGGGGCCTGCAGGTGCGTTCCTCCGCTCCCCTCTCGCCGGGCCGGGGCCCGGCCGGGGGGGGGGGGGGGGGGTTGGCTTCCTGTTTTCCTCCGAGTAAGGCGGGGAGGGGGGAGCTGCCGCCAGCCCCGCCGCTGGGGGAGGCGGGAGACCGGAGCGGGAAGCGACGCTGTCCCTCCTCCCTCAGGCTGCGGCCGCTTCACGGTGCTGCTCCTCTCCCCTCGTTCGCGGGACGTGGGGGCTGAGGGAGGCGATGCAGCCAGCGGGGTCGGGCCGGAGCTCTCCGAGCCCTTCGCCGCCGTTTTAACTTTCTTTGGGAAAAGAAACCCAAGAACTCGCGTCGTGCGGGAGGAGCCTCCCCCGGGGCGCCGCGGCTCTGGCGGGGGAAAGGCCCCTGCTCTGGCGTAGGCGGGGGGCAGCTGGGATCTGGTGGGCCCGCTCCCTCCCCCCACCCCGCCGCCGCCTCAGGCGCAGGTAGCGCGGGGCTGCCGTCTGCCATCGCCTGGGCTGCCGGCTCCGAGCTCGGGGGAGGGCGATCGGCCAGGGGTCCCGGCGAGGTACAGCGTGCCGCTAAATTCGGCACAGGGTAGCGAGCAACAGAATATTCCTCGGGGTGGACTGGAGGCTTGGTTGGGGCTCTTGGGATGAAAAGTTTCAGCGTAATTGTTCCCCGTATTTAGAGCACCATAGTTACTCCAGTGTGTTTTTACAAACTTTGCGTACGTGCGTGTATATACGTGGATGGGCAAAACCACTGCGTGTTGAGATGTGATGGTTGTGTGTGTACGGGTGTATACACGCGTTTCAGACCGCTTCCATTTTACTATGTTTTGTAGCATTGGAGCCTGAAAATTCTGTTTAAAACCCCTCGTATTTCTTTAAACCGCAGAAAATAAAGTGTTCCCTGTAAATGGTGATGTGGGGAATCAATAAGAGCCAGCTGTGCAGTGTGTGTCTGTACCAGAGTTCGATGACTGCATGTTGGTTTTTTTCCTGACCTACTTGAAATCCGTATTAATTGGTAATGCACTATCTTAAGTCTAGCTGGTGAGATGATAAGATAGCTCTGAAACATGTCTAGATCCAGGCTAAATGATGCAGCCATGTTGTTTTGTTCTCCGACTCGGTTGTCTGTGTAACTTGATTAGAAAAAAAAATAATCTGATACAGCCTGTATATAATCCAGTGTGAACACTTGGGATTAATTTCTTACAAAATCTCTAACCCTCTTGATGCTAAGATTTAGTTTACAGATTCCTTTAGATATGGGGCGATTTTCTTAGTCTATTTTCCAACTTAGTTGAGATGTGCTTTTGGGAAGAGGGCTGGAGTTCTGCTAGTCAAATGTACTACACTACCATATGAAAACAATGGGGAAGGCTAACAGATTACAACAAAAAGAATTATGATACCCCATTTCCTTTCTTTTCACATAAAACTAGTAGTCTGAACTATGTTTCTCAGTGGTAGATGTGAATGGGAAAACAAATGGCTCAGAAAACTGGAAATACTAGCGATACTCAATTCACTTTTATAATACTTGTATTCTGGTAGCGTTCCTTACAAGCAGATCAGATATTACACTGAATATAGAGAATTGTTCATGCTTAATAAGTTAAAACTGGTTTTCTGGCAAATTTGAAAATGTGATATTCAGACCATGAACTGATCTGTTCGCTGTAGCTTTCAGTAAGAAATACTGCGTCTGCAATTCAGTAATTTCACTGTTTCATGGAATACTGGGGATGATCTCACCTACTGTGCACAGATGTGGTCTTCAGAGGCATGGGTTAGAATAGGTCTCTGCTTTCAAGTATTTTATTAAAAGGATTGACAGAATTTAGCTAGTAATACTGTCCATGTATTTTACATAGGAAGAACTAGTTTTCATATAAGAGATGGCTTATATTGGAAATGGTTTTTGTTTTTTTTCTCTTCCCATTCTTCCAAGTGTATTAGTTAGATGAACAAAAATCTTAGATCTCCCTAAAGCATATGTATCATAATCCCATATCACTTGTTTCAGTGATGTTGTCCATTCTGCAGGAAAGTAAGAGTATGGGTTATTTTTTTCCTAATGTATGCTAATAATAAAACACGTAGGTCACTGGGAAAGTTGGTTAATTTAAAATGATATTAAAATTATTAAGTCTTTTGTGATCATGGAGAGCACTTATGCTTCATGCTGTATCTGTAGAAGTTTGGGATTGGCAGCCTTGTGAAAGAAGTGTCTAGTACTAAATTCTTGTGTAAATAACATGGAAATCTATGTTAATGCTTTCTTTTATGCTGCGACTACTTTAGTGTTGTGAGGATTTTATTCTTTCCTATATGCACACAGATAAGCATATGTATGTATTTTATATTTAGCTGCCTTTTTAATCGGAGGGAAAAAAAAGTTAATTTCTGAAAATGCTAGTCTCAGGCAGTTGATTACCCTTTTTATGTTATTAAAAAGACAATAACAGAAATTAGTTCAACTGGAATTCTGAGTTACTATACAGAACTTTTTTAGTGAGTTGCCAGATAGTAGAACTAACATACTTAGTTTTGTGCCAAGTGGCAGGAACGGAGACTGATGTTCCAAGTAGTGCCTGTGTGCTTGATCTGAAAGTTGTAGTTCCCATTGCAGAGGTAAATGCATAAAAGATGGTTTAAAGGTGCTTGAAAGTCTGTGGTCTAATACTGCAATCTTTGCAGCATACTTTATTCAAAATCAGAGGGATAGCCTGTTTCATGTAGCTTGTGAGCTAAAGTAAAAATTTCCTTAGGTGGTTGCATCTTGCTACCTTAATATCAGTTGCATTCGAAAGCCTAAGAAGGCTTTTGGATGACGATATCGCTCAGGCCCTTTACAGTCTACTGAAATAGGTTGTCGTATAACTGTCATGAGTGTATTTGAAGGTGCTACCATGTTTGGTCTTTTTAATGAAGAAGTTTTTGAGATAGGTTTTTTTCATAATTGAATTTAACTTGAATACTTTTCCAATGATGCCCACATCCCCTTAACCCTCCAAGTTTTGCCATACCATTCAGTATAATTTCGGGAAAGTTGTCTAGAATTTATTAAGCATTAAGCAAATAAACTGCATTAAGGTCTTCACTCTACTGTTAAAAACTTTGCTAAGGATGCAATATAAATAACAAACTGCAGAAGAGGAACAAATACAAGTTGCCCTGATTGTTTCTTTAGCTGAATTCTTATTTCAAAGGTTCGTCTGCTACTTTAAAGAATGACCTTAAACAAAGTAAGGGCCTGTAAAGAACTTGTGATATGTAGTACTAAGCTGCGAATTCAGGAACCTGTAAGATTCTGTAACATCCAAAATTATTTCTTCTTGGTACGCGAAATGGGGATTGGCTTAAAATTAGAGGCTACAAGCTGTTCAATATACAGAAAATGACTTATCCAATTATTTAGGAAATTCTGATAGATGAATTATTGATAATGTCATTTACAATCCTGTTTAAAGTGTTCCTGTTATTTCTGATGAAGTTTCTAAGAGCAAAAGATGGGCTAAGGTTTTGTTACCCAGTAAGAGAGTAATATGTGGCATTTCACCTAATTTTGTCATTGGGTTATGAAGTAGAGGAGAAGAAACATACTCTTTCATTATAAGTAAATATCCTTGGTTGACTTTGTTTATTTGTTTTCCCAAAATATGTATGCTTTAAAAGTACTGATAAAAGTACCCTCCTTGGAATTCTGGTTCACAGTATGCATTTTGTTTTCTTGGAAACTATGAAAAAAGCTGGAAAGCATTACTCCATTTTTCCCGTGGTTTAATATTTGGTTAAGTAATACTATTTAGTAATCTTGTTACAGATGAATCTCACAATCTTGCATACTTTTCTCCTGAAAAGTATGGTATGAAAAGTATGAAAAATATCCCAGGTCTGAGATTAATTTAGTCATGATTCCAAACATCTTTTAAAGCTGCAGCCTCACCATGGATAAGGACAGTATATTTGGATACTATATTTATTAGAAATCTTCCATACTCTTGCTCTTCTTTGAGGTTTTTTTTTAATTCTAGCTTAGAGCTGTCAGTTTATTGTTTTGAGGCTGTTACTGAATATTGAGATTGAAATGCGCATTTTGCCACCGTGACTGTCTAAGTAATATCTGATCTTTTCTTTTGAAGGCTTCTGTGTCTGAACTTCTTTGTAAGCATCTGTGAGCTGTTTGGGCTGCTCAGCAGTTTCCTCCTGCCCAAATGTTAAGTGCTCTGAAGTAATGAGGGGTGCTGAATTTTTCCTCTGTAGCTCTGCTGAGTTGTCTGTAACAAAAACTGGCACTATGTATGTGTCACTTAATTTAGATACATAGTAAAAGTCTTAACACCAATGATTTGTACTGAAACACCAGCACAATACTAGTCTTTATAGCTTTGCCTTCATCATTAATATGTATTCTTTACTTCTTAAATGTGTATTCGTGACAGGTATTGCTGTCTGCCATTGTTGGTAGAGAGCAGAAAACAGTTTAAGCTATTTAGAGAAGTTTGCAGTCTGCTTGAACTTTTTGTGCTTTTCCCTAAGATGATGATTAAGGTGAGCAATACTAAGAAAGTCAAGTTGTGGTAGGAAAGAGAGTAGTCTCATAATTAGGCTGAGTGGAAAATTAAGGGCTGGATGCTGGCAGTAGGTGTGAACTTGTGGTGTGAGCTGACTCAAGGTTGCTCTTGGTGAAATTTGTTTTTGTGATCATGTACTTCTGATCCAGAACTGCTACAATTTTGCTTTCCTTACCTGAGTAGGAGAAACTCCTGAGACATGATTTTCTGAAGTCTTTTTAACAGACCATTTTGCACAACTGTATGGTTCACCTGAAGTTTTATTCCTTCTTAAAGTCTTTTAACTCTGGAAGTTTTGGTTGCCTATGTAAATGGGTAGGAGAGGAAGGCTTTTTTACAGGATGGTAACTCTTTGGTTAATATGGATAATTTGAGCTATTCATATAAATACAGCTGCCTGTGCTGGTCTGTAAACATTTGCTATACAAAGAGTGCTTATGTGGATTAAGACTAGGATCAGCTGGTGCAACTTTAAGAAAGGAATGAATGGACAAGTTGCTTGAGTCCATTTCTTTTTTCTTTTTTTTCTTTTTTTTCCTTCCTTAGACAAAAATGATACTTTTAACAGAAATGTTTGTTTGTTATATATTGAGCATTAAATGTACTGCGAGAGGAACCACGACTTGAGGGAAATTTAGTTACTATTGGTTTATTTTACAATCCAATAGATGCTGGTATCTGTGCACGTACAAGATTGACATGCAGGGACACAATGCAAATCAGTCATAAGATGTGGTTATGTAATCTGCTGATGCAGGGGAGGAGAGAAAACCAAACAGCTGCATCTGACCAAAAATAGAGGGTCTGTGACAACAACCTTGTGACTTCAAGATAACTTAGAGCAACAGCGAGGAAGAACAAAAGGAAAAAGTATATTAAAGTCTAATCTGGTATCAATGGAGTCAGAGTTGCCTGGCCATTAAGAGTAACAGATTAAGATTGTAATCCTGAGAAGCTGGCACGTTTTAATATGTGGTTTTTTTCGCAGTATGCTGGCTAAATGAAATCTTGCCTATGTGCATGGAGCTTGACCAGGATGATAGCCGTTGGAAAATACCAAATTCTCTTGTGTGCTGTTGTGAAGCAGTTGTAGTTGCACCTGATCTAATTTCATAACTTTTATGGTTCAGCATATGGTTCTTGGATCACTATCGCTCCACGGTGCATCAGGAATTGCTATGTAGCGAGTCACTGTCTCGTGCAGGCATTTGAGAAGGATCCCTAGTTTAATAACATATTGCTTACTTTGTGTTTGAATTCATAGTCGCATCTCACCTTTTAACTTGCATGTTTCTGAAAATTAATTGGTTTTCAAAGTAAGAAGTAGCCCTTTGCTGAAAACATGACAGACTTTTCCTTTTGTTTGTGTTGTATAACTGCAAGAGTTTTGTCATATCCCACCTGAAGAGCAGACAAGTAATCTTGCTGTGAATGAGTGAGAAATGAGAGTAGATTGGGCCTGGGTCACTAATAAGCAGTAGTTTGGCTGTTCACAGCAATAATGTAAATATGGGAATTGTTGCCTAAAGCTGCCCCAGTGGACCAGGGAAGTACGTGGAGTAGACTTGGCAGTCAGCCCAGCCTGTAAAACAACATCCAAGTCCTTGCATTTGTCCAGGCATGCCATGTGGGGTTCGGATGACAGTGGAATTTAAGATGAGTGAAATGATCAGTAAGGCTAAGTAAAATTGCAAGACAGAAGCAAGCTTATTAACAAGCCATCATTCTCTTCTACCTTTAGTACACCCATCTGTGAGAATTTTTGTGAAATGATGGTGAAATAGATAACAAAAAAAAACCTCTGGAGCTGCTCAAAGTCAATCTGGGAAAGCCAGTTTAAATCTGAAGGACTGCAGAACTGGTTGATAAGCAGGCTCTTGGACTGTGTTGGAGCCTGAACATCTCATGAGTTAACTGAACAGCTGAACTTCATAATTTACGTGGCTCTTGTGATTAAATGTCTCAGTGGTATTGAATGCTTATGGTTACTTTCGAAACAAAGGACGATAGGAGGAGATAGAAGATACTTTTGTCAGTTTTCTTTGGGAGGCCCAGGCCTCGTTTTTATGTACTGGAGGGAAGGATCAACTTTCTGGGGATCTAACTGAAAACCCGTGATCTTTCACCACTAAATTCATGAAAAGAGAACTCTGGGTCTGTTACGGGTTTGTGTTGTGTGTTGGTTTTATTTGTTTATTTGGGGGGTTGTTTGTTTTTTAAAGCAGAAAGAAAAATCTCATTGGAGGCTGCATAAGAGATATTTGTAGGTAGAAACATGAGCAGGTACTTACAGCTAATATATTACTCCCAGAAATGTAGAATCATATTATTCATATTAATATTTAGATTAATAGCAATTGCTTGTTTAAAAAATGGCTTTGTAGACTGAAGACTTTGAAGATCAGTCATCACTTCTAAAAATGAGAAATATTTTTAATATAGTAGAGTTGCTGGATGGAGTTGGATTGTTTTGTTTAACAGGGTGGAGAGGCTTATTTTCAGAATCTTGTAAATATTCCTCCTTTGGACTTACTCTTGGGTCCTTTCAAACCAAGATCTTTCAGTTTGCTTTTTTTTTTAATGTGTGAGGTTATCCAAGATTGCAAGAGGCAAATCACTAATTAATGAGAGTCTTCATGTTTTGGTGTCTGCTAACTTAGCTTTGTAGGAACAAATGCTAGGAGAAATACTTTTTTTTTTTTTTTTTAATCCCAGATTTTAATTTTTATAATAGTTTTGGTAAATAGAAAAAAACCCAGGAAGACAAAGGTAAATTTGGCGCTAAGAAGCATTTGTATTTTGTTGGAGAGGGAATGGAATTGTGAATGATTGTAGTTGGGACAGGGCACAAACTTGTTACCTTTCAACTAAAGTTGTTTGTCAGAGTAACCTCTTGTATCTTCATACCCCAAGTCAAAGCATGCTTTAAAGATAGCACAAACACAGTGCATCTATTAACCATTAGTGACAATGATTCACTGCTTTTGATGGCTGCATAATAGGCTGTAATAATGTCTACAATGATTTATTGCTACTCATGTGTATTCTAGATGCTTACTAGTAGTTGTTCCCTAAATTAAGAACACAAAGGAGATGAGGGGATCGAGTAACTGTGGGATTGGACTCCATTATCTTAAAGGTCTCTTCCAACCTAAATGATTCTGTGGTTACAAAAGGCTGTAACGGTGTGGTTTATTCTAAAGAACCACTAAGGAATTCTGTCATAATTTTGTATTTTGCATAGCTTATTAAAATTAGGTCAGAGTTTCTGTATTTCATCAATGTAATTCATCACATTTAGACTTTTGAGAGCAAACGCTACTGTCTTTGAAATTGCCTAGCTTTTTTGATTGGGGGCAGTAGGTTGGGCTGATTAGGTACTCTGTGTAGTGAAACCTCCACTCCTGCTGGAAGGACTGCACAAGCTGTGTAGGACTCTGTGATGGGGAGCAAATGTTCAGTGCTTTCATGTGGCACAGTCGTGAGGCATGCTAATATGATCTCCCTTCTGTTTGGGGGGATTGTTCTGAAAGTTGCCCAAAAAATAGCATCCATGCTTAGCTTCAGGCTCACCTTTCTCATTTGGCTGCTTGATTCCTATTTCTGCCTGTTGTGCTTACTTGGCAATCTTAGTGAAGTGAATTCAAGGTGTTTCTGATTTTACATTCAAGCAAGCAGCTGGGAAAACAGGAAAGTTTCAGATTATTATTATTCTGGCTTATTTCAGTCTCATGATGTACAGAGCCTTTGAGTTTCGTGCACCTGAAGTGTACAGTAAAGCTATACTATAAAATATATTGTTAAAAAAACTGTAATGTTACTGATTTGAAATCCTGAGTACACTCTATGGTAGTATTGTCTGCTATGGAACAGTTTGCTCTCTGTCATGTTGTAAGAGCTGAAATGCAGTGTAATTTTGCTGAGATGTGAAGGGTTCCCAAACTTGTTTGTTCAGATCCTGTCAATACCAGTTCTCAGCCTCTGGGCCATGGTCTGCTTGATAAACGGAAAGATGCGTGCCCCCATTATGGTCTTCTCTCCTCTTGCTGTGTAACTTCTCCTTCTTCAAACTTCTTGCCTTGGCTTATTGCATTCCTTTTTCTACCAGTTTTCACAAAGACCTTAGCCTGTGTTACCATACTTTGCTATAAAGTATCCATTTTCTTGCACACTCTGTCTTGTCTTGGTTGCTGTGTCCCTGCTTAGATATTCTCATCTTGGAAACTTATGTTCTGCTCAGTGCTGCATTCAGGACTGGAGCAGAGTGTAAACCTGGAGATGTCTGTTATATAGCAGCAGGTTGCTATCAGCAAGGTCATTGGTAAAGACATCCATGAAGGTAGTTAGGTGAGGATTTCAGTTCTTAGGTACAGCATAAACCAGAACTTTGAATAACTGGAGAGCCTTTTATAGAGTCTGTTAGTTTTGCCTTAACAAAGGAAGAGTTAGACTGTGGATGATAAATTGGCCTGCAACACCAAGAATCAAGACAAACCTTTGTCTGGCAACTGCAGCATGTAATTCCCTTATTCTCTTCAACCAGTATTTGTGTAATGCCCTCATTTTTACAATCAGTCTTTTTCCTGTGGGTCATGCACAACACACCGGTTTTGGAGTGCTTATTTTTCCCAGTTCCCATGCTACACGTACCAAATGCTCTAGGATTGAGGGCTGCAGTCCTTTTGCAAATTCTAACAACCCATCATACAGAATAATGTACTTCATCTTCAGAACAGCAGTGCCAAATAAGCTCTTAATACTGTGTGTTAGTACCTGCTGCATGGGTGTATATTGTATTGTTTTAAGAATCTCCCCAAAGCTCATAGTGTATTTCTTAACATGACCCAGTAGTTCAGAGATATTAAGCTGACTTTCTCTCTAACACTGAATGACAAATGGGCCTTCATCAAACTGCAGAGCAACAGCTTCTGTTTTGTCTGTAAGAAGATTATGCAGTAAAATGCTGTGCCCTCTTGAATGATGTACTTACAGAGAAATAAAAGGAAGCAAAGAGGAACCCATAGAACTTGGAGATTTTTAAAGCAAGAAGTGAATAATTTTCTTTTTTTTAACATATTATGAGTATTAATGAATAATCCTTAAATACTGAACCACAAGCTCTATAAAGTTTTTCTTTAATGACATGCTTTGTAGTCAACCAGAAATGCCAGGAGAGCTGGAGAAGGTACAGGTATAAACACTGCCTAAGCACTTCTGGTTGCTATTTTCTGTTCATCTAACTGAACTTAGAATGACTAATTCTTGTTGAACCTTACAGTTGCAAGCTGGATACTTTACCTGCTTTGTACATCACATTTATCAATGTCTCTCAAAGCACTCTTCCGTGAAAGATGATGAGAACTTATGTGTGTGTTTGTTTGGTTTTTTAAAAAGGAAAAAATCTTCAACTGAGATTAACTCCAGTTGTTGCAATACAAGTACATGGTTTTCTGAAATGTGCTTATGGCTTAAACAGATGCATTTGATCTTCCTGGGTTTTTTTTTTTCAGTCTGTTTTTCTTGCACACCAAATAAAAAATCATTATTATTTCCCTATTTGGAAGTTAATTCCGTTAGTTTAGGGTGGAGCTGGGTCTACACTAAGACAGCCATTCTAGTTTAAATGCATGACAGGCTATGGTCTAAGGGTTTAGTTGCATGTTACATTTTTATTCGATAGTGAGAACACCTGCAGTTAGTGTCCTGGTTGCTTGTTTTTCCCCACGTCCTAAAGCTTGCTATCCTGTCACATATATATACAGGTGTTTACATTAGTGCACTGCAAAGCTGATTGCCAAAATCGTCTGGGTTAAAAATACCTCTCTTTGCGTCTCCCCTCCCCCTCGGTGTGTGAGAGTGTGTGGGAGGGTGGCTGTTGCTGAAAAAAACCTAACGTGTAGTTACATCCTGAGAGCCATCGTGTTCTTATTTTGTTCATTGTCAACTGTAAACATTTGATATGCTGCTTTTATTATTCTCTTGCTTAAACTACTTAAACTAGTGCAGTTTAATTATTCTTCTGCATTTCTTCTGAGGAAAATGAATTCTCATGTGGATGAGCTCCCACTATTAAGAAGAAAGCTTTTTCTTGTACATTTCCTGTATTCTTGCTTAACAGGAGAAGAAAAAGTATAATTCTAATGGGCACAACAGAGCTGCCTCTAGTGTACATGACTGACAGAAGTAAAATGTATTTTTATCCTTTTTGAGTAATCTGATATGACCGTGGAACATGGCACAAAATCATTGAAGAGAACTGCTTCATAAAATGACAGTTGCTGTAAATCATCCTTTTCTGGAAGCATAAACTTGCACTACTGTTTTGTGTGTTGCTAAACTTGGTCTATAAGGATGTGTCTTTCCCCTGCTCCACCTTGCTACTTGAATTGTTTTCACAATTTATACCTTTTTAGTACAATATTTGGTGGCTTACCTGGTCAGTTGTACACCTTGTAAACTAATTGCTGTAGTGGTTTAGGATTTTTTTTTAATTGTTTTTTGAAGTTGATGTTTAAGCTTGTAGGAAGTGTCTCTGAAGAACTTAGAGCTTGCAGTGGAAAACTGGAGTTAAATATCCAATTATAGAGCTTTAGTGTGATAGTGTACCAACAACAGCTCTGATCAATCGATCATAATATATTGAAATTGATAATAAATAATAATATATAATTCCTTTAAGTGCATAAAAGGAAAACTCTGGGTATTGGATATTTTGGGGTTTTTTTGTGAAGATGAAGACTCCTCTTTCATCCCAAGAAATATATGAACCGCTGCAAGTCAGTAGGATAATGAAATTTTAAAAGGGAGCTGCATATGCTTTTTGTTCTTATTTACAGATATTTCTGTGGCATTCTTTATATTATTATGGTGTTCAGAAAGAGATAATGGTAACTGCCATGACAAAACTGGAAAACAGAGGAGGTGGTTGTTCTTTTTAAAGTTTTGGAGTGGAGACAGATTGTGTGACTTGCCTGAGAACACACATGATGTCTGTGGCAATGCTCAAGTCTTTCCTCATGCTATTTAAAGGACTTGATTACTGATCCTGTTTTCACAGTAGTATTTTTATAAGACCCAGGTCATGTTGCACTTTCTTAGTACCTTATAACAACTCCTGTTGTTTGAACCTGTTTGTTTATGGGCTTACAAACCTAGAATAATAAAGTGGTTTGGATAATTTTGGCAGAGAGCTTGCGTTCAGACATTTGATAGTAATTGACCTTCCTCCTGTGGAGAAATCTGGCTCACTCCACAGCTGCACATATACATGTGTTGCTGTACACATAGCCATGGCTGAGGAGCGAACAACTGGTGGGCAAGCGTTACTAGTTCTGAACGTGCAGGCTGATACAGCAAAGAGCAAGCAAAATGTACTTTAGGAGAAGTTGTTCTGGATATTATTTAATTACATTCTCCCGTTAGCTTAAGTTGAAGTGTAGTTAGCAGCTTAGTAAGGGATGAATCAGTGTTGTTTTCATATTGAGCAGAAGCTTCTGTAAACCAGTCTGTTTCCATATGCTAGCAAATGTACGTTCAAAATGACAGACATTCTAGTTCTCATCAATAAAGGGTGACACAGGCTCCTGATGTAAGATCGCAGTGGAAGTCTGCAACTTTATATAGCTGTATGCACTGTGAATATAAAGCATCTGCTATATTTTGTGATCCCTTAGTACTAAACCTGATCGCAGCAGGGTGGAGAAGGCGGCTTCGCTATATTTCTAAAGACTCAGTAGCTCCTCCATGCCTGGTAAAGTTAAAAGTCTTAGTAAGTTAAAACAAAGCTGAGTTTCTTTCTATGGTACCCATCCAGAAGACCTCCTTTGATAATAAAAAATAAAAAATTGTTTGACGCAGTTTTGTTCTTAGCAAACACTGACTTACTGTTTTGTTTCCCTCTCTCCTTTTAAATGCTTACTAGAACAAATAAACTATTAATATTACTTCTAAAATTGAAGTTAGACTTACTGGCCCTAATTCTTCAGTACTTTTTAACCTTTTATTTAGCCCAGTGTTCTTTACTCTTCATTGCCATTAACTTTGTTAGCAGTTTCCTCAGTTGACTTTACTAAAGAAAAAGCATTTAACACACCTGCCTTTTCAGGGTCACAGATGGCTTTTGATGTGAACGGCACTGCTTCTCTTGGTCTTTGTATTTTGCTGTGTCTGTCTTATCTAGCATCATATTCTCATGTGTTTGTGGTAGTTTTTATGCTCTCCCTTTACTAATCTGACTTAGTTGCTATTTCTTGAATGCTTCTTTCTTCTCTTTCATGGTAAAGTGAAGGCCTCATGACTTGGCCAACTTCACTTCTTTACTGTCTTTCCTCCCCACTGAGATTTTGTGGTAATAGCTCCACTGTTGTGTAACCAGATTCCTTTTTTTGCCTTGGGCTTCTCCATAATTCTTTTTTGCCTTGCACTTGCCTCTTGTGAGACTTTCCTGAGTTTGTTTGCCCTCTACTTTTTTGAAGCCCTATGTTGGTTTTTTTGTTGGTTTTGTTTTTTTGAGATGCTCTCACTCCTTTCTATATTAAGGGTTACCAGCTGTTTTGTGGGGTTTTTTCTTTTTTTTTTCTGCATTTCTTTCACCCAAGTTATATTAATCTTTGTATGTTTATGAGTTCCTTCAAACTGATTAGAGGGTTCTTCCAGATTGGATTCTTTCTACAGTCTTTAATAGGACAAAAATAATTACTGCTAAAGAGTCTACTAGAATTAATGACACTTGTTTGTAAAGGTCTTGGTGAGTTAGTATTGTCCTTTCTGAGCAACTAACGGGTTGTTGTAACACATGACTCTAAGGAGAAGGTTTGGGGGAGTGAACTAAAATAAATCTACATGTGTATTGATCATGTCTGAAAAGAGTTTGGGTGATTTAGATTTCACAGTGTATTGTTTCCAGAGCTCTAAGCATGCTTTGGGGATTTGGTGTTCATTAGATGCATAGTTCTTACTCTGATTTTCTAGCTTCAGGTTTTTTGAGTGTGTGTGCTGGGGGGGTTAGGGGTGGTGGTGGCCATCATGGTCACGGGAGAGCACTGTGCCAAACTCCTCAGGAACTGTTTGTCACGGAGAAGGACCAGAGATGCTCGAGTCAGAAGAGAGCTCTCTTGCTTTCTCCATCTCTTCTCCAGTTCTTTCCACCTGGAGTTGATAATTCTGTGCTAGTCTGATCTCTCTACCTTAGCTCCACAAACTTAAATTTTGAATGTATGTCTGCTTTTGGTAAATCCCAGTTACATTGAAAGTGGACAAACGGTTGTAAATATTTTAAGATTTCATGATTGTTTCTGTGGAAGAAACAAGGCTGTTTGCAATGGTGAAAGTTTTAGCTACTGTTTACTGCTACTGTTCGTAAAGCCATTAATGACAGTAATTGGTTATGCACAGAACTTGAAGACTTACAACTGTTGCTTTCCTGTAATATTTTTTTTTTATTATTTCAATTTTTCTGTACTGGTAACTGTTTTATTTCTAAGTTTTGAGGAGGTGGATAATTGCATTTATTAGGATCGTCTTTTTCCTCCCTTCAACTACACTTTTATTACTAATAGTGAGTTACGGAACAAGGACATCTGTGATCTCACACGTGAACACACCAGTAAATGTGGAAAACCTGTAACTAACTACTGTCTGCATGTCATATTTTGTGATGGCAAGCAGCAAAAAGAAAGATGCCAAATTAAAGTTTAAAAAAAAAAGGAAAAGCAGTTTTGATAGTGTTCAGCATAGTCAGCTTGGATTAATGATTTGTATGATGTACAGAGTAGTCCTTCCTCAGTATCCCAATACTGTCAGTGTGTGTATATTCAGAAGTTAACCTATACCATTTTTTCTATGCTCTTAATACATATAATAGTAGTTAATGATATAATTATATAATGGGGATAATTGCTATATATGACTCTATGTAATATATATATAAAAATCACATAATGCTTATAAAACTACCTACTACTAGTCTTAAATGCAGTTTTGTGCTGCCTTTAATAGATGGATTACTAATAGAGCTGCTCCCTGCCTGTCTTTTTTTTTTTATTATTATTATTCTTTCTTTTTTTTTTTTTTTTTTTTTTTAAGTCTCAGGAACATGGTCTGTTCCTTGGTAGCAGTATGCTTTCTGTCCATCTGAAAATGCTTCCTTGTTGTTTCTGAGGAGATGCTGGTTTGTTTGTTTCTGTTAATTTTAAGCCGATTGCTATTAGTGAAACTGATGATAGAATGACTTCATTAACATACTAATATTTTTTTCATCATTGGAAGGCCTAAAATACATGGCTTCCTGTCTGGATATTTTATCTGATTGTGAGAGAGACTAGATTTATTTTAAAACAGGTATTAACATTCTACTGATACTCTGGCTAAAAACATTTTTTTAAAATATTATTGTTTTAAATTTTATTTTAAAATATGAATCTAATACCAACAGATTCAATTAATGTGATCTACTCTTGATTTATGGAAAACAAGTGTATGAACATGGTGTCTTATGGTCATATTTTGCACAAGAATATTTTAGTTTGCAGAAACATTTATGCTTTTGCATAATATTCCCCCCTACTGAAAAAAATATTTTAAAAAATGAAAAGCCACACACAACTGTAGAAACTGTAGAGACTTTTAATGATGATGTTAAATGTTAGTGATGAGTCAAAAGCTTTCAAAATGATTCAGCATTAAAATAAGTTACTCGGGTTATAGAGACAATATTGCTAACAGATTCTGAGAGTAGTTCCAGTGTCTAGTGCGGATGGTCCGAGCACACTTAATTTCATCTGCTAGGTGATGATAGACTAGTGAACTACCTGAGGTCTCCTGCAGACTTACTTTATATAAATTACAGAGGGAAGGCTCTATTTTACAAGGGGAAAGAAAGGAGGGGAAACATAGTGGTTATAAAATCAGAGAAAAGCTCTATTTTCTACTCTTGTTTTAGACAAATGTCTTGTACTGGCATTTAATTCGGTATTGAGAAGCAGGGTAAGAAAATCTGCTTCAGTTCTTTAAGACAAAGCTGCTGATTTTGTTAACTGGACTTGCACTCTCCCTCAATTGCTTGTTTTTCTTTGGAATGTTTCCTGTGTTTTGGATAAGTTAGTGAGATCTGAGAGTATTTTGTTTTGCCTTTTTTTGTGCTGAACAATTTGTGCTTAAACTTGGTGAGACTGTGCATGAAAAATGCTGTTCTGTGGGATGAACACGAGAGTTTTCTAAGCAACCAAAAAAGATCTTTGCAGTAAGGTTCTTCATACTATCTTCAGTAATATTTTTTGTTAGGCTTCTTTTGAATATTTTCATTTGTTTGTAATCTTCATTGAGTCACTGTAAGATGCTTTCTAGTGTTAAAGGAGATAAATCTTATGTGTGTGATATTCTGGTGCTTATAGTATTGACCAGTGGGCTTGCAGGAAGTCCCATAATCCTATTCATGTAAAAAAGATTAATTTTTCATGGATTATGATCAAAAATGTTTAGTTATGAATGAATTGTAGCTATAAAAGATAAAGTTTAATCGAGTATACTAGCTTAGATCCTTTCAAGAGTTTAAACCCATGTTCTGTGTATTATATTTTCAAACACTGAAGATGTGTATAAGCTGTGGAATCTGGTTGAAAACAAGATTTATGACAAAATTATGCTGTAGTCATATTTAGCTGTAAAAATGTCTGTAGAAAATTTAAAATTAAGAATATGCTTTTTTTTCTGCGTGGCTGTTGTAATAGGAAATGTCTAGGGTGTTGAAAATGGGAGATACCTGGGAAAAAAAAGGATTTTGCTTATGACCGTTCTCAAGTATTGCATTCTGACTGGTTTTGTTGTTTTTTTTTTTTTTAATATTGTTTACAGATCTCGAGTCAGATGACTGTGCATCTATATACATCTTTAATGTAGACCAACCATCATCCTCTGTAAATCAGCCAATTTGTATTCCTCGCCATGGATTGCAGTCTCACTCCTCTCCTCTGTCACCACCTACAAGACTTCAGAGTCATAAGAACTATGAAGGAAGTTGTGAGGCACCAGAATCCAAATACAGTCCACTAGGTGGACCCAAACCCTTCGAGTGCCCTAGTATTCAAATTACATCCATTTCACCCAACTGTCATCAAGGGATTGAAGCCAATGAAGATGAATTACACACAAATGGCACAGAAAATGAGTATATGGAAAGGCCTTCACGAGACCATCTTTATCTTCCTCTTGAGCCATCATATAGGGAATCATCCCTTAGTCCAAGCCCTGCCAGCAGCATTTCGTCCCGAAGTTGGTTTTCAGATGCTTCCTCTTGTGAATCCATTTCCCATGTTTATGATGATGTGGACTCTGAGCTAAATGAAGCAGCTGCTCGATTTACTCTCGGTTCTCCTTTGGCATCTCCTGGTGGTTCTCCAAGAGGTCCCAGTGATGAATCTTGGCAGCAGCCTTATGGATTTGGGCATGCCTTGTCACCTAGACAGTCTCCCTGTCATTCTCCTAGAACTAGTATTACAGATGAAAACTGGCTAAGCCCTAGACCAACATCAAGGCCCTCATCGAGACCTACATCCCCTTGCGGGAAACGACGACACTCTAGTGCTGAGATTTGCTATGCTGGTTCTCTCTCTCCTCACCATTCTCCAACTCCATCACCTGGACATTCTCCCAGAGGAAGCATAACAGAAGACACGTGGCTAAACACTTCCATCCATAATGTACAAGGCCTTAATTCTGGCCTTTCACCATTTCAGTGTTGTACAGAGACAGATATTCCTCTAAAAACAAGAAAGACCTCCGAGGACCAGACTGCCACTTTATCTGGAAAAATAGATATCTGTTCTGAAGAACAGGGTAACTTATCGTCATCCCTTGAAACTGCAGTAGATGACTGCTCTGGATCTCAACACACATTGAAAAAGGATTTGCCCGGAGACCAATTTCTTTCTGTTCCTTCGCACTTTACTTGGAACAAACCAAAGCCTGGTCATACGCCTATATTTCGGTAAGTGATTAGAAGGTCCTTCCCTCCTTCTTGTAGGCAGGTAGATGATCTAACTAGGAAAAAATCTGAGACACCAAATACCCATCTTTTTCCTCTTTTAAAATTCAGTAGATGCATTGTAACACAGGATTAGTTTTGTTTCAGGTTTGTTCGCACACATGCACAGAGCCCAGCGGAATCAAACGTTTGCAGATTCCGTGCGTGCTTTGCACTTCCATCTAATCTGAGTGGTTACTGTTTTAATGCAGCTAAAGAAACCTGACATTTATAAAGCTGTGAGAACACAGAAGAGGTGGGAAGTTTATTTGCTTTTGGTTTTACTTGCTTCTTTGGGCTGACAGAATTCTAGAAAGAGAATAGAGAAAAATATTTGCATGCCATACTGAAAATCATCCACAAAGAATTGATATCTGGGCCATAGTTCCAAGGGTATTTCCACCATTGTGGTGCTGTGGTAACTAGCTCTTTTCCCCCAGTCAAACCATCCTCATCGGAAAAATTCACCCTTGTTTCCATCCCGTTCCTTCTTAGGTAGAGCAGTTCTGTGATCTTGCCAACCATAGAGCTGCTGAAATAACTTTGCCAGTACAATGCAATGGGTAGAGTAGAAATGGGAACTCCTTCAGCAGCATTACTGCTGGAGGGACAGGTACTGTGATTACTCAGCTCACGTTATCCATTTGATTCCTGAATCTTTTTCTTGCTTTACTAGGTTTTAAAAATAAGGGGTAGGGAGGTACTGGGAGGAAAGAAGCTGTGGACTTTTTTCTGTGTGGACATTTTTGTAAGAAAAGCTCATTAGATTAATATATGCAAAGCACAGTTATCCATGTGAAAGCCATATTACTGGTTTAAATGTCAGTGCTTCCATGCTAGTGTATATTGATTCTAAATTAATTTGGATTAAAATAGTATCATTCTGTCCACAGGCGGCGCTTAAGATTTGCTTGTCAACAGTGCAGTGGGTGAAGCAATTCCTTTTTCTCGGGCAGGGGGAAGATAGGGTAGGATTCGCCACATATATGCTTTATTTTGAAAAAGGCAAAGCTTAACTCCTTAAAGTTAATGGCCAAATATAGTGCTCTTCTCATTGCAAAGTCATCTTTGTAAAGCACTTGTTTTCACACTTTGTTTTTTTTAATTTTAGAAAGAATGGCTTAGAAAATATTAATGTTTTTAACATCTTCCTTCCCCCTACCACCTCCTCCCCCAAAGTAAGTGAAGCAAAATAAAGAAATGTTTCTGACCAAGCTACAGAGATCCCCCCTATAGGGGGCTGCTTTTCCTGACTCTAAAGAGTATTAAATCCTTATCTGAAAAGCGGAGATAACTATTGCCCAGTAAGCCAAGATTACTCATGAGGTATTCTTTTGGGGGACCTCCCTCAAAAGTAAGCTTTTGAAAAGTGGTTGCTAGTTTTCATGCCAGCATGGTAGTTTTCCCTTTTCTAGAGGCTTCTTCCAAAACCAGATGTTGTTCTTGAATCATTTTAATGTCTTGATGTATTATTTTCTGATGACTTGTCAGACGAACAAGCCTGTTGACAAAATGTTTTGGAATACCTGTACTCATTCTCCATTGGGTACATGAATATTGTCAGGGGAGTCCATCTGGTGGAATACTTCTGGAATCTGGAGTCATCTTCTCAAGACTGCTGTAGCTGATCTTTTCCACATGTGTTTTAGGCAGAGAACTAATGGAGAAAATTCATCTGTAATCTTTACTACTGAGTACTGAAGAAGGAAGTTATGAACACAGATGTGTGAAATATAAACCAATACTTTCAGGGTACAGTGAAGACATCCTTAAAATTAATGAAAGATGAGTTAATTGTAGTTTTAAGAGCTTCCCAAATAGTAACTTCTAATGGGTACTATCATATAGACTTCAGTGTTCATCTGAGTTCTAACAAGGATCTTTCCAGTTTTACTGATGAACATACCCCTGTGTGTTTGTAGATCAATGACACACGAAGGCTCATTGATACAAAACTTGCATTAATTTTAAAACTAAGTTTTGCATAAATTCTTTAGAAGTTTTCAGCTAGCTCAGAATTGTTAATATCTAAATATATTCAAACAATGCTTATTCAGCCATTTTGTGATTATCGCATAATTGTACAACCATGAATTTTAATTTCTCCTCTCTTCAGAAATGGAGTAAAAGTGGGGTTTTTTTTCCTTTTTTTTTCCCTTTAATGTCCTTCTGCATAACTATTTATGAATGTGAAGTTTAACAGTAAAGACTCAAAGCTGCTAGCTGGAAAATTCTGCTTTACTAGATCTGAAACTACAGTGTTGACAGATACGTTAACTGTCTTGAAGTGTTTGGTTTTTTTACATTCTGCAGTTTGCCCATCTGTTAATAAAAGGTGTTCAGTCTGTTACTAGAATCTTTTCATTCTAACTGACCCAGTGATAACTATTTTTTGTTAATGATGTAGTTTTTAACTGTATTATATTTCTGTAGTATACTGGGCAGTCCGAACTTGGCACTGTTACTAACTCACAGGCTAACATAGCTCATAAAAGATAAGCACTACTGAAGAGTAAAAGCACATGAACATACAGGCATGTGGCAAGATGGGGTGTAGATCTATGGTTCTTTTCTGGGATGACCAAAATAGACGTTCAGTTAAATCGGTTTCCTCTTGTAGTGGGGAGACCTGAACAGAACTGAATAAAAATCAGGTCTACTGTTTTCATTAAGTAAAAATATTTTTTAACTATCAGAATTTATTTAGAAGCTGGCACTGAAGAACTTACCTCAGTATAAAATGGCCACGCAGACAGAAGACAGTAAGGACTGCACCTATTCACAAGTAAACTAATTAAAGCTATTAAGCTGTAAACATTTGCTGCCAGAAGTGTAGTCTGACTATTGAATTAGTGGAACTGGCTGCACTGGCAGCTGTATCCTCAGTGAGATTGAACGAATTAGCAGTGGTAGCCTGTTCTACAGGTGTTAGGAGAGTGTGCGTCTTCAGTATGTTAAAACATTTCATTCAGTCATATTTTTATAGTTGTGGTTTTTATAAAGTACGGGAGATAAGTTAACTCTTATGTTTTATGAATAAAAATGAAATACAAGAAGATCCACTATTTCTTAAGGAGTTGGTGACAGTGACCAGAAGCAAGCACCTCAGTTGTCCTAAAGAGTTAGATATCAATTGCAATTTATATCTTCATTACATATTAGAAATAGTAATATATTAACTGTAATATATATTACAATATAGATCACCATTAATAGGCTTTATAAATGTCTCAGTTGTATTGTCAAGTACAAAGTAGTGCATGAAGTAAATGGGAGTGTTGATTCCAGGATGTTGATTCCAGGTGTATGACTTGACTCTGGCCAGTGTGTGCCAGACCCCTGGTAGGAGTGGGAACAACTCTCCTCACATGTGAGATGCTGTGAAGTGTGCAGATAGCACCACTTTCTCTACATACAAATTTCATACAAATGCTATCTGAAGCTTTGTAAATCTGTAATCTAGTTTATCTGTCAAGTCCTGACCACGTTTCCTTCTTTCTTCTATATTCGCTATGTTCACTGGTGCAATACTTAACAAAATGTAAAAATGTGTGACATGCTTTTGAGCATTCTACTCGGATTTCAGATGCCACCCAGTGTTGTTAGGTGGCATGTTATTTGGTCATAGAAACCCATAATCTGCCAGTGTGTTGCATATGAAAAGTATCTATGTGTAATGTGCTCTGAGTCACATTTCTGCTTCCTTGACAAAGATAAGTCTAGGCGAGTGAAAATGGACAGAATCAGTGCAACAATTCCTTTCAAAGAGGTAACAAGGAACTAGGTAGTGTCTTCTGTACCTAGGAATAGTGACAGTATCTATTAATGATGTCATTAACCAAATACCTTGGCAAATGAGCACTCTTTTGATGTCAGATTACACTGGTTATTTTAAAGAACAGTCAGCAACGAAATCACTTGATAATTTTATTTATTACATTGTTGCTCTTGTTACCATTATTTAAGTCTTTCTTCCACCCCCCAGCCTCCTCCCAGGAAACGCCTTTATCTGTGTATTGCATGCTTCCTTCCCTTCCACTTGGAAAATCCCTTCCTTTTTGTGATTTTAATGTAGTAATGGTAGTTCTGACCTCCCCATTTGCTTATTACTCCAAGATTTCATGAAGATTCTGAATGTATTGCTTTTTCTTGCACCTTTATTGTTAGAGCTTGAGTTTTACTCACAGAAAAAGTCAAGGGTTTTTTTCCATTAAATATCTTTAAAAGACCTATTTCTAGGCTTTTGTGTAAAGTTATTTAAGATTCTTTTATTAATTGCATTCTTTTGTTTTCTGTCACTCCTTTCCCAAATTCTATATTGGCCGTTGGAAGGGAAACATAGATGCTTCAAGCTCACTTTCTTCTTTAGCTAGCTTGTGTCAGTATAGCTTATAAAGAGTCTAGAAGAATACCAGTGAAAGTGTTTCTTCCTAAAGGCTGTTCATATTAAAATATCTAAATTTCATCTGCTTGCTGACTCTGAGTCACTGTATGAAAGAATGTGAATGACCTGAAGTGTATCCTTAAGACTTTGAAACTTTGTGAAATTTCTATTTAGTAGGTGTTCCGTAAATATTTATAAACCCGTGTAATATTGGGAAGCTCTTCGAGACTGAACCCTTTTATTAAAGTTTTCCTCTTTACAGCCAGCCTCCTCAAATACAAAGCTGGTGCATTAGGAAGATGACTAGAATTTGGAAACATATGCATACTTCTTCTACAGAAATGAATGTCCCCACAATGTGTGTGTAGCTCTTCTGTGTCCATCCATCTCCCCTGGAACAGGTTCACAGTTGTAAGATTTCCAGAAAGTGCAGAACAAATAATTAGTTAGTTTTGCAAAACTTTTTTTTTTTTAAACTTGATCAAGGGGAATAAAAAGAGTAAAGAGATGATCCAGAAACCTCTACTGAGCAATTAATGTATTATAATAATACCTCTCGTGAGGAGAATTCATGAGAGATCAGCAACATTTATGGTGTTAATAACAGTGGTTACAGCATTCTGGAGTAAACAACCCTCATGAACAGCCTCACTCATGTAGGTAACATGGGGCCTTTTGTTAGCAAAGTGGTCAGTGATGCTGCAGTTGAAAATTATGAAAGTTCTGTTATTTATAGGTATGTTGTTTTGTTTTCTTTTGCTTTAGACTTTCTTTTGCTTTAAACTTAACTGTTCCACTAGCCATTCATTAAGTTTTAGGGTTCTGTAAATTAAATCTTTAGGATTTGATTTGTGTATCAAGCAAATAGGCACTTTGCAGGGTCATTCATGAAAGTTCCCAGGTGTTTGATGGGAACAAATGGTGCTTTTGTGACTGGTAGATAAACAGGCAATATTCAAAAATGGTCAAAAATCTTAAAATAAAACCTCATTTATTTTACTGTGTCTTCCCTCATGGGATTCTTAAAGACTTACACATTGATTTAAAAGCTACTGTATAAACTGATGTTTGCCTTCAGACTGCAGTGTCACAAATTTAGAGTGCTGAGAAGTGATGAGAGATCAAGTAGTTTCTTTGTTCCCGTGGTGATGAACAAACAGGCTTTGAAAAGGTGTATTTGCAGCTTAGGAACCTCTTCAGTGATGGATACTTAATGGCAACCAATATTTTACCTGCAATTATCTGGCAGTTACCCTTGGAAACTAGGCTCTCTGACAATGATGCTTACATGGAAAAGAAGTTTATATATAGTGGTAGATGGTCAACTACTTGGAAAAGTTGCTTCTCTTTCCTGAATCCTTCTCTTGGCAGTCTGGGGAGTAGAGAGGAACAGACTTATGTTCTATTTTTAACATAACTATTGGGACTTCGGTCTTAATTTTAAGAATATATATTTCAATGTGAGCAGACTGTAGGCACACTAAGTCTGTTAAGTATTTATCATCTTATTCTGAGATATAGAAATAACACTGGCTGTGTTTCATTAACAAAAGTATAAAACTAAAATATTTGCAAATCAATGACTTTGAAGATAAGCCCCATTTAAGTGAGACAAGCAAAAGAACTCTGAACCTCTTTGATTTTTAATAAGCTAGGCTACTGCTGTAATGTTTACACACCATTAATGAATTCAGAGAAATTCAGGTCGTCTTTGATACGGGACCCTGGTGCTGTATATGTCATTCAGTTCTCTACTTTGTTCTGAAATGACAGAATACAGATTTTACTTGGCAGTATACTGTATTGGTACATAGATAGCTGTGGGTCTGGTAGTAGTAGAACAGAGATGCTTTGAATGCAGACAGTATTGTAAAATTCTCTTGATAAGCCACTGTGGCAACTGGAATGGCCCCAAAATTACTTCACCAGGGAAAATGTTGCTTTGTTCTAGGTAGTGAAGAGCAACCACAGCAATATTTTGGCTCTACAGGCATTCTTGAAAAGGACTCTAATATTGGATCATAGTTATGAGTTATGGTTCTCAGGGGGTTACTGTGTTGCAACATTGACTTGTCACAGGATGCACTCTTGGTTAATCTCTGCGAAAACTTGGGATGAGAAAAAGATGTGGAATATCCATTGTGTAGTCAGTGAGCTTTTTCCCTCTTTTATCTGTTGGGAGGAGCTGTAAGTGGAAAATGTTATTTTTGCTGCAATGAAGAAATCTCAACCAGGCAAGGAAATAAGAACTTTCACAAGCATCTTGAGATCTCAGTATCTTTGAAAGGTTATTACTAGAATTAGTGACTACAAAGAGGACAGAACATATTTATAGAGAGTGCCTAATATGAGTTATTGTATCGGTTCCACCTGTGTTCAAAAACTTTCTAAGCAAGGAGTCCAGGGGAGCATTAGACTAAAACTGAGGTAATCACACGTGTGCTTCTCTGTTAGCATTTCTCTGCACAGAGCCTCAGCTGTTTGTGCAATGCATTACCCAGGAAGAGTGCTACAAAGGGAAAGTAACTGGTTTTAAGTTTTTAACTGGATTATTTTTAGTGGCTCTCATAGACTTCATTTTTCCTTCTGTCCCACAAGTACTGCTGTGGTGCCACAGTCAAATGCAAACAATGCATCTTGTTTCTGGGGTTTGTTTCTTGCTGCACGAGGGAGGTCCATGAGTTGGGCCCTGACTTCAGTGAAGTCCATATAGACACATTTGCTTAACATTAGATGTTTCCTTACCAGTTTGTGTAGCCTAAATCAGTTCTGTTTTAAAGATAATGGTTCAGAGAAGGAAGGTGTCTGTTAAATTAATACTGGTAAAATTATCACTGAAGTGATGATTTTAAATCCTGTGGCTTCTGCTGAGGATGCTCTGAAGGATTCCTTCTTTACTCCTGAGTTTCCTTTAATAGCTGCTCTTCTCCAAAGCCTTTAGGAGTATGAGCTTTTGAAGCCTTGCATTAATCATATTATAAAACTCTCTTGGTATTACTTGAAGAACATTTGTAGGCTTACAGATTGTTGCTGTTTCAACAACATGCTAGGCTTTGATTCAATGAAAATTTTAGAATGACTTCCATCATTATTTCTGCTTCCTGGCGTGTGATTTGGTGCTTTTCCTAGTAGGTTACTGCATAGTTAATATGGCTTTTACTCATTTAAAGAAAAAAAAAAAAATAGAGAAACTTGTGTAAAAGACTTCGGTCTCAGGCTATTGTAATAGTAATTTGGTGATGAACCATGTAGAATTTGTAATGAAACGCGTGGAAGTGTCTGTAAATTTGCTCCTCCCCATCAAGTTTGAAAAGCGAGGGGTTTTAGATAACAAAAATTCTCATTTCTTTTAAGCTTTTGATTTGAAATGACTTGAAAAAAATCCTACAGCCAGCTGCTGATCTGGATTCTGGGTTTTGAATGCAAAGTTAGATGGCTTTATTGATAATGCAAACGCTACCATGCTGTGTGTAAGCTGGGGGAGACAGAAATCCTCTTCTAACACTAAATTTTTCTAATTTCTGAAGTAGAAGAGCTTTTTATTCTTCAGTATGTCCCAAGTATTTTAAGAGTAACGCAGCACTAAATTTTGAACTTCTGTATTCAGAACTAGGAGAGATCATTGGAGTTCAATGCAGTTTACAACTGATTAAAACAACTTGCAGACTGTTCTCAAGGCAATATTGGTCAGATCCTTAAATGCAGTAACGCTAACAGCTTCAGACTTACTTTCCCATATCCAGCATCTTTAGTTCCTTTTTTTTTTTTCTTTCTTCTTTTATTTTTTTTATTTTTATTTTGGCATCTGTGCATGCGTTGTGTAGTTACTTGCTCTCTCATGCTGATATTTTCTATTTATTTTCAAAGACTGACAAAATCTCGAGATTTGGTTATTTTTCTGTCTCTGTGTTTGTTCTAGTACTCCAATTATTTTTTTTAGGAGATAATGGGAGTCTGATACAGCTTGTGCCACATTTCCATTAGTTAAATGCAGGAGTAAAGAGTAAACATGTCTGAGAGGCTGTATAGACAGGGGTCACAAGCAATAATATTTTTTTTCTTGCCCAAGTTTGTTACTAAGCTTTCCCTAGTACCTCCCAGTAATTGGTATATAGCCTGTGGTGTGTGTCTTATGCCAAGTTATCTTAGGGACCATATCTGTTCTCTGTGTATACCAACTATTTTGACACAGAACATTTAGTTTTACGGGGGAGGGGGAAGGTTTCCAGAAATACTAAAGAAAAATTTCTCGCATGCTACATTTCTTTTTAAACTCTTCTTAGTATCTGCTAATCCTGCCATTTTCTTTCCTTTTTCAGACTGAAGACTTGAGTCCTCTTCTCCTTCAGTAGCTATAAAAGTGAATGGCAAGGTCTAGTTGATAGCCAGTAGTAGCATTTAGGCAGTACATCTTGGCCTGTGGTAAGTATCTGGAAGGATTGGGCTTATGCTGCATTCCTGTCAGTTCCCTCTTTCATTGCTGACATCACCAGTCCTCTCCTACCCAGTAAATGCTATTGCTGTGGAAGGACCAGCCATCAGACCTCTGCAGTGGGGAAAAGGAATCTTTGCTGTACACCGAACACTTGTAGAGATGATTTATTGCTCACATTTCTTCCTTTCAGTGAGAAGAAAGGGAAATACTCTTGTTGTTCCCATTGCTCTCGGAAAGGTGCTTCAGGAGATAGGGTTTATGAGATTGGCTCTCTCCTGAAGCGCACAGTAGATGTAGTCCATGAAGCTGCAGGCCAACAGCCTGGTAGGTTGTTCTGCTGTAGGAGGAGGCCAGCAAGTGGTGTTGTTTCTTATCCCTCTCTTCCACGCTTAGTGACAGTGAGTTTTGTAGGCAGATGTATGGTGCTGCAGGCTGAGCCCAAGTCCCTCCAGATACTTGCTAAAGACAAAACTTTCTTTTCTTTTTTTGTTCAATCCAAACATTATCTTCTTTCTCCACTGTGGATGTATTTTATAGGTCTTAGCTAAATTCTCCAGAAGGTATAATTTGTCTTTCTTGGACCTGTGGCTATTCGTGTTTGTGGAAATTTGCATGACTTTGGATCGGTGGTGGGGTTTTTCCTGACTTCCTGTAAAGATAAAAGAAACAGAATCATGCTTTCTCAGGTGACAATACAAACCAATAGTGTCCAACTCTTTAAAATCTAATTTGCTTTCCCTGTTGTTCAGCATAAGATAGTATAAAACTATTTAATAGCAGCTTATTCTTAGATAAATGTTCTTATTTGGTACACAGCGCTATAAACGTTCACTTTTCAATGTTCATAAATTTATTGCTCTACCAACAGTTACTGGTTTGAATCTGACTGTTCATCTTATTAGAATCGTAAGTCTATAAATCTACGCAGGTAACAGGGTAGGTATGAAAACATGGTGATATGTGGCTTATTACCATTTGAGGTTTTTTCATATGACTTCTAGTACTGCATTTTGTTCTTCCCTGGACTGACCCTGGTACTGTGTGTAAAGGTGTATATATAATCTGTGGATAAGCAAAGCATGTACTTCGTGTGCCCTTGGTGTCTGTTGTAGTTAGTCTTTGTGCTATCGTAGGACTACTGGCTTTAAAATCTTAGATCATCCTATGGTGTTCATTTTAGTGGTAGCTAACAAAGTGCAGTCCTTACCAGTCTCGGAAAAACAAGCTGGAAGATAGTAATGCAGAGGGTCAAAATTTAGTGAGATACAGATTGAATTGAGACCGTTCCCTCTAAACAACATTTGACCTTGCTTGCTAATATACTTGAGGATAGAAAATGAATATAAAGGTATTGTAGAACAGCACTGGTAATGTGGAGCAGGTGGGTCGTGCAGTACCTTTCTTTTAATCAGGTATTGGAATGGAGACATTCCACTCAACCCCAAAAGACACATTTAATTGAAGATTTTAATGCACCAGCAAAATTTAGGAATTTTCAAGTAACAGTTTTAGGCTAATAGCTATTCTTACTTGGTTATCAATGTTAGGAAAGTGACATCATTGTCTGCATTTTGCAGTGAAGTTACTTTGGACTGTGGCCAAATGGCAGAGCTCATTTAACCATGGTGTGCTTGTCTTGCTTGCAGCACATCTTCATTGCCACCTCTTGACTGGCCTTTACCAAGTCATTATGGGCAATGTGAACTGAAAATAGAAGTCCAGCCTAAAACGCATCACAGAGCTCACTATGAAACAGAAGGAAGCAGAGGAGCAGTAAAAGCATCTACTGGAGGACACCCTGTAGTAAAGGTAGGAAGTTTGGCTTTCTTGAGTAGAAGATAATTTTTTAACTACACTTGTTGCTATTTACAGTGCTGTGAATTGTTACCTTGTGTGAAGCTTACAGCCCTTCCTGGGTAAGATTTTCTTCCTTAAATGTAACTTTCTGTGAAATGGTACCCATAAATTCTGTTAACTTTCATTTAAAAGTTTGGAGTAAATTAAACTTGACTCTTCTTTCTTCACAGATCTTGCTTAATGGTCTTTATCTTAATCACAAACGAGGTTAAGATAAAATTTAACTGTTCATTTTCCAGTCAGATCAAATAACAGTTAAAAAATCTTTATAAGACAAATCGGGAGGGGGATAATAATAATAATCTGATTACATTAAGGTTACATCAGGGTTTGTATTTTCCCCCAAATCCAGGGCATTTCCTGTTCTTTTCGAGCAAAACAGTAGTCAGGGTTTCAGTCCTTAACCTTTTGCTTTATCAGTCTACACATTAAAAATGTATTTGATATATTTATCCTATTCCAGTAGTTGGAAGTAACTCTTAACTATTTAAGACCAGATGCAAAGTGCTAATAGGATTGGCACAATCACTCCCTGTTCTCCTACTTATGCTGTGCTACAAACACATTACTGCTTTTTCTCCTTATAGTTTATTCCTTCTCTCTGGCAAATGGATTCTGTCATGCTTTGTAATTACATCCGTTTTTGAACAGCTCGCATGTTATACCTATGTAAATAAAGGTGTACCAGCAGAATTTAAATGTCTTGGACTATCTGCTCCTTTTTCCTTGCCTGCAAGCTCTTCATCTGATGATTTCTTTCTCTTGACCTGACTCCTAATCATATTCCTTGATCTATTTATCAGACACTTTCTTCTCTGATAGCTTATCTTGAACTTTTTTATTCCTTCTTTTTTCCTCTTAAGTCCTTACATCTTTCCCTTCTTTCCCACCAAAAATGGGCTGGTTATCTGCATCCCATCTTCTGTATTGAATGCCTTTCCTTATCCTTCCACTTTGGTTCTTCATCTGAGCTCTTCAACTTGTAGAGAACATGTAAATTGGATGTTCCAGGTTTACCTTCTCATCTCAATACCATGGCCTAACCAGCCCCAACTTTCTCCTACTGTCAGGCCTACTGGATTTCTTAGCACAGCAGAGGCAAGGGGCAGGAGCCTGTCAGGGAAGTCTAGAGAAAATTGAGGATGCCAGGGCTAGGCTGGAATCTGAAAGTCAGCCAGACACATTTCTTTCTGTGGATCATCGAGTTGCTTTAGTCAGTGGAGAACAAGTAGACGCAACTTACATGCCAAGGTGCTGACACTGGAGTTTAACACATTGTAAATGAGCACAGAAATTTGAGAGATTTTAGCTGACAAAATAAGTCGATGCTGAGCTTTTGTGAATTGTATTCCTTTTTTTTTTTTTTTGGGACTTATTTTTACCCCCCACCCCTCCCTGGGTGTTTGTGTCCTGCACCAGTATTTGCATTCAGAGAACTTGTTTTGCTGATATTTATAAAATGTAACAAATATGTGTGGGATTTCTTTTACATACAGAACTAGATGCTTCTAAACTGCAGTACTAGATGTGAGATATTAAAAACAGATCTGTAATCTATATGACTTGCACTAATGACTTGAAAAGCTATTTATATGCATTAGAATTGTGAAATACCTTGCTATGACAAGAATGGCATTTTCAAAACGGGGATGGTACGTATGTGTCTGCCAGTCTCATGGATTGTACTGTCCCTTTCTAAATTACAGTGAATACAAATGCAAATCAATATTCTGTTTTGCAATTTGGTCTCTTCCAGCTGGATCAGAAATTAATTGTTGTGCTTCATGGGAGAGAATAAGTTGTTACGAAACAAAACATCAATTTGCATTAACATTTTACTCACTGCTGGGAAAAACAATATGCTAAGGGCCAAGTCTGGTGAAAGGTAGAGACTAAATAGCTGTAAACAGATGAAAATTACTTACTTAAATACAAGTGTGAAACCTTTCTATCACTTCAGGAAACTTATTAAACAAGTCCAGTTCACAATGTGCATTACTATTTGTTTCTGACTTAAGCTAAAAGCACCAAAAAGAAAAGTTTATACCAGTCACTTCCATGGGTGTGATCATTGCAGTAAAGTACTCAGCATTTTCATGTGTGAAAAACTGTATGTTAAGCAGTGTCAGAGATGAGAGAGGATGTGGGTGAATAAAATAGAGTATTTCAGTTGGAAGGGACCTACAACGATCATCAAACCCAACTGCCACATCTTTGAGTGCCTGAAGGCGCGTGTGCTTTCGCTTCCTACACGGTTTGTTTTGCTCTTGAACGTTATTTTACAGAAAGCTAGAACTGTGAAACCCCTGTAGTTCTGCATGTGCAGTTGATGTATTATTTAAAATGAAGGTTTTAAGATAGTACATAGCTTCAAGCCATTAATCTATTAGTGCATATCATTAATCTATTACTAAAACTGTACCATACCTGTTGCTAGGAGACTAAGCTTCTGACAAATTTGGCATCATCTGTTGTGCATACATTTAATCAGCTTATTTCCAAATGTGTGGAAATTCAGTGAGTAGAGCATCACGCTTTGCTTTGTAAGTCCACTTACTTTAAAGAAGCAAATTCTGTAACAAAACTGTTCTTTTCAGTTTTTTTAATGTAAAATGTTTTAAACAGCAGATACCCGACATTAATCTCTGCTTTCTTGGGAGCGTGTTCCAGCTAATCAATGTCATCTGGAACAGTTTCTTTTACCTTGGTAGAGAAACTTCAAGGTGATACTGACAGTTTTCACAGGAAAGGAATAAATAACTTGGCAGAATACTTAGCAAGGAGAAGAAGGGTGGCATGTTGAACTTCTATCATCCCAATTATGTGGAAATTTTGCATTGCATTGTCAGGAGACACAGAAAGCCTCTGAGCACTGTCTACCTTTGCCATTGTAATTCAGTAGGTTAGTATACTGGCTTTACCCATCTATAACGCCTTTAAAACAAATAGCTGCCACACTTTGTCTGACTCTAAATGAAAGATTGTTGTTGTTTGAATTTCTGACAGGTCAAATTATACAAAATAAAGTTGTATTTACACTTACAATTTGCTACAGTGAGCTTTTACTGCTACCTGAAATGGTTAGGGCTCTTTGTTAGAACTCACTTGGATAATGCTTATGATCAAAAACATACAATCATTTTAGAGCAGGTGGGCACACGATAAGGATCTCTCAGTGCTAGTTTGCTTTTACTTTTGTGGTTTAGCTTTCTGATCTAAACATTTTTTTTTTCAAACAAACTTGTTTTGTGTACTGTGTTCCTGCATTTCATGTTGACCTGCAATTTTCTGAGTTTCCCTAAGTATTTTAAATTTAATGATATCTTTTGGTAGTAAATTCTGTAAGCTGTGTTTCTCTCTTGTCCTGTTACCCTTGAAGAAGGTGATCTAAATGATATTCTTCTTGATAACCCTACAATGTGATAGGGACTGTCGAGCTAACAGCTACTTGTTAGCACCATTCTGTACGGAGGAAGGAGCAGCTGTCCTGTAGCCATTTGCCATAGCAGGAATCCCTTCTAAATGTGAATTACAGTAAGGGTATTCTTTTTCCAAAGTAAGACCAATTTATGGGGTGTTGGTTTTTTGTTTTGTCTTTTTTTCTATAGGTTATACAGAAATAACCTATTTCTGTGACAGAAATTCTTGTACAAAACCTGTCCATGGCAAAATTTAGCACTGGGATTTGATGGTTCAGGAACAGCACATTTTTTTCAAGAGTGCAAACTGCAGATGGGTAGCGTACTGTGATGGCTACTCAGATGTGACTGGCAGTTCTGCGCTCTGCAACGTACTGTTAGTCTAACACTGTTTTAGCTAGGAATTAATTTTTTTTGAGTAGCATAAAATGGGACAGGACTCTGAGCTACAAAATTCTTCCAAATATGTCTGAAATTAGTACTGAATTGAGCTTTCAATCCTGTCTGTGAGCAATAAGCATCCAAAATTGTGAGATTTCAGAAATATAAATTCAGCTTTTTAAACCTTGAAGGATGTTCTCCGTGTTGTGTGACCATACGGTATCATGCCCAGTAATGCATTGATATTTGCATTTACTTTTTTGCTGTAGTCTTTTGCAGGACCTTTGTCTTCGTGATGACCTTCATAATGTTTTTTCAAATTGGACTTGTGCCATTTCTTAATAGTTTTATTAGAGTTTGTTTCTTGTACGTTTCAGAATTTTTCAGTATTGCAAAGGTCTGTATTATTTTTACGTCTTCAAGTCAGTCTACTTGATAAGTTTATTTAGCAAAAGAGGAAGGAGGATGCTTTTTTAATGTGCATGCTTTTCCTTCTCAGTTGATGGAAAGGTCCGTCAGATAATCAAGCAATAGAAAATATTACAGCACTTCAGGACAGGGAAGTAGATCTTGTTTTTACTTCTCATAGAACTACAACCTTTGCAGGATCAGAATGAAATGAAAAAATTCCCATCTGCTTCTGAGATGGTGGTTGGGGTGTTGCCTAATAGACATGAATGGATTTTTCTTCCATTAATTTCTCCCGTTTCTTTTAAACACTTTAGTTGAAGATTAAAGGTCAGAACTCACTGCACCTCTGCAAGGCTGCAACAGCTGACTGTGGTCAGTCTGACTTGCCGTAACTTCCCTGAACTCTTCATTTCTTTTATATAGACATTTTTTTCCAAAGTTTTCAAAATGCCTCTGTTGATAATTGTACCACTGGTGTTAGACACCTCGTGGGTCTTTTGTTTCAAATTGTATCCCATTTCATGCCTCTGGATCTTTGTCATCCCTTGATTTCATTCGCAAGGCGTTGTTAATAGGAGGATGTTCTAAGGAATATAGAAGGCAGCTGGATGCATTTCAGTGACATGAGACTACCAAGCAGGAAATAACTGGTGGTGACAGGCTTTTCATATCAAGGGGTTGAAAAGCCTAGGAAATCTCCATCTGAAGGAAATGCTTACTAAGTGCTTGTAGTTCTTACTGTGTGCTTCCTTCCCTGTTCTTCATGTTTGAACTGAGGATATTTATGTGAATACTGGTGCGTTTGGTGAAGATAGAGTAGCAAATGAAGTCTTCTGTTCAGGTATTTTAAGACTATGCCCTATTTTTAGGGAGGTCTGTAAAACATTTCGTAATTATCAGCCTATTTGACCAATCCAGTAATGCCATAAGCAGTGAATTTAATTGTGTGTTGATAGAATGAATCTTCAATTAGCAAGCAAAGAAAAGGCGCCTAAAAGATAAAACATGAGTATTAAACACCAGTGAGTTTAGTTAAACATGGCAATTTCCTAATAAATGCTGGAAAGTTTTTCAGGAAAATTGCTTTAAAAATGGGGTTTGCACTGTCTGATTGTCATTAGTATCACAGCATTGCTTGACTGCTGAGCATAAAACTTAGCTAATGAAATTATCTTTCTAGCTTCCTCCCCAAGTCTTAGTTCCTTTTGGTTTTTTCCTTCCCCTTAGTTTTTAGTCTGAAGAGCAGGCATATGAAACCCTGACATCACTTCTGGATTCAGGGCCACTATTAAGTATTTTTTTGTAAATAAACAAAAGCCATTTTGGTTCACAAAACCAGCCTATTTCAAAGTACCCCAGTATTGTTTGTTTACTGTGAAGTGTGTATTTCCTGTTGGATATTTTTCTCAAGTCTTGTTACAGGTCTTAACAAATCACATCTTGTGGGTAAACAACATTAACGTTTGAATAGAGACTGGTAATGCTTAGGCTGTATCAATAGATGGAAAAGAGAGACAGAACTTTCTTAGCTTAAAAAAAGGTGGGGTGGGGAGGTAAAACTTATAAATATTAGACTAAAATAAGCCTCCTCACAAGCTTGTTCAGTGTTGCAAGCTTTCCTTTAGATCAGAGCATGGAACTGATGACACATGAGCCAGATACGGTCCCAATATAATCTGCATGTCATCTGGAAAAATGCTAACTTCTTTTTTCCAGGTTGATGCCTCTTATTTAATGTAACGTATTTGCTGTCCTCAGCAAGGAAAAGGTTCTTAGCTCTACAACAAAAATCCAAGTTTAAATGCTGCTGTGCTCAGTGATCAAGTTAATCTATATATTCTCTAGTGTTACACATTTTCTAAGGATTTTCCATATGTTCATTAATAACATACGAATGTGTTTTGGAATATAAAATACAACTACTTGATGATCTATAAATTCATTTACTTACTGTCTTTGTGGTTGCTTAATAAAAACCATAAGCTAGGTATTGACACGCATGCATGAGTTTACTGCATGCAGTATAGTAATAGAGCTGGAACTGCTTTGGCATGAAGCCCTCCTGGCTTTATCCTGTAGTGACCTTCAGTCTTTAGCCTTCCAGCTTTAGTTTAACTTACGCAGGCACTGACCTTTGCTATGGAAACGATAGAGAAACACAAAAACAACTTGGCTGAGTTTCCCCAGCGAAGCAGTGGGTGGTGTGTCAGGATTCTGTTACAGAGGAGGGTTTCTAGAGGTCAGGAGTGACAGTGTACAATAACTAAGGAGTTATCTACAGAACACTGTTTCCTACTCCTGGGAAAGTGGTCTATCTTTTTTTTTTTTTCTTTAAAGTAAAATTAGTAACTTCTTTTTTGTAGTGTGCAGCTCTAGGACTGCACATGCATAGAGGAAATGCTGGAAGGTGTGATTGAAAATACACCCAGTGCTCAACCAGTAGTTTAAGTTACTGTCTTTCTGTGAGTGACCAGTGACCGAATCTTGGGCAGGCTGGTAACGTAGCGATTTATTGCGCTGCATCTTCACTGTGGTGACTGCAGCACTTACCAGCAGCTTGTAAAATGATTCATTAAAGTGACTGTGGGCTGCATAGAGGCACTGTGTTCTTATTTGTATATACTATGTATTCTTCACGAAGGTGAATTAAAGGTACAGATACTGTGGCTTCATTAGCTGTTTGAGCAAGATGTAGCATCTGTTCTTTCAAGTTAATTACATAAGTAATTTTATTGAAGAACAAGTAGCTTTTTATTTTGTTAATACTGAATTAAATGTTTAGGCTGTTCAACATACAGAATTGTGCATAAAGCAGATGAGGTAATGGGAAAGTGTCTGTCTGTCGGTGAAGCTAAGGACAGATACAATTTTTTTTTTTTTTTTTTTTTTTTTTTTTAATGAGAATAAGACTGTATTTAAAAGGAATGCATTTTAAATTCCAAAGTATGTAATTTTTCCTGTTTTGAAGTTGATTTGAAGTAGTGAGTCTCCTTCATTATTCCCAAGACAGGTACTGCATCAATAATGGTAATTCAGGCTCCAAATACCATTGTTCTTTTGGGAGAGAGAGGATACCATTCCTAGGAGATGGAAGTTAGTTGAGATTCTGTGATAATTCGGTCTCTAGTGGGGACCAGTGCAGTGGCCAGCAAGTTCTGTGTAAAGGGTTCATGCAGGGAGAGACATCCAAGGCTTACTGTGGAAGGCACCTGAACTTGAGTAAGGCAGGAGCACTGTCAGGTGAGCTAACGGAGTAATCCAGCGCTGTCCTGCGTTCACAGGAACGGTGTGACACAGCCTGTCCTCAGCTGTGTGGTGCTGGGCACAGCGCCTTGGTCTCACTGAAGGCTTGGAGTGATTATGTAATAGAAATTACATGGGACGTGCAGGCATCCTCCCTCTCCACGAGCTTTCGGATCATTTTCTACCTACCCCTTGGCTCACTGGCCCCCACAGATTCTTCTTGGTTACAGATAACGCTGTAAATTTTCACTTTTACTCTTGCAGAATCCATGTCATGCCTGGAGTTGTCAGCTCACTTGTTAGTCAAGATTTAAGGGGAAAATCTTAATTCTAATGCACAAATTTGCGTTGAGGGGATTTGTCGGTTGTTTGTTTTGCTGGGTTTTTTTTATCAGTGTGGTGTTTTTCCTGACAATCTCTCCAGCTGCCTCAAAGTTTCAGCTAGCACACGGGGCTGTCTCTTTAGTATCCATAGCCTGTGAACCTGAATGTCTTTTGGGTTTTTTTTTTTCCTGTAGATATGGCCGTTTGAAACACGGGGCACTGTGCAGTCTGCTTATTGTTTGCTTAATACCGTGATGTGTCCCCTTCTTACGTGTGCCAGTGACTGTAATCAGGCCCTGAATGACAATAATGTGGGAGAGGGGGTTATTCTTTTCTTCCCCAAACCGCCAACTTGCTGAACTTCCACAGTAACTTGAACACATTGGTTGTGTTTATGGCAGTTCATTTGAAGCAAAGCTCTAGTGTAAGCATCTGACATAGTTCAGGGTTGCTTGTTAGCTTGTTTGTTTGGAGACTGGTTTACACTAGTACAGTCTAAGTATGAAATTTTCAGGGTTTTGCCTTTATGCGCCTCTATAGAGGACAGTTTCTCTACTGACTGTAGACAGAACAGCTTAAGTTTTGTATCCCTTCCCCACCCCCTTTTTTCCTATCACTAGTATCTCTAGACCTGTTGTGTACATAGGTATTGTTAAGGAAGGGGAAGACAGCTGTAACTAGAAATTGGCTTTGTCACAGTGACCCCATTTGGAAGCTATTCAAATTTTTGAATAGGTCTGGCTTGGAATTTATATAATTCCCAGTATTAGAGTGAGCACATTTACTGAACGTCACATTTAGGCTGTATTCCATCGTGTTAAGATTTAATTTTAACTCTGAGGAAAATGGATGGTGGAGTCGGTGTTGAGAACTTGGGACAAGATGGCTGCTGTAATGATAAATTAATGTGTGTACTTACATTGTCTTTAACCTCCTAAAATAATTCAGATTCAAAGAAAATTTGAAAATATTCATTTGGTATTTTATATATATATATCTAGGAAAGCTGTTGGGAGTCCTGCATCAAGTATAAAAAGGAACTTTTGCCCTTATGCATTTAACTGCTATGAGTCCCTATGCTCCACTAGCACCATGGCAGGACCTGAGATAAAGGTTGCTGTGGTCCACTTGTGTTCCTGTAGTTTACAGGCGTGCTGACAGAGGGAGAGAAATCCAGGACTACATGTGGTTTCTGGAGGTTCGTTGTCTCTACTGTAACAATTGTAAGTGCTTGAATATCATGGGAGGCGACTCTGTTAGTCTAGACTGTCTACACTCAATAGCTGAGGGGTTTTTTGTTTAGTTTGTTGGGTTGGTCTTTTTTGCTGGATTTAGCTGTGTTTGTACAGAGAGCTCAGGAGAACAAGAAGATTCTGCATATTTGACAGAACAAAAGCCAGTAATGGACATAAATATATACATGGAAATAAATGAGACAGTGTAAGAAAATTGTTAGAAATATGGCAATTGTAGGACAGAATATCATGCTTGATAAAAGTTGCCATGACTTTTAAAGATTGCTTGGCTTTTTGTGGCAGATGAGATGTTCATCTGCAAGAAAGACACGAGGAGACTTGAGGACAGCAGACTTCAGAATTCTTTGTCTACAACCGTGACAAGCAGCACAGTCTCCACAGTGCAGTAATGGTCTAGAGAGCTCCCAGCCCAGAAAAGTAATAAAGCAGGAATTCTGAACTCCTTCCTGTCTTTCCTCTCCAATCACTTAAAGTAGAATGGGTGTTTTTCTCTGTGAGCAATTTCATAATGCTGATTGTAACAAATAATGCATTTATCTATCAAGCTTTTCTGTCAGCTCCTGAAGATGTATATGTTGTTCCCTGGTAACAGCTCTATGCTGCAGCTTGTCTGTATATTTTTATCTGCAGTACATCTCGGGAATTATTTTGGATTGTATGTGCTGGATATGAAGAGATGAAGAGCAAGCCTCAGTTTTGTTTTGGGTTTGAGTAAGCTCGGTGTTACTTATGTTTGTTAGGTGGTCTAGATTTTGGCTCTTGCACTTCTCAATCCCATTTAACCTCACTGAGCAATGGGAAGAACGCTAAAATACAGTCGTGCTCTTGTATCTAGACAGATTAATTCATGAGTATTACAAAATAAAAAGCATTCATGCAAGTCTGAAAACTTTGGGAATGGTTCCTTAAGGTTTCAGATTCTGTTGGAAACCACATTTTTGTTGTTAATTGAGGAGGCTGTAGCAGAAGTGACAGGACGGGTAGGTGCTGTCATAGCCATAGTGTGAATACAGAACAGAGGTGTTCGTTTGGTGCACATAAAGCTTGCTGCCAAGAGTAGCGTGTCAAGACGCATGGATTCTGCAGGGGTGTTTCTGAAACCTGCATCTGGGTGGGCTTTGGGTTTTTGTGCTGTTCACTACTGGTGTCAAGTACCTCTTGTAAGGAGGTTAAATTGACATGGGTTTGTTTAAGTGTTAGTTCTGTAAAGTTTGGGTAATGTGTAACTAAATAACTCTCCCTGGAGACAAAAATAGTGACATGACAAAACCACATTTAAAGAATGACTGTCTGGCCCTCCCTCCAGTTTGAACAGAAGTTTATGTTGAAGTGAATGAATTGTAAATTTGCTGCATTGCTTTTTAGGAATTGCATAACTTGCAGGGTGCACCCATCTGCCAATTGCAGGAAGGTGATCACGGATTCTTGAGATGTATTTTATAGGCTTTGAACTTAAACCTGCAGTGGATAAAGAAATTTGGCAAGTTTACTGCTGCTTATATTTGTTTCCTTAAATCTGATGGATAATACATTACCAACGTACTGTCATAAACGTAGCTTCTTCTTTAAGGGTTTTTTTTTCCTGGTGTTTCAACATGTTTTGTGCCTGAAATTACTACCGTTAGCTCACGCAACAAGTGGCTTTGTGACAGTGCATCAGGGGCTAGGACTGCGTTTAAGAAAAGGATAGGTGTGTGAATTAACATTTATCAAACTTTGGTTTTTAAAACATTTTCTTTGCCAAAACTAAACCACACATGATTTTCTAGCTATGAATTAAATTTTCTTTGTCCTAATGTAATTTGCATTCACAAAACCTCTGAATTTTAGTAAAACTCACTATTGCATTCCATAGTAGAAAATCTAAAGTTTGAAATATTTTTAGTATTTCTAGAAACCAGGTGTGTCTTGGTAACATTGATAATTTAGCTTTGATTAAAAACACTATCAGCGGCGCACATACAGCATAGCTGTGATGTAGAAATGCTGTAGCTAAAGCAATTCTTTTTGCTTTGAAAAATACAAAAGTAATACAGGTATTTTGGTATCCATTTGTTCTGGTAAATGGTGTTGCTGATACTTGTACTGGGGGGCACATATCTGTACTCAGTCCTCTGATTTCTGAAGAGACTGAAGAAGGTAGTCATTGAGTACTACTCATTGACTCCTAAGTCTTTGCACTAGTTGTGTACTTACGCACACACAAATGCAGTAAAAGTCAGCTAATGTTTTAATATTACATCTGCTTTTTCACCAGCTCCTGGGCTACAGCGAAAAGCCAGTAAACCTACAAATGTTCATCGGAACAGCAGACGATCGCTACTTGAGACCTCATGCCTTCTACCAGGTGCACCGAATCACTGGAAAAACAGTTGCAACAGCCAGTCAAGAGATCATCATCGCCAGCACAAAAGTTCTGGAAATACCGCTTCTTCCTGAGAACAATATGTCAGCCAGGTACCTCACAGCTTTGACCAGCTGTTTTGTTGCTATGGGTCTTTTTTTCCTCTTAATTTGTGCAAAGGTGAAAGAAAACTGTTGTGGGTTGGCATATTTTCCATAAATACAGCTCGTGATTCTGAGAGACGCATCTCTTTAAACATGCTAATGTTTGGGTAGTCGGAAGTAACGAAGCAGAGAGGGGGGGAACTCACAAGAGTGATGGGATAGGTGGGTGCTTCTGGGACTGTACTTCCTCCTCCCGCCCGTACATGTCACTCCACATGTCTAAAACTGCATGTGGGTTAATGGCCTATAGAGTTTGATTTTACAAAGATGTAAGACTTTTTTTTTTTTTTTTCCTATGAAAAATAACAGTTATACAATGCAGTTGTTTGTTTCTTGGTTGAATGTGGTGATTTAACTTCTGGTATCTTGGTAGGCCTCTTCCTTGTTTTGATTAATTTTTTTTATTTGTAGCAGTTCCATTATTCTGACTTTTCAGTCCTTGCCAGCTGGAATGTGGTAAATAATAGTTCAATGGTTAGTAATAGCAACAATTAAACTTATCTATTCTAGCTGGAGAGTCAGTGAACAGAGTAAAGCACAATTATTTGTATACATAAGAAAAAAAATGTGCTATGTAGACTTCTAAAGTCAGTTTACATTGTCCTAGCTGCACACTTCATGCTAGTTCCATTGAATGCTGTGAACCCACAATGATGTGCAAGACAGCACTCCTCACAAGCTTATGCATATATGTTACTTGATTAAAGTGTTACCTCATGAATAATCGATACGTATGTGGAATGGTAGCTGTGATATGATGGCTACACTTTGGCCATTCTCTAGTCCTTCCTAATGCAGTACTAAACATAGGTCTCTTGCTCCTTGTAAATTATGTTTAGCATGTTAAATAATTCACTTTGAAGGTTAAGCAGTGTGTAATAACACGTAATTTAATTTTAAAGGTTCAGAAAAGCAGCAGCTTGACACCAACAGATCTTTTCAATGTCAGACACTTAACATTTAAAATAGCGTAACATGGGGAAAAATAGAATGCTGTTCATGCTTTAAGAAAAGAAGGGCTTACAGAGTATACTTTGGCAATAGTTTGATTAATTTTCTTCCATTTCTTTTCTGATCCATCTGTCCTCACCTGTCTCCAGTATCGATTGTGCTGGTATTTTGAAACTTCGCAATTCAGATATAGAGCTCCGTAAAGGAGAGACAGATATTGGAAGAAAGAATACCCGCGTGCGACTCGTGTTTCGCGTTCACATCCCACAGCCTAGTGGAAAAGTTTTATCTCTGCAGACTGCTTCCATACCTGTTGAATGCTGTAAGATTGCTTTAATTATACATAATTCATACTCCTGGTTTCTACATGTGTCAGTAGCATTGTCATTCTGACAAATTTATTATATATAATAAGTGTGTGTAAAGAGCATTGTGTGTAAAGATGTAAGTTACCAAATATTAATAAGCTCTTTATTTAAAAATGGTACTTGCCAAGTGACAGGCTGAAGGTTTGGAGGAAAAACAATGTTTTGGGCTTTAACCCTAATATTGCAGTCGCACAGCCTGAGTAGATCCTGTGTATGAGCAGAGGGAGCAGATCACAGATCAGTGAAAAGACATACCCATTTCAGGAAGAGCTAATACCATTTCATTTAGAAGAGTCTGTATTTGTCCTTATACAGTATAATCTAATGAAGAGCTCGTTTATTAAATGCTCACACTAAGGAATTAAAACATGACCTTAAACAACCTGAATTTCTCCTAGAATTCATTTGGTCTATAAAATACTGAAGTAATTTTTAAGCCTAAACTGAAAATTTAATTTCCTGTAACAGTAGATACTGTTGGGATTCATGGCTTCCTGGTGTTTCTTTTCTATAATTATATAATTTCAACATAATTTTTAAAACTAAGATAAACCATACACAAATATAATCTATATATATAAATAGATGATAATTTTAGTTTCATCCTGATTCTTCAAGTTAGAATCATAAAAAAAAAAATCACTATGATTAAAACTGTCACTAATAATTTTTCCTATAATTTTTTTTTTTTAAAGCTCAGCGATCTGCTCAAGAACTTCCTCAGATAGAGAAGTACAGCATCAATAGTTGCTCAGTAAATGGAGGCCATGAAATGGTGGTGACAGGATCCAATTTTCTTCCAGAATCCAAAATTATATTTTTTGAAAAAGGACAAGGTAAGTACTATCTGTTATTTGGGTTTTTTTTTCCCCCGCTTGAAAACAAACCCCAAACCCCTACCTGGGCTTGAATTTTAGGAAGTAAAGAAATTTTAAAAATAAAGTTGCAAGTCTGAAAATCTGACCCTTCCTTCTGGGCACTGATCTGCATGCTGGTGGGCAGTTATAAATGGAATGGTACTAATCTAGGAAGACGGTTACAGACTAACTAACTTTGAATTGTAGCTGAAAGATGCTGTTGGCAGATCACACCACCTATTTTCTCCTTATTATAAAAATCTGGAAATGGAAATTTATAACTATTTGGTGTTACTGACATGTTACATCTGATTTAATCAGTGCATAGGAACTGACTTGCTCCAAATAAATAAATATTAGTTAGAAAACACTGTTTACTCCAACCCCCCCATATTTGCATAAGATTTTCTACAGAAGTTAATTTTAAGGGATGTGGGGTTTTTCACCAAGTCTGTAGATGTGTCTCAGGCTGGGCGTGCAGTGTACGCTTCAGCTGGGTCTGCCTCCTTTCCCTCTGTACACAGGCAAGTGTGCATGTAGGTCAGACAGGCCAGCAGCAGTGCCACCTTTTGTACACATATTAAATATCCATGAGCTTGATAAGGCTCAGTCAAGTATTTAATTGCCCAGAAATTGGAAATGTCATAGCCAGTTGCATTGGATTCTCATTCCCTAGAATCCAAGTTCAGTCTTCTAGAGGGCTCTTGGCCATGGCTGAGAACTGCACCAGGCTTAGCTTGGCTGCTGGCAAGCTAGAATTAAAAACTGCATTGCAGGCGTGCATCTCCATTAAGGCAGGCTGAAGACAGGGGTTCTTTCATGCATTGGAATATGTAGAAATATTCATCTCCTTCCTCCTGATCTCATGAAATAAAAGAAATTATTTTTGCCAGGGCAGTAGATTGAAGTTCTCAGTCTAACCTATAGGAAATAGAATCTCAAAGTAAGCAAGAAATTTGCAGATTTTGGATGAGTATTTCTAAAACATCCTTTAAGTACAGGTGTGAAAGCTGCTTTTTTTTCTAAACCCATGTCCTTCCTCTCTTCTATAAGTTTTGTAATGATGCACATCAACTGGAGAATTTAACACCAAAACAACCAGCAAATACTTCTCATTTTTATTTACTACAAACAGATACAACAAATGTTTTGCAAGCTTTCTTTGGTTTTGTTTTATGGTATGCACAGGTGCGCACGTGCACACGTACACACACACAGGTACAAACATACATGTTACTCCAAGATGTTCAGTTACTCAGCGTTCCTTCCTGGTTCCGTAGCATTTCTGGACATACATCTTGATCTTAGCATTTTTTTTACTTAGACTAAAATGGATGAAAAATAATTTAAAACTTAGGAGTTCCTTTCCATCCCTGATTGTCCTTTTAATGTAGAGAGCATAAAATTTGAATAACTATAATCCTTGCTGTGGCTTGAATACTTGATTGGTAACTTTGGGGAAAACAGTAGCAAAAGTAAATCATTAAAGATTGCAACCAAGTCTGGTTCTTCTCCATCTTACTCTTTTCTTAAATAGTGAAGTAAGAGTTGTTTGTTGGTTTGGGGTTTTTTGTTTGTTTTGGTTCGTTTTTTAAGTAGCAAATACAACAGAAGTGCAGGTTTTGTTTTGACACACAACTTCAACGCCTGTTACAGGAGTACTGCTGTTAGCAGTAGGTTCCTGATGCCCTGCGCAAAACCCAGTCAGAGAGAGAGCCAAGTGTTGCAGAACCCGTTAGCCTTATCCTTAGGTCAGAGCAGAGAGAGGTTCACCAAGGTCACTCACTTCCCTCAACACAGACACTTGCCCAGTATGAACTACAGGGCCTTTCAGTTCAGGAGAGTGTTTGATTTAGATGTATAACCTGTGGGTAGATGCTGAGGACATGGCACACGTTATCTCTCCCATGGTGACCTACTGGTTAAGGCAGCAGCGTGTTTGAATAATCACAAAGTGTTATTAGTAATATAACTTCCTTTCTCTAATGTTTTTAGAACAAAAATCCCTCTGTAAACTTAGTGCACACTGCCTTCTTGGGAATGCAATCTAACTGTCTGTAAGCAGCAGGTTTGGTTAAAATGCCAAATCCTGCACAACAGGCAACTTACAGACAATGGCTGTAGTGCTGAAACTCCGAAAGCCACTCTGTACTTTACACTTCATTTACCATATATCTCTGTCAGTTGAATGGCCTTTTTATCACTGAAAATAGATGCAGTTTTATATTAAGTATTTTTAAGATTAAGTGTTTAAGTGTTTTAGAAAATGCTTTTTGCTTGAATTGTTTGTAAATTTCTCTCAACAGATGGACGACCTCAGTGGGAGGTAGAAGGGAAAATAATTAGGGAAAAGTGTCAAGGGGTGAGAAACAATTTTTCTTCCTTTAGAAAGCTTTCTGTTTTAAAATGAGAAACTAGACATGTTCGTTGTTGTTCTGAAATTTTGACTTAATTTAGTAAAGTAGATTGGTGGCCGATTCAGACAGACAACTGGAGACTTATAAATTGCTGTAATACTATCAAGTAGCCATTAAGATAATCTTTGAAGGAAATGGAAACAGTATGCTTGTGAAAGCGATGTAAAAAGAAAACTGCAGACAATTTTGCTAAGATGACAAATGATTTCCAGTGCATTAAAATTTTTTGTAAAAGCTTAATGATCCCAAAATACAACTCTTTGACTGCTAGAGTTTCTTTATGCTCTAGCATCCTTTAGATGATGTGCCTATTTAGATGATGTGCCTATTTAATTAAAAATATTTCCTTCAGAACACTTGGTTTAAAAGAATAAAGTTGCCAAATCGGTTTGCTCGTAGCACAGTTTTACTATGTAATATGCATAAACTTGAAGTTTGAAATATGCTATTTGGTTTAGTTTTGCAGTAAGTGTTTTAGTTTTTCTGTAATTATGAGCAGTTTCATTTGCATTTGATACGTCAAACCTTTTTGTTTCAACTTTCATATAGGCAAACATCATACTTGAAGTTCCTCCGTACCATAACAAAACCATTACAGCTGCAGTTCAGGTGCAGTTTTATCTCTGCAACGGCAAGAGGAAAAAAAGCCAGTCTCAACGTTTTACTTACACACCAGGTATTAAATAAAAAATTTAAAAGTTGCATTTTATTTTGTTTTTTAAATTAGACATTTGAAAGTAATTCAGGCAGTCTGGTACCTCTGACAGGTAGGTAAGACTGGCTTTGAATTGTTTGTAGAACAACTTACTTAAGCTTGTCTAATTAAAAAGATGAAATTTAGAGTAATAAGCTACAGTGCTAAAGACACAGCCAGGATTTTCTTAATTACATTTTTTCCAGCATGATTTGCATGCTGCTTTTCTTTGGCAATGATGGCAAGTCTCAGAAGCTGCTTTTCTAAATAACCCTAGTGATGACATGTATGATAGTGAGATCATAGAAGAAGAGGTTTTATGCTTTCCCTCCCCCCTCAAATGTCAAAAAAACCCCAAGGTTTAGATACAAGGAAGATAAAAACATCTCCCTCTGGACACATTTCAGCATGTTTAGAGAAAACAGTTTGTAACTTAGCCAGAAGCAAAAACTGTCCACATTAACTGTCCATGGAGTTAAAACACCTTATTTTCTTCCCTGTGCTGTGAGGATGTGGTCCCTAATAGATCTGCAGTCTGTTCCTTCGCCTGCCACGTACTTTCTTTTCTTTTAGGAAATTCATACCCATTTAGAGTAGTCAGAATTCTCATGGTACCAGGGATGGTGTTAGACTCTTTAGTAGAGTTTGGAGGACTGGAAATTAGTTTTGCTCACTTGTGCTCTAAATTTACCTACTTCCTACCTTCATGCGTAATTTAACCAATGTTACCTAGGCATTTGGTACACTAAGTATAAATTAATTCTGTTTTCAGGTGATATTTTTCAACCACTCTTAAGAATACCAGCTCCTAAAATAGTTACAAGACACGTCTTAAACTATATTTTTGTTTGAGAAAGCCATATTTAAATTATTTAAGTGGTGGAATGAAGTAATGACCCTTTAATCTCAAAGCAGTTACTGCTTAAATAAGAAGCAAGTTTAATTACAACTGCAGCTGTTAACACACAACCATTTTAAAATCTATTTTATCCTTAAATGAGCAGTTTCTTTAATAGTCTATTGTATAAAGTAATTGAACAGATAAAAGTGTACTTTTTTTCTATGTGTACTTAAAATCAGTATGTTTTCATGACCTTACCAGTAGCTTAAAAAAAAATTAAAAAAAAATCTTTTTACTGAAAGTGTGGCAATTTGTAACTGTCTGTATTGTAAGAACAATTGCTGCCATCGTTGAAAGAGCTGCTGTAATTAAAACAATGCGCGCTATTTAGAAATACAGATTTGGCAACGTGTTGCTGAAGTTCAGCTGTCATCTTGATCAGAGGCTAAGGAAAATTAGAAACCAGCTAAAAATTTCATTCCCTTTTTCCTAGTGCCTGACACTGAACTCTTGTCTGCCTATTTTCAGTGGAGCCCTGCAGCAGCCCCCCTCTGACACACACCCCTCTGATGAGCTGTATCCTTTAGATGTACTGAATTTCCTCTGGCTGGGTTGCAAGTGTCTTTAAAAAAACCATACATTGCATAGGAGGGTTTTAAAAGAAGATAACTGTCTTTGAATAAATGCTAGGAGAGCTCTTCTGGCTTTTAAGGGTTGATATAGCAGACATGAAGCTTAAAAAAAAAAAAAGCAAGCAAAGAAGGGAAATGAGAGCAAGGACATTAACACTACTGCTGTGGCTGTTAAACAGCCATTCGTCTGTATTTGTGACAGGATACACATCAGTTGGAATGGTAACACAGCATTTTACTTTTTCTAGTAATAATGAAGCAAGAGCACAGAGATGAGGTGGATTTGTCTGCTGTTCCATCCTTGGCCCTGCCTCACACAAGCAACGTCCAGGGACTGCATTCAATCCGAACTCAATTGCCTTCACCAGAGCAAGGGCATCCGCATGACAATTTACTGTCTACATCACCCAGGAGCCTTGTGTGTTCAGTTCAGCCACCATACACAGCCATGGTGACCTCAGCAGTATCCCACCTGCCACATATGCAAGGTAGAAACCTTAGTCCAAGTGAAGAGTGTCATGTTTTACCTCCTGCTGTGGTTCAGTCTTTTCAGGTAACATCAGCACCTCCTGTGAGGCCTTCTTACCAGCCTATGCAGTCTAACGATGTATACAATGGACAGTCTGGTCTTCCTATGAACTCTGCCTCCAGCCAAGGATTTGATGCTATTTCGTTTCAGCAAGACACGGCTATACCTCATTTGATAAACCTTAGCTGCCAAGCTCTCCCACCAATGCAGTTTCATCCTTCAAATCCAGGTTCCGTGTCAACGTCGAGTACAGCAGTGCACCCGCTAACACACTCAGCTCATTCAGGACAGTCATCTTCTCACCTGCCGTCAATGGGATACCACTGTCCAAGTGCTGGGCAGGCCTCCATCCCTTCTGCAATGAGTCGGTCCCTCGGGCAGTCTTCTCCCCAGCTGCAGCAAGTCCCATACCATTCTACAAACCCAGCATCCGCTTCATCCCCATCCCCAACAGCCTCCCACCCTTTGGTCCATTCACCGCTCTCTGGACCTTCTTCACCCCAGCTACAACCTATGCCTTATCAATCTCCTAGCTCAGGACCTGCCTCATCTCCACCGCCAGCCACTGTAAGTCACTCGGGACAGCACTCCCCTCAAGCACAGAGTCCAGCACTGGGAGCTCTTAATGCAGCACCATCCCTAGTACACCACACGGGGTGCGATTCATCTCCGTTTGCACCAGATGGGGCAGCTATTAACATTAAACCGGAACCTGAAGATCGAGAATTGAATTTTCAAACAATAGGACTACAAGACATCACACTAGACGATGGTGAGTAGATAGAATGTTTTAATACTGGGATATAACTCTCATTAATGAGTGGGTGTGGGAGGGTTGCTTTGTTTAGAACACACCTCTTTGTGGAAGAAAATCTCTATCATCAAAATGGAGTTGTATTTTTGTGTCCAAAGCAACAACTTCTTTGAAAGTAGTGGTATCAGCTGTAAATTTGTAGTTACACAGTTCAAGTACTTCAGTCTAATTTGCCCAGACTTTGGCTTTGTCATAAAACAGTGCTTGAGGATTAACTCCTACACATTGACTTGATGCCTTCTATAGAAGGAATTAACCTGAAACCTTTTCTGTCTTGTTGGTATGTTTCCGCAAAAGTCCTAGCATTTTATACAAGTTGCAGAAATGTAGTTTGGAGTCTTGTTTCGTGTAGTTGGCCCTGTTTTGAAGGGCAGGCTAGTTTTTTGAAAGTGTATCGCATGCGTTTTGGACTTCATCTCTTCACAGACACTCCATAGATACACTGTCATCATTCAATGCTTCTGCTCACAGCAGTGGTTTGCTTTCTTCCTTACCACTCTGGCTGCCTACCCTTTTGAGACATTCAGTTGGTAAAGAGACATTCTAGCACTAAAGGCCAGGCTACAATACAGTTCCCCACTTTATATTTGGTTGGACAAGTTTTGTAAATTACCACAGTATGCACAGAGAGAGACAGATCAGATCCTACATGGCAGATACAAAGCAACTGAAAGAACATCCTGTTAGTAAGACCGGAAGAACAGAAGGCCTGGCCTTAAAAAGGTGTGTAAAAGGTGTTTGGTATTGATGATGGGAATCTTATAGTATCTCTTTTATACAATAGTCTTAACTGTTGCAGGTTTGTTTGTTATTTTGGGTTTTTTTAATCATCCCTAGTAATTAGTTAATTGCATCTGCAGTAGTGTAAAGAACTAAGTGTAGGCCATCTCTAAAATGGAGCTTTGCTATTGTTGCCTCCAGTCAGTAGTAAGAAAAATTAGTAAGAAATGCCTTTAAAGACACAGCATACTGGGAAGAAAAGGAGAAAACTTAATAATACAGTTGGGCTTTCAGTCAAATGGCCACCCTAATTAAACAAAGCTCTCTTTTTAGAAACACTGTTTATCCATCAACTTAACTTTATTTAGAAAGGAAGGAAGAGACTGATTCTATCAAGGACTTGCTGAGAGGAGAAGAGCAAGGCTTTATGAAATAGAACACAACAACAAAAAACAAAATTAGCATTTTCTACTTCTGTACTAGAGGGGTGAGAAAGAAATGGTTTAAGAACTGTCATATTAGAACCTACCTTTTTCTCATTCTTATTCCCTCCAGACACACAAAAATGATGTAGAAATAAATAAAATCCAACTACATACTGTAGTTAAGCTTTTCACAATTATATCAGAAGCATTTACTGTTTATGAGCATCTTGGCAGTTTGTTTATACTTGTTCAGAAATTAAAATGAACGCACAGTGAAAGGAAAGCCTTTTTCCCCCCTTATATCACAAGTATTAGTAGTTCTTAGAAACTATTTCTGTTCCTGAACACAGTGAAATTACTGACAAGTTTGTGTTGACAGACATTGAGGCACAGGAAAAGCTACACGAGCCACACTTAAAGCGTGGCAACTTGCTAGTAGTTTATATAATCAATATGCATGAGTCAAATAGCCACAGCTTTATTAATTTCTTCTTTTAAATAATGCTCCCTATGGAAGTTTAAAGAAGGTCTGATCACTGATAGACCATGCACTTCCTATATGGAAAACTGAACAGTTTTAAATTCTAAACCAGCAGTTGGCAGCAATAGTATGTTTGCAAGCTCAGGGATTACCTTCGTTTTGTTTTCATATGGCTGCTGTTGCTGGTTGCTTAGGGGGTTGGGTTTGGTGCTTGTTTTTTCATTTCCAATCTACAAATACAAATCAGGTGTCTAGCCTGAAACCTGCTCTTCCAAAACTCTGGAAGGGCATAGTGACAGAAAACAAGCTGCTCAATTCTCTCAGCATGAGTAAATACTTTTCTGCTTGATCAGGTTCAAATAAAAACAAACCAAAAACAAAACCCAACCAAACACATCATGAGACAGGGATGCTTTTTTTTTTTTTAATGTATATAATGTACTATTGTAGTTTTAAATAATAATTTCAAAACTCTTCTTTTGTGTACAATGGAGTTTTAGTTTCTGTACAAATAGAGCTAGACACAAATAGCAAATCAGTTATTCTACATTAATGTTGTAACAAGGGAAATAATTCAAGCATAACTGCATACATATATGAATGGTTTTTGATACAGTATGTTCTCTTGGCTAATATATCAAACTTGAAAGCTATTTTTAGTTGGAAAATAAGGTAAGAGTTAGTTACCAATTAAGGTGAATAAATCACTCGATATAATACAATAGGGCCAAGGCGATTAAAATTTTATCAATTGTGTCTAGATTACTGACCTTAAATATTTAAGTCAGTAGTCTTTAAAAAAGAAAAAAAACCCAAAAACAAAAAACCCTGACAGCGTAAATAGTCTTCTTTCAAGTAACTATTCCAAAATTAGCAAAGTAGATACTTTCTTTGCCAAGAAAATACGTCAAGAAATTTTAACAAAATTTGAGTGTAGTATGGAAGTGCTACCTCATGACAAAATTAGTCCTATAGTTACTAATCTGTTTAGCTTGACAGAGTACAATTTTAAATTATTTTTTTAAAAAGCAAAAAACAAACTCAAAAAACAAACCAAACACAAAAACAAACAAGCCAAAAAACCCCACCCACCCCACATACACAAGTGCCTGGATAGTAGTTAGTTCTTTTAAGCAAGACTGCTAAACATGAATCTTACTGCCTTGTCAGCCAACATTCATGCTTGATTGTCAAAACACACCAAAACTCTTCAAATCCACTACTTAGGACCAAACTACAAACTTCATTCATTGATGCTCAAGCCAAGAGCATCTGGATGAGTCTTTATCCAGCATCTCCTGGAAGGTGTAACATGTCAGAACTCGCCATTTATAGCTCCTTGGCAAAGTCCAACCTGCTTGCCAGTGCCCAGAGTGGAGTATCCTTTTAAACATCACTGTATTCCTTTGCCATGGGGCAGTTTGAGCAAACTGGGCTCTGTTCAAAGGATTACATAATGTAAAGGCAAATCTTCTACCTGGGTATCTACATAAAGCACACTCTTTGCTCCCCCCTCCCCAAAGGTTGTATAGCTCTTTCTTTTCTTGTTTTGCAACAGGATCTGACTGATGTCTTTAGGCTTTTCTAATCTCCACCTTGAATGTGCTATTTTGTTTGGCTTCCCCTCTTCCCATCCTTGCTTCCTACAGGAAACACTTCCTAGTTCACATGAAGAAATGAGATAAAAATACATGAGGACACCTAGATATGAAATTCCAATTATTATTACAGAAACATTGGAACACATAACACAATTTCAAAGTAATCTGTACTGTGTGCTACTACTTAAAAGGTGTTCTGAAAATCAGAGGTTTTTTTTCTCTGTAGGCGTTTGCAATAGCCTGTCTAGGCAGGATTTAGACTACATGATCTCCAGAGGCCCTTGCCAACCCCTCTCATTCTGGTAAACTTTTTCCCGTAACATCTTTCAGCGTGTCTGCCCAGCTCCCCAGGCTAACGGTTCCCAGTACAGACAATGGAATATTTAGGGCTACAAATAGGTGTGAACAAGGCAGCTGAAATGACAAGAAACAGGCACTTGGTCATTTCTGTCCTTACCCCTGTCCATCATCCATCCTGTACTCTGTTTTACACCCAGCAAATAAAGGTCCCATTTCTTCCCTGCTTGAAAAAAAAGCTGGTCACAGTTAGACCCAGTCTGGTTGTATGGTGAGGCCTTGCTGGTTTTCTCCACTCTGTTTTTAAGAAGTGCTCCTAGTGTGGTGGCTTACTTACCCTACCCCCTCTTCAAGGTGTAGATTTAAATCTATACTGATATATTTAATTTCACGTGGATTTCAGCTTAGTAGTGAATTTATCTTGGATTTCATGGCTTTGTACAGCGCTGCCATTTCAGTCATGTACGTATGCCCTTAGCCATTTTTAAAGTGTTGTGATAGGCTGTATTCAGCAAATCAGGATGACCTTCTTCTAATCCTTTTACATTCTGTTACTCATTGCATCTCCATTACATAAAGCTGGAGATTAGAAAATCCAGGGTGCTGATTTACTATAAATCATAACTAGAAATCCTCCTAACTGTTTTGTGTACATAAAGCAATAACTCTGTTTTGTCAGACACATTCCATGTAGAATTCTAAGCCATTTGCATTCATTCATTTTAATAGTTCTGGGATAACTCTCTATTTGATAAACTCTCTTGCAGGAAAGCTCAGAGACTATTCTGATCTGTGCTAGAAAATTTGTACATCTTCAGAGGTAGCTTTTTACTGTAGCTTCAAATTCTGATGAATCACAGCAGCAACTACTAAAGTACTGGGGAATGACTGTATTTCTCTGTGTTTAGAACTTATACATTAACAGGTCAATCTTAATTGAGGCAGCATCCTGCCAAACAGCACTGAAGTTCTACAGAAACAATCAAAATACTGAATGCTAGAGTCCAGCTTAGGATGGAGGACAGTGGCTCAAACTCAACTTACTGCTGGTGCAACTCTAAACCTGAGATATTCTTGGGATGTACGTCTCAAACGCAAGGGGTTTTCTGCTATCTCGTAACCACAGATTAAAACGTCACCTCTTGCAGCATGCCCAGCGTGGATTTGTGTGACAAGAACTCTCACCTTTGCTGTGCACAGAACTCTCAAATTATTCCTGTTGATAAAAGGCATTCTAAAAAGTCTACTAGTATGAATCGTTCAGTAAGGTTGTGTTCTAACTCCTCCTTTCTTAGTATTCTGTATATTAAATTTATATTATCAAGCAGGATGGAGAGGGCAATAAAAAAGCAGTTTACCGTTCCAGTTCTTCTCAGAAGCTTATGGGCTCCTGCAGTGACATGTTGAGGAAGGTTGTAAGGCAGAACCTGAAATGTACTGGAAGAGAATGGGAATCTACTGCTTTTGGAAAGGGGTGTTACAAATGAAAAAAATCCAGGCTGAGCAGTAGATTAAAAGGAAAAGTCTGGAACAATAAGGAAAGGTGAAAAGAACGTTATTTATCTGGGATTGTCAACAGTTAAAGGATGCTACAACCACATCCTCTAGCAGGTTCATTCACTGTGTTCACAAACTCTATGCCAGCAAGGCATTTATTGAGAAACCCAGTTACAGACTGCTGCCATGTAAAGAGCTTCAGAGCAATCCTCAGGTGTCTGTGACCAGCAAATGCATGAAAGTTCCTGTTTGCCCCTGACAGCCACAGAACACACTGCTACTAATTCAGTGTAAACTCATTGCACAACTGCTAAAAGATTTCCATTTAAGAACTAGAAGAGGTTAGAAACTTACTCTGACATAGACATACCCCTTGCATTCATAGAGTGCAGACACTTGGAATAGCAGCAGAATGGCGAGGAGTCAGGCATCCCTTGTGATGCTGGCAAAAACATGCTTAGACACTTTCTCACTGCTTTCCCCAATGCACAGCGTGTGTCCTCTAGCTCCAAGGTTCATGCTTAATGCTTACTATGTTAGATTCACCTAGCTTTTCACATCAGAGAAAGGGGTAAGTATGACTTAAATTTGGTTTCACTATGATAGAGAAATGTAGAGTATGACATTGTAAGCACAACCCGAACAGAGATACGTGTCACTGTACAAGCAACTGCAGACCTTGTGCTGTGACTCTGTGGGCACCTTCAGACTGTGTAGCTATAAACAGCACGCGCACAAGAAAACTACATACCTCCTAACATTTCATACAGCCTCATTTTATCAGTTCATACACAGAAAGAAACCCAACCCAAAACAACACCTTCATAGTAAAGTTGGCATTGACCCTGAAATTACTAAAAGTAAAGCTGTCTCATGGTTTAAAATGGTAACTCACAAGGCAACCCACCATGTCCTTGATAGTTTGCCATTGCAGACAGGGCCTGCTGTATGACTCGTTTTGATCACAAACCAAGAGAATCAGCTGGCTGGCTCCACAGCAGAGAAGACTGAGGGTTAATTATAGCCTGGCAGCTTTTATTTTTTAGGGAAAGTTGACACTGTACTACTTGTGGGTCACGTGGAGTCAAAACTAGGCTAAATATACTGCCCTAACCAATGTGATGTAGCTGCCGGAATTCTTCACGTAAATGCAGCTGATAGGCTAGCTGGAGCTGGCAGCAGAAGGCCTGTATCTGGGGAAGCATGCGCCACAGTCTATCCATAATGTTCTCTGAGGTTTACCCATCCTCATTACCTCTGTAAATACTGCAGTTCACTCCTCTATCCTCTGAAACACATGAAATCCAGGTGGATGATGCGATACTACCAAACCTAGACAGTTGGTACGATCTGCCATACAGTCAGAGCAAACTTCTTTTTGCAAAGTATATTCAAAAACCTCCCTCTGTGCTACTTGCACAATTGTTTGCAGTGTCACTGGAGCATTCTGGAAGATTTTGGGGGATCTACCTTTCTAAACCAGTACATCTTCTAGTTTAAGTCCCATTGTCCACATCCTATTTCAGCTACACAGTATTAAAGGATACACAGGCTAAACTTCTAGTCAGATAGTGCTACACAAAATGAAGTAGCTTGACTCCTGTAGGAAGAGATCCTGAAAACCAAGTGGCATAACAGCGGAAGCTTTTTGGTCCTCCTGTACCCATAATAGAACTCTAACTTTTAAGTTGACTTAGTGCTTTGCCCTGAGTCTGGTACAGATAACTGAGGGTTTAAGTTTCTTCTTAACCTTTCTTTACTTAAAGGAGAAGCCAAGACAAAGAGGTGGTTCATAAAGGTATGATTTGTGATCAGTGAAATAGAGATAGATCCACAGGAGGTCAGTTTTCTTGATTTATATTTCAATGTAATAGCTTTAATTGTGTTATATTCTTTGTATACAAGACACATTTTAGTATTGGTTAGGAAAGGAAAAACCTCTCTCAAATATTTATGAAATTAGGAGGTAGAAAGGCACTTTTAACATGTATTTATCTGGTACCTCAACTTCTATCTAACTTCAGTGGGCGCTGGACAAAAATCTATGCTACATTACACCCTTTAAAAGGCTGTTGCTTTATTTACCACGTTTCACAAACAACAAATACTGTGTGCCCAAGGCAAGTGCAGGCTTCATTCCAGAAGATGCTGGCTGGAGACATGTTATGTGCTACACATAGCGTGTTTTGTCAGGGATTTATGAAAGCAGAAACTCAGTACCGTCAGCAGCTTTGTTAGGACACGCAAGAACTTCCCAATCCCAGAAAGTATGACATTAATTAGAAAGATTGCTCAGAATCATATTGCTCTGCTAAAGTGTCAGATAGTGCTTACTGTATAAGCTAGGCAGACTTTATGGTGCAGAGACTTTTGCTTAAAAGAGCTGATAACTCCACTGTTCTCTCTGGAGGCTTTTATTCAGTGTGTTGGTTGTCTGCTCCTTGGGAGGCCTGAGCTTTAAAGAGGCTTCATCCAGAGGTAGTTTCCTGCCCACCTCCCTAGATTAATTAGATCTTTATTTAAATGTCACTTTCTTGCTGGTTCTACCATAGCTGATGGGAATATGGTCTTTTCTTAATCTATTATTTGCCAAGAGTTTGTCCTTCATATACTCCTTTCCTTCAGAATGCTTTCCTCTTCCTATTTAAATACATGCAACATCACGCTTTAAACATAAAGAAGCATTAAGAAGTCATCCAAAGAAGCAATTTGAACTGCTGGAATTTCAGGAGGAAGTAAGAACAGACTGTTTCATTCTCCCAGGAGTCATCCCTAAGCAGGGCTTAGAAATCATGCTGGCAAAGCAAATGTGTGGCTCTATCCAGAAGGCACAAATTACCAGTTTCCACGGTATTTTGTTAGTTGTGTTAAAGCCCAATTTACTAAACTTGCAGCTCTGTCTTGAGCACGGAAAAAAATGCAAACCTAATTCAGTCTGCCACTGCAAGTTCTGCATAGTCACTAATGACAACTGAATAAACACACACGTGTTGGTTAAAGTACTACATAACAGTGTTCTACATTCATTTTTCCTCCAGGAAAAATGGTTCAGTGGAATACAGTTCTCCACTTCCTCTTCAGTCTCTCACGTTGCCTTGGCCTAACAGAGCCACCTCTACCAAGACAATGCTTAGTTTTCCAGCACCTCAGGCTGGGCACGCTCTGACTGCAGATCGGCACCTTGGGCAAAACACACAGCTCACTGACAGCAAAGGGGAAGCTAACAGCTCTTTACAGCAACAGTTTTCCTTATTTAAAGGATAGGAAAAGTAAAGGTTTTATTTACTAGTACTCTTTTGCCTACCTTGCTCAGTGGAGGTCCTGTAAAGGAGCATAAGCACTTTTAATTTGACCACAGTAAGTAAAGCAGATTGAGAAAAATTGCTGGAGGAATGTTCTAAAGTAACACAAATACTAAAATGAAATTTACGTAGTATAAAATTTGTGATGGTACAACAAGGCAGACATCCAAAAATATTAACCATTACCTTTATGGCTTTGGCTGCTAACTGAAAAGTAACTAAATATAAAATATAAGTGATGTTGTTTTTAATAGGCACTCCAATAATTTATAAATACTTATGGCAACATATGTAGTAGCTGTGAATGAAGCTGGTTATGTAAAGTTAGTGCTATTAAAAGAAAACTAAAGTCACTGCCTGGTTGAGTGAACTGTAACTTCTTGGTTTAGTCCAGTCAGTAGTTATGTCTGTCTTCTTCTCTGACACAGACAGTTTTATCTCTGACCTGGAATACCAGCCATCAGGTTCAACAGAGAAATGGACTCAACATTCAGCACTCATGTCCAACTCCTATGTGGAAAATCTAGAGGGTGAGTCTCCTTACTGAAATGCTTCAATGTTTGAAATTGGAGCCTTAAGTATTGCTATAAATGGACACCTGCGTACTCAGAGAGTTGGAATTCAGACGTCATGAACCAGGTGTATACTCATTCAGCAAAACCTCCACTTACAAGTCTATGTAGCTGCCACAGAACTTCCTGAGTGCTGTAGGGTCTAGTAAAAAACAAAAGCATATGAAAATGTTAAGGCAAATACGAGCAAGGCTGTAGAGTGGCCAGATCAGTTAACTATGAGAAATTTAGAGTGGTTCCCTGTTTTTAAAAGGGTGAAGCAAGGTCAGTTTAAATAGGTGGGATACAGCGGCGTGCGCTGCCAATCCAAGTATTAGGAATACAGATTCATAAATAGATTTTGAGTTGAATGTGCACTATAATTGAAAAGGATCATCTGGATTTATTTTAAGTTGCTTTCAGCTCCTGTATTTCACCTATAAACAAGATAATTATGCACTGTGACTCTTTTGAATAGTAACAAACAATACTAGAAATTGACACACGGTATATTGGTCCTGTTTGTGTTTATACTCCTTTTTGGTTTTTACTTTATTACAAACATGCCTAAACTGACAAAGAACTGTACCACCCCCACCCTTTTATTTTTCCCCTCTCTTTCTATATACACATGCATATATAAACACAAATAACATCTTTTGCCTTCCCCATAGCTTTTTAACCGTACAGTAATTTAGATTGTTAACAGTAACCAAGCTCTGTGTATAGCTGTAATAAAACTCTCACACAGAGTGCAAACTGATCTTAAGTTTGACCACGAATCTGCAATAAATCACAATATTGCCCTTTTACTGTCTTTCAAAAAAACTGGCTTAGTTTTGTTTTCCTTACACATGAAAATGTTATTAGTAAGTAGCCACTATGCAGAATGGCAAAACTAGGGAGTAGACTCTGTACATTAAGTTCACATTTCTGTATCTTGAAACAGCAAACTGATTGGTAAAATACCAGTTATGGCTTAAATGTTTTCTGTATTCTAAACTACATCCCACACAACTCAGTATCTGGCAGGTAAGGAATAACTGTTGAAGAGCGGGAGTTTTTGAAAAATGGGAAATCAATTTAATGATAAAATAACCCCCAAATTACCAGTATCATCAACTAAAGAGGGACACACAGGCTGGCAAACCCCAGGGTTACAAAACATACACCAACAGATCCCTTTTAAAAAGGGTACACAAACACAATCAGACACAGAGAAAAACATGCTTACATACAAATGCTGACATCTGAGAGAAATACTACTGAGAAACATGGCATTTTAAACATTTAAATAATGGGTATTTTAGGCATTTGGTGTAAGATGGCGTGTGCTAGTACAAGAGATGTTTGCAAAGGAAAGTGAGTAGAATGGTTCTGTACCTTGGTGAATGCTTAGTGTCAGATCAGACAAGCTAACAGCATCAGCTGTCTCTTGGCATTCACAGAGAGAGGGGGAATGAAGTACAGAGCCATGCAGAAGCATGCTAGTATTTGGCTGGAGTTTGATTTAGAGATAATGCCTATACTTCTGATGTGCAGACTTCAAACACCTGTCTTGGAGATCATGCTACATCTAAATGTGGTTTTATTCTATTATAAAGTACTCAGTAAGGTGGTACAGGTATACAGGTTGACATCGGTCTCCTCACACTGAGAGAATAAATTAAGGTGACGCTGTAGAATTGATTAAACAAGCCAGTGAGGAAAAAAGCACAGATCTTACAAACCTATCAAAGCACTAGTTTGTGTTACTTTAAATTAATAAAGTTTTTAAAAAGTTATCCAAAGCACCAGCAATTTATTATTAAAAGCACCAGCTTTCATGATGGTGTCGTGCTTCATAACACAAGAGCTTTGTTCTTTTCAAATCAGCTAAGATGGGTAACGCCTTGTAGGTGAGAATGTCTCCCCAAAGGTTGCTCTGTGCCACTCACAGGACGTGTCTCCATTGGAACAGCTGATAAGATTACTGCCCCTGGCTGTATATGGCACTTGCTGCACAAATGGCTGAACTGTTCAACCTAATCTTAGTTTATTTTAGAGCTCTGGATTGCAGATTGCCATCGTTTTAGATCTTGCTGAACAGTCTGGCTTTTCATGCAGCAAACAGCTGGAGGACTAACGTTAGCAGCTGTCTCAGTGCAAGTCCTCAGTGACCAAAGCCCTCAACCTCAAACCTCAGGGCAGGGGGAGGAAGGAAGAAGCCTCCAAGGAGCAGTGGCCTGGCTTGCTGTCCATCTCAGGGGCTCGGCTGTCTTTCATGTGTGCAGTCAGTAGGGATTTTAAGAAGAAAACAGAACACTATGTGAAATCACACCCAATAAAACAGAGTATGTGTTGCTCTTGTTTTACAAGCCTGACAGCAGATCCAAAAGCCAGAGCTGGTTATCTTCTACTCTCCTCTGCTGGTGTTGGTGTCAGTATGCTGCTTCATTTTTTGGAAATGTTCTAGGGGCTTGAGCCTCTACAGTGCTCTTTCAGTGCAGCACGGAGGAGGAGGAACCAAACAAACAAAACTTTGCAATACAATACTACAGTATCACCAGCACTGACAGGCCCAATGTAGCTGTAGCAGAAGGTTTTCTCCCCACCATGCTAAGTTCTGTTCTGCACAATCTATTTTAAGTGTTAGTATAAATTTACCAGTCAGCTTTAACTATGTGTAAATACCAAGGAAGAAAAAGGTGAAACTATTGCAAATAAAGTAACAGCTGAATTTTTCAGTTCTGGGATAACTGCCAAAGAGGTCAATAAAACAGACATAGGAAAGTTATTTAAATCATTTCCATTTCACAGTCAGATAAAAAAATAAAATTAAAAAAACCTATTGTATTTTGATCCACACCGTATCTGACAAACAAGTTTTCCAAAGGCAGTTATCACTTTTGTGTTGGAGCAATCTGCCACATTTCTGTACAGCGCAGTGTGTGCCACCTCTCTCTCTTTTGATCTGCTCCAGCAGCCTCGATTGTTAGCACATGAAACATTTGATAAATCAAAAAATGTTAGGTGATCAGTAGGTACTAAATGAGTACTAAATATTAGATAGACCTCTGTCATTATTTAGTATGCAAAATATTTCTGGTTCATATGGGATCAGCAGGCAGAACACCTGGCACCACACAGGCAGGGATTTAGTCAGGGGGAGGTAGAGGTAGAGTGAAGGATTCAAGGTCCTACTCACATAACTGTTCACCTCCACCTTAAGTCTCATGATACTGGCTCTCTTCAAAAAGGCAACAGAAGCATAAACTATACAACACAAATGAACCTCGCAGACATACCACGGGGAACCTGAACAAGTACTTGAGAACCATATTGCTGAAGCCTGAACAACCTCTGCAGCCTTCCTCTACAAACTAGTGCTGAAGAAAGGAAAGAAATGTTCTAAAAAATGAGTATCCAAAAAGACATGTCTTGGTTTCTGGTATCTAGTTGCTGGCTGGATAGCTTTTAAGGTTAAGCAAAAGGGCAAATGATATCTTTCTTAGCTGTATTTCTAGGACAAGCATAGCCCATGCACCCCACAGTCAAAAATAGGAAAGGTGGGTAAAGCGTTCTTCTGGAAACAGAGAAAGGAAGCTTTCTTTTGTTTGAAAGCATCATCAGTATACATATAGCCCGAGCTCTGTCTCGGGACTGCTGCCATTGACTTTTGCTCCCAGTTTGTCACTTAAGAGCTTGGATTTTTGTGAAACAACATTTTAGAAAACCCATGTTTATGCTCATGAATTAAGTTTAGTTTTAAATCACAGATCACTAAATGTTCTGTGATTGACCCTGTGTAGAAGGAGGCAACATTTCATGTATTCAAATAATTCATCTTTGGATATCTATTTTTTTAAATTAATACTATTGTCTCCATCACAAATTAATTAGCTGGATAATAGCTGTTAGATGTCCTGGAGTTAGAGCAAGCTATTGAGTGCCCTGACAGAATCTGATGGAGTGCAGTTCCTACAGGTGAACAACTAAAGTTTGTTTAAAAAAAAAGAAACAAAAAAAGTCTTGTTTTTTGACAGCTGTTTATTTATGCATTGTGTTGGCCCAATAAAAATACTTGGAAAAGTATCCTACCTGCAGTCACGCGCTACTCACTGCCATCGTGCCAGTTAAGTTCATTGAACCAATGATTTTTTTTAAATCATATTAATTACAAGTCTTGCAACGCTCCAGGGTTATCAGAGCTCCTCTGAGCCCTTTTAACCTTTGGGCTGCAATATCATGTATTTGTGCAAAAGCTTACCCTTGCCATTGACTGGTTTTAGGTAACAGATACCTGTTCCACGGTTACATACGGGTGTGATTTTAAACCTTTCTGAAGTAAATTAAAGAATGGAGACAAAGCTTGTTTTCAGAGGTGGATTTGATATACACTATACATCCTTCAGAGCATCCGCACTGTTACTGCATTTTCTTTCAGACCCGCTTAGGCTGCTGCTGTAGCGAAAGGCAATGCTCAGACTGCTGAGCGCTCCATAAAGAACGGTTTACACTACCCATAGATTATTTTATTCCTTCTACCAGACAAGAATGCTTAGTAGAGAGCTAAATCCTGCTATGGAAAATATTAAGAAGGATGGTGAAGTGTATCAGTATTATTCTGTCAAGTGACCCAATGGAGAACATAAGAGCAAAAGCCCACTTCCCAAATCTGTTCAGATTTTCAATAAAAGCAAACAAAAAGTTCTTAGTTTTTTACTAGGAATGGTCCTTAAGAAAAGAATCCCATTAAATACCTGTTTATAGAAGGTCCAAACAAATGTCAGAGGCTTTTCTTTTATTACTATAATTCAACATATTCCAAGTCTTGCTGAAAAAGAGATAGTGTACGCCTGCTGCCACACAGTCACGGGGAACAACATGACTGCCTTCCTCTTCTATTAAATAATAACGTGTATTTTGGTTATCATCTAATACTACAATTTATAATTACCATTTAATGCAATATTTTTCATCCCCACTTAGAATGTCAGTTTTCTTACTTGCACTTAGCATGGCCATTTTGTAAAATGGACATTTATATGACTGCATATAGACTTACCCATTACAGTAACTGTGTGTGTCAAATTCCAAACTCCATTTTACTGAAATCAGTTATCTAGGCTCTAGCTTAACAGTCCCAGAATTGTCATGTGCTATTTTGTCATACGCTCAGTGGTGCCCCTTACTTGTAAACAGTAGTAGCTGACTAATGCTTGCTGAACTTGACACACACAAACTGATGTGCCCACCGTATTCGTCAGCCTTAATTCTTTGCTACAGAAAAGCTGACTGGTAACTAAGGAAGATTTTGTTGCCGCAGTTTCAGAAATGCAGGTATTCAGAAAACTGGCCAATTAAGTAGGTGTATAGTATTAAAAAGATTGTTAAGCCAAATCCAAGTTCTGAGGAAGTTCTGTAAGTAGCTTGAAAATGCAAGCGTTATTAGAGTTATTTTTTGTGCCTGTAACGCTCTCGACCAGTAAGCATTCTGTGGGGAAATCTGACCTGTGCTGTGCCTCCCAGTTGCCTGGTTGTCATGAATATCTTATGTGCTTATTTTTTTGCAAGTGTTTATGGGCTCTCCAACATGGGTTACAGTAAGTACAAAGTGTAACACTAAGAGAACAAGGACTTTTGTTTCTTTTCCCCTCTCTCAGCTGTTACTGAATGAGGTTCCACATTCATCTTCTGTTAGCTGCACGAAGGCTTTGCACACAATATTCCTTTTTAAAAGGGATACGCGTAAAAACAGCCCCTTTTTTTCTGTGTTTTTTGTTGTCGTTGTTGTAGTGAATGAGATCATAGGAAGAGACATGTCACAGATCTCAGTGTCACATGGAACAACAGTGGCCAACCAGTCTGCACGTACGTGTCCTGGATCTCTGGAGACAAGAACATCTGATGGAATCCAGTAACGGATAAGCTTACAACTCAACATCCATGAAAACTTAATGGTTTCTCTGAATATTTCTTCTTCCTCTTCCGACTTACTGTGCTTCCAACTCTGTGGCCTTTATGAACTGGAACAGTGGATCCTTGCAAAGCCCTTTTAGTGGGTTACATTTTTGACGTAGAGACAGAGCATTTTAATTAATAGTTCCTCAGATGCTGTAAAAAGACTTCTTAAAATGGACACACAGAATCTACAGCAGGTATTTTAACCATTTTAAAGTTACAAACAAGCTTTGCTTTTTGCATTTTAATAGAATACTTTTATATTGTAAGTGCTTCAGATGTGTGGAGATGTTAGTTTGCTCTTATAATATTCACAATACTGAATGTGGAAAAGGATTTTAATACACATCTTCGGTGTGCTGCTTTCCCTTAGAAGTAGTATAGTTTGTAACTGATGATTTGTAACACCTTTTGGTCATTTTGGAAAGCCTTTAAAGCCTCTATTGTTTAATTTTTTTTTTTAATATGATCTTCCGTGGCAAATCATACCCGTCATCTGAAGCCAATGCCATGGAAGCCATTGTGTATACAGATACTGTAGTGTTTTCTTTTTTAGATTCATAGGAAGCAAAGCCAAATGTAGATCTGCACTTGTTTATAAACTGAAAATGTTACTTGATAGGCTGCAAAAAGACCATTCCATCATGAAAGTGTTGGGATAGAAATGACATTCCAAATAACTTTTTTAAAACTTTGTGGATAATCTTCCTGTTCTTTATTAGCACAGGCTCCTTCTTGAAATAGCTTTTTCTTAGAAAGTTACATTTGTAATCAAATTTGAGCAGTAGAATTTTAGATTACGGGACAGTGACATCACAGCTATGTTAGATACAGGAGAAATTTTAATATTTGCTAAGGATCTATGTGTTCCTGTTATCCCTGCAGAATATGGTTTTGAGATCACCAAGCCAGTGGCAATCAAGCTTTCCATGCAATAAATCATGCGATCACACCTGTATTTTTATACGCTGTATGCTTGACCATACCAGTCAGTAGTCCTAAGGAGAGGACAATTATAGTTCCTTAAATATAAGCTGTTATTATAAATGTAATTTTGATAAAAAGTCATTTACTGTGAATTGCTGATTGGGTCTTATAATTTGCCCATGTTTAATTGTAAACATGTGAAGCAGAAGCTACCAAAGAAATACACGAGATGTCCTCAAAGGATGCATTGCCCTTACCTGCCTAATCTAATGCATTTGAAACTATCTGTTTATGTAGTTATTAAAAATTTCAGGCCTCTATGATCAGAAACCTAGGAGAGGATCTGAAACTGCCTGCTTAGGCCACAGACATCTCCCTCCCCCAGAAGACACCGTCAATTATGAAGCTTTCTGATATGGAAGATACAGGGTATAATGCTCACAGCAAAGGAAGTTCAGAAATACTGAAGCTCAAAACATTGAAGATGTTACGGTTTCCCATTCGGACAAGCCATGATGCTGTAATGAAACTTAGGAGCGAATACACTAAAAACTTTGAGATATAGAAAGTGTATTTAGGACAGTTGTGGACATTTTATATGTGTAATACGTGTGGAACACATGCCTCATTCTATAGAAAATTACTGTAGACTCTTAAAATTACAGTAAAATGGTCTTAAAGTGGAAACCATTACTGAATTCTAATACCTGTAAGAATAAACACATATTCTACTGATGTTGCATTTTGGCAGACAATCATCATGGGGAAAACTTTCCACCAAGCCTTTTGCTGGCAAAACATTACACCTAAATTTAAGTCAGTGCCCAAGTAGCTATAATTGCATCTTGGTAAGAGCTGAATCTGGAACTTATAAAAAGACCATGTGAAGTGGGTGAAATTATAACTCTTGCCCGCGTAGGTGCTTTTATGAGCACAGCCTAAGGCTACTAGCTTGATGCTTTGCAGTTTTTTCAAACACTGTAATGCAAGGCCACCGTGTGCATGCTGGGAACCTGAAGGATCCTTTCTGTGAATGTATTGTTCAATGGTGCAGATCTGTAAATTTGCAGGAAAAAATTGGCAGGGCCATAATCTAAAATGTGTGACATTGTAATTGTCAGTCAGCGATGGTGCTTTACTCATTGATGTTAAAGAGCCTAGAAAGCTATTCACATGCTCAGAAATTCATCTAGTTGGCATTTTTAACACCTTTAAAAATCAAACAACCAACCAACCAAATCCTCCCAAACCAGATACCACTGTAAACTATGTAACTGTCTTCAGCCTGTGTGCTGGTGGCTAGCCACGTTCCACTTTTCAGTCACGTATTGGGTCTTTTGCATTAACCAGTGTTTGTAGGAGAATTCCAACTGAAAAGCTTTTCATACTGTAGGGGATTCATGCTCCTTTATCCTTACAGGTACAGATTCTCCTTGCAAGTTCTCCAAGTAGCTGGAATTTACACTGTACCTAAAATATAGGAGCCCCAACAATCTGGACTTGCTATGCACTAAATTTTTTGATGCCTTTGAATACCTTGATGCCTGTAGACATAGAAATGCTTTCATATTTAAAAATGAAATTAAAAAAAAAAACCACAACAACAAAAACAAACAAAAACAAACCAGCTTTGGATACTAAAGCAGTTTTGTATTTGCCTTGTAAAAGCTTCAGTGCAAGGGTCTTAATTTTATTTTAGCTTGTGTGGTAACGTAGGTAAAGACTGTTAATCTTGTATAATTTCAGTGATAGAAAAAGCACACAATCTGTATTGGACTATGCAAATCTTATTAAACCACAGAACTCAGCAACTGTTGAGAATTTGTTGGCATCCACTTCCTTGTCCTTAAGTTGTTTCTTCTCCCCAAGTATTTTTCCAAAACTTTTCACTCATTTAGATTATCCCAAAGGAAAGCCCTCATAATGAGGGAGCTTTTCCATAAGGAGAGTCAAAGATCAATGTTACAGATGAAAAATGAAGGGGTGATGTGTAAATCCGGGGTGGGGGGAAGGAGTGAGTTCTGAAATTATCATGAAGTAGCAATCTGAATTTCTGTAGTAAAACTTGTACGTTATCAGGGGAACTGCCATCCTTTTGAAACCAAAGAATGAAAATAACCAGACAGGTTTGTTGTGATACAAACAAAGCTTTGAAACTCTATTTTTGATACTCACAATGGATGTCATTCCTTGAGGTTGGGAAATTGTTCAAATTGAAGTTTTATATTTAAAAATGTGGGACAATAAAGATTAAGTTCTAGATGTTTACAGAGCCTTGTATTGTAATTTCATGTACATTTTGTATTTTAAACATTTTTGTAAGTTATGATTGCAGTGCTACTTGCAGAAATAAAGGGAAAAAACTTGCATTTAGGCTCTTTAATCATAGTGTTCAAATAAATCAAAAGAATGGAAATGCATTGTGCCTATGAAACTGCAGACCTAACTGCCGCATGGGAGAAAGCGCATCTCGGTTGCAGTGGGCTTCCTTCCTTCCTCCCCTACACACTCCCTCCCTTCCCTACTGCTCCCTCCTCCTCCCCTACACACACCTCCCTCTCACTCTGTCACCCACACTTCCTGGGGCATCTATCTCCCTACCTGCATTATCCCTTGCCCTCACCTCTCCCTACACCTCCCTATCTCCCCTGGCCCTCCATCTCCCTGTCTCGTTCTCTCCCTCCCTCCCTCCTTCCAATTGCCACATATCTTCTAGGCTTTATTGTTCTACACCACGTTCAACATCTTTTTTTCAATACACAAACTCACTACCTGCATTTGTGTAGAATTGTATCAATTGTAAAAACTCCCATTTCTTTGGAACAACACAGCTTAAAATACCTTACAATACCAGGTCATATAAATAAAGTGATTTAAATCTTTCGTAAACAAAGTAGCAAAAATTTAAAAGGCAATTAAAGACTACCTTTCCACTCAGCTCATAAAATAGGTTTTAAACTGGATTGTGTTTCGTTCATCCAACATACACCGAGGTATCTCATGCATCACTCGAAGCCACTTAGCAGGACCATGGAGATCTGCTATGAATAGGCCCCAGCAAGAATCAAAACTCCCTATCATGCAACATGAAACGTACTCGATGTTAAAAAAAAGAAATCCCATTACAGCGATATGCAAAGCGTGCTTGTTCAGCTGTTCTGGAAGTATTCCTCATGCTCTCAATTTTGTTTTAAAAACCACAAGCACCTTCGTATATTCATTTGCTATTGCTGCCACTCCCGCAAGTCAGCCAGATACAATCACGGTTCATATTTTCAACAGCACACTAACTTTTTTAGGCTTGCTTTTGCTTCTGTTTAAGAACAATTAGACACCCCTCAACCTTTCACTGAGTTTTCAGGCTGCTGTTCTGGAGTCGAGTGTCTCACAAACAAGCAGCGAGTGCTTCACATACATGAATCCAGCTTACAGTTCATAAGCTTCCCAAAGGCACAGATATCAGGAATAAAGTGAAAAATTAATGGCGCACCAGTTTTAGCCTTCTATTTGCAGCTGAGCCAGAGGCATAAGATCACATGCGGTTTGAGTTATTTCTCCCCATTTGTTTGTTTTGAGTCACTGTATTCTCAGTGTGATTCCCACAGAATACACATAAACGAGCAGGAATAGCAGATGACATCTCACAGGCAGAGAGGTCACTGAGGAAAACGGCTTTAGCACACCTGCACTGAACCTAATAGCTGCTCAAGAGCCTCACAACTTCTACAGTATCCCTCTACACCAAGCTCCAGTGAAGCCACTGCTGCTTCTGCTTCTAATTAACTAAAGACTGGACTATTTAATACATCTTTCAGATTGTAAACTGCGATAGAAAATTGCCTTTCCCAGAACACACAAAGGGAATGACAGCTACCCAAGATACAACATCTCCAACTGAAAGGAAAGTCCAAATTTCTGGTACCACTGATAATACGGCAGTCATAGATATTTCATCATGGGGCTGAGAACGAAGCAGAGGAGTTCACTGGAGGCCTCCTTTTAAAATGAGGAAATGCTAAGAAGCCTCCGAAGAGGAAAGGGTAGGAACTGTGCTAGCCCTGAACAGTGCATAGCGCCTGGTCTCTCTCAAGAACCAGTAATAAGCTACATAACACATCATGCTGCTTTTGCGTGTGTATACGCACACTGACAGAACACACGTCCTCGGGTGACACTGGGTTCTACAGCAAGGGGCAGCATCCACCAAAGGGATGGGAAGAGGATTTAACACCTCATTGAGGCAAAACCTAAGCAGTTTAGTAGAAGAACTGATGCTTCATATGTGGAAATATTTACATACACATAAAAGGGAAACAGCCTTTATTCTAGGAGGGTAGCCCAACTCTGCTACTCAAGACAATAATAGGACATGGAAACAGGGGGCAGCAGGAGAGATTAAACTCCTATAAATCCTCTAGAGAACATGAAAAGGAATAATAGCTATAAAACCTAAAGATGCCCCACCAAAAAGGTGGAATAAAAGGCTGAACCCTTAAGTAGCTATTATCACAAAAGAAAAGAGCAGGGCTCTTTACTGAAAAAAAAAAAAAACAAAACAAAACCAACCAACCAACCACACACACATCCCACATCCCCCCGCTCCCCAGCTCTCTCAGATAACATAAACCCAACAAGACTAAACATGAGATTGGATTTTTGTTTCTACTCCTACATCTTTTATTAAAAAAACCAAACAAAACAACAACAAACCTGCTTGCTCTGAGCATTATGACTAAATACAGCATTCACAGTCTACATCGCACTTAACTCAGGCTAGCTGAAGTAATCTGGGACTAGTGATACAGATCCTCCCAGTTAGGAACCCTAATTCAGAAGCCAGGATGAGAGAGGTTCCGGTGATGCACTAACAAGAGGTGCCCAGCCCTCCCTGGACTCACAAAGGAAGTAAACTGGTAAGCAAAAAAAGTGTGGGGAGGGGGCAGGATACTGCTGTTCCAGTGCTTGTTATCTGCTCTTTGGTTAGACAGTATTGTCTCACTCCATTCTGTTGCTATTATTTCATATTCATAGTCCTCCTTTACAGCTCCAAAATTCTGCTGCTACTGAAAGATACTCATGTACACCTAATGCCTTATTTATGCCCCATCAAATTCACTTCAGTAACAGATGGTGGTTGATGAACCCTAGAAATTTTTGACACATACTTCTCCCTTTAAAAGTATTTAATTATTAATATATAAACAATTAATTTAATGTCCCTCTCTTGTTCCTACAACAGTACAGAATCATCCAAACCACATGAAACAACTGCCTCAAACACCAGCCACGCTAAACAACTGCTCAGAAAGCCTCAGTCTCCCCCTTCCAGAAAAGACACTGCCTGAAAGACAGTGGTACACAACTGGTTGTTTCCACAAAAACATGCACAGATAAATGCACGGGTAAGTGTATTAATGAAAGGTACCACTAAATCTTGCAGAACAGATTCCTGGTATCACAAAATTTACCACAGCGCAGGCCTCAAATAAACTAAATGACAGGAACAACAACAACACCACCAACCAAAAAACCCCAAACCACACAAGCTTCATACTCTACGACCTTATTTGTCTAAAAAGTAGTGGAGAAATCTCCCTTTGTAAGAGAGAGTTGGCAAAAGGGGCTGGATTCAGAGGCACGGCCAGGCAGGACTGGTAAAGACATTCTGCAAGGAAAAAACCTTGTCCTTCAGGAAAAGGGCTTCCTGCTACAGTATGTTCAAGAACAAAACTTTGTTTGCTTAACGTTGGGAACATCCACATTTTTTTCTGTAAAAATCCTGCATAATTAAGGCTGGCCTTGGTTGGCCTTCCAGCAACTACCGTAGCCACTGCACTGGCTCCCCACAGCTGGAGCAATGTTTACAACAGTTGAAGAGCTAAGCTCTTCTCAGAACATGGTGGGTGGGCTGGGAACAGTAGGCACAAAGTGTTGCTCGCACTGCACAGCACTGATCTCTCTGTTCTCCAGCACCCTCCTTTCTGCTCTGACTTAAAAGCCAAACCATGCACCTCAGTTTGCCAGGCACCCCTCGATACTGCCTATAAATACCTCCCCATTGGCATGCCCTCCCAGAAGCGTCCATTAAATTACTCTTAGAGCACTGCAGAAAAGACTACTTATAAAGCTCCACATTAGCAACCTTTCAGTGAATGCTGCTGTAAGATAAATGCAAATGCACTTCTTGAAAAGGAGGAGTGCTTTCCCATCATGAAGCATTATCAAGAGAACATTATCTTCAACACTTTAATAGGTGAGTCAAAAGGCTGTGTGTGTGGTTTGACTGTTGGTCTGAAATGGACTACATTTACTGTATTCACCTAGAAAATCACTTAAAAAAAAATTATTTCTTTGTGCTTCTAAATGAAAGTCTAAGCAATTTCTGTGGGGAGAGGAAGGATAAAAAAAGTTCCAAATGAACAAGTTATAGATCTTATATGCTATTGAGATACTACATGGAGAACAAAGATAATTTTAAGCTAAACATTAACATCATGATTCAAATGAACCCAACCTAGAGAAGCTCCTTTCAGAAACAAAGTCTAGGTGTAAGGGAACATCAGAGGAAACCTGGGCAGGGATGGCTGTTGCTTTGGGCAGACTGATGGTCTGTTCTGCTGCTGCAAGCCTTGCAGAGAAAGGTTCAAGGAAAAAAAAAAAAAAAAAAAAGAAAAAATAAAAATCACACAAGTAACTTATAAAAATAAATACATAAATAAAACACTCAACTATGCAGAGGTAGCAAAGTGTCCACCATACAGAAGGGGGATATATTCTGAAGAGAGAACATACAAAGAACAGGCCAGGGAAACGCAAGACCCTTAGATCTGAAACAGCCCAGGTGTTCTAGAAGCACAATTTGAGGAGCTTCTCACAAGCAGGAGAAGGCAGGAGAAAAGCTTGCCTGTACCACTGATTTTATTATATGACACTTTATTATTATATGACACTGCCACTTCCATTGTCATATTAAAAACCCCAAATCATCCTATCACACTTTGCTCCTTTTAGCACCACAAAGCCACCACGGTGACAGGAAGTAGTATGGATTATGTTCTGTGTTGTTCATGGTCATCTATTTGCAAACCTTGCTATTGGTGAAGAAGCAGCAAGGCTGAGTTTCAGATCTTAGATTTTTATTTGTCATTCACAGAAGACATCTTGTAAATCTCTCCAATTTGGAGTGGTTGATAGGCAGCAAGCATGAAACTTTGTGACTCCTGAAGCACATCAGCAGAGCCCATTTAAGAGAGAAGATTGGATAACAGGTATTCTCTCCTGCACCTTCAAGTGAAGCAGATTCGTACTAGTCACACAGAGCACAGCACAGCTACGCACACACTATCCAAACAACATGGATCTGCAAAACACTGCCTGTTACTTACATCTAGAAAAGTACTGAAAAACTCATCTCTTAGGTGTCAGTGTTCCACTGCTGACTTGGGGTCTAAGGATGGAGTGTTTTTAATAAGAACATTCAAAAAACATCCTATGGTTTATGTGGGTAAAAAAAAAATTAGTTCTAAACCACAGAATCTTATTTTTCCTGGGTACACCGAACAATAGAGAAAAACATTCAAGTGGGGGCAGGGAGGACAGTGGTTTTAAGCATTCAGGAAAAAATGCAAGTCCTCTTACACAAAGAGTGTAGAGTTTGATTTTTAGTGGCACAGTCTGTTAAACAGCAACCATATTTTTCCTGTATACTTCACCAATTTTATATCTATAGCTAGTCTGAAACTAAATATTTCTGAATTGAGGAATGAGAACAATTTCTGAAGAGACATGCTGTGCTCGCTAAACAGAATTTAAAAGTTACTGATTAATTCAGTAAAAGCTTTTCTGAAGAATTGCTGACTCAAATGTCAGAGATACAAATTCAGGGGTTCTAAGATCAAGGGTGTCCTGCTTCATTACTAGCTTTGTAATTATACCTCAAACAAACTTATGTGTTTTTTCAGTGACATCAATATAACTATTACATGTTCCCTCTTGCTAAATAAACCGTGTTTTAAAGGGATGAAAACTGAGATCCTGGCACACAAAAAGCTGTTTCTTGGCTCTTCTTTCTGATTTCAAACCCAATTTCCTATTCTATATCTAGAGGCTAAACCTTCATTTATGCCCAGGCAATGACAGGCATGCAATGAACAAACTGCAATTGTATCCAGCAATGTTTCCCCCACTTTGGTTTATATAAAGTCCATTATTTGATAATCAGCTGTGACTGCAGCTCATGAGACCAGCAACACTAACAGAACGACCTCTGTGCTGTTAACTGCCTCCCTGCTTGTCCAGCATTTTGACTCAAGTACACACAGTGCTGCCAAGGCTGGGTTGCTGGCAGTTCCAGAGCTACCCAGCTCCAAGCTGGTTTACTTTCATCTGCAAAGTGTTTTGAATGATTTTTCTTCTCACCTTCACAGCCCCATTTCTCGAGTATCCAGAATTACCCCAGGAACAGCCTGCCAACAGTAATGCCCTTTGCCTTCAGCTCATCCCACCCTATCAGCAGTACTGGCTAGTACCAGAGGCTGTCTCCTCAATGTATCTCCAACCTGCTTTTCCTGCTCAAAGCAGGTGAGAAAATCATACCACCTTCTAACTCCTTAGAAGTGCCGTGTTAAACTCTAGGCCATCAGCCAAAATAGTCTAGTCATTACAAACCCTCTGAAGGCCACAACAGCCAAAATTGAACTTGCCCTGTAGTTGGGAGGTCTTCAGGCCAGCTTTAGTTACAAGTTACTACACTACACCACCACTGTGCTATTTCATCAGAGTGGCTGTACGTAAAAGAGAACAACTGGGTAACCTGGTGCCAGTGAACAGAACAGGAAAAAACCCAAACCAAACAAACCCTCACCTCAATATTGCCTTCGCTGTATTCAGATTTCCACTGTTGTTAACAGACTGACTGCCATGGCATCATCAGCATCTAGGCCCATGGTGTCATAATTTACTTTCTTTTACAAACCAGCACCAAAACAGTCCCCACTACTGTTTCAGAATCCCTTAATTTTCTGAGGGCTTACTTCTTACAAAGTAAAATCAGGTTACTCTAATAAAAACACTGACACAATGTCACTTCTCAGACACCAGTATCTTTTAGCTCACCTAAAAGATTAGATGTAGAGACAAGAAGTCACATTTCATTGAAAGCATGGAACCTGCATCTTTATAAGCCTTTTCTTCCTCACAAGCAACAGTCTATTTATTATTCAAATGAGTGCTAACAGGTATAATTCCAGCTTTCTACAGCTTGTTCAGGATGTAATCTGTATGGCCTGCAGATCATCATCTAAACTGCACACCGGATCCCATCAGAAATACATTCAGTATTTCATTAAATACATCAGTACTTACATTTTAGAAGGAGAAAGGAAAATACCATACACAAAACATACATCACTGCAAATGATCTTGCTATTTACATTAACCAGGCATAGATTATTTCAGTGCCAGTAAAAGCCAAGTAAAATTGGTTGTATTTTTAAGTTTCTGCGTTGCTTTCCAATTTTTTTTTCAAAATTTGTGATTACTACTATTGCTTCAATGACTATTCAATGTACCTAGTGTGGATTTTCAGTGTAAGTCAGGATTACTTAAGGACTGCATTGCATCAAACAAAAGAAAGACAGAGCGTGTTTAAATAAGAATTCATTGGATTCAATTGTAGTGATAAATGTTACACTCAGGGTGAGACTTGAGCTCATCCTTTCCTCAGTTAACCTCTCCTGCTCTGACCAGAGGTGAGGCAGCACCGATTCCTTGCCTGCCTTTCTGCTGCTCAGTTACAGCACAGGTTTGCTTTCTCCCATAGGAGGTCTTTGTGTACCTGCCACCCACAACGAGGGCAGCCCACACCTCGACAGATCCCTGCCAGCGAACCATACAGAAAACATCACAAAGATCTGACAAGCCCACAAGTGCAGCAAGGAAAGCTAAATTCTACTGCTACTCCATTGCACACATCAGAGACATTTGCCCAATAAAGCAACCAACAGTTGTTCAGAGCTTTTGGAATAAAACTCCTCTAAGTTTCCCCCTGCCTAAAATACCATCATACATTTCACTCTCCCTACCTCTCCTCAGTTACTCTGATGTTGTTTCCTTCCACCTCTAGTCCTGTTCTTGTGGCTGGTGGTAAGAAAAAAAACTAACAATGTTTCCTTCATTTTGCTCTTGCATACTTGTTAGTATTACTCTTCTAGAAGCATCAATAGTAAGGATTTTGAAGCTGTCTGCACATTCATCTGTACATTTAAAGCTACAACTGCATGAATTTTAAGCATCCCAAGTTATTTTAAAAGAGCCTACACACAAACAAGTGACCCATGGCAGTAGTACATTAGCTTTTCCCTCATCCCCAGCAAGCACAAAATTAACTGCTGATAACAGGAGATGATTAAAAACAAATAAACAACAGCTAAACTTTAAAAATTTGTAATGCCAGACAAGCCAGAAGATAGGGACCAGTACAAGAGACCAGAATAAACCAGGATAATTGCACATTCATCAGGTCTATTGTAAAAGCTGCTCTCAGAAGCAGCACAACATGTTGTTGTTCACGTTTTCACTTATTGCACAATAAGGAAAGAATGTCCTTGAAGGTCTACAAGCATTAAAAGGCCCTGTTGAATGCTCCCAGGCTTTTAACACAAGGTGGGTTGCATTCTCTTGAGTCTAGACATTTTATTCTATTGATACTGGCTCAACCCTCCTAATTTTTCTCTAAACTCTCCCTTGTTTCTAACCATTCCTTTGTACTTTCTGCTACCTCAACATTCTTAGCACAGGGTCAGAACACTGAGTAAAACAGATACTCATTACGCTTATGGGAAGGAGGAGGGGAAAAAAGAGAAAGAGAAAAAAACCCCAAATTTTAAAACTAGAATTTCTAATGTCAAAACTTAGGGGTTTATAGACTTTCACTTAAAAATATACCTTGCAAATGAGCTTATTGTATTTTGGGGTTTTTTTAAGAAAACACAAGTTTCTTTTATAAACTCCTCACTTCAAGAGCTAATGAGTTTTTCCTTATAATTCTACTGCTGTATTCACATTTAAAATAAGTAAAAGTAAATGTCCAGTCTGGTTCTCCCCCTGCTGAGCTCCAGTTCCCTCCAAGACATATGCAGAGCCTGCTCTGCAAAGGCAGCACCAGGAGGAGGGTAAGTACCAGCATCCCTGTGTATCCAGGATATCCACCAGCTGTGGATCTCTAGTAGGCTGGAAACAGGATCCAAACCAGCAAGAACAGCGTATTTGCTCTCTGCCAACAGCAGTTTACAATCCCCAGCAACGAGGAGCTGAACAAGCAGCTTGACAAAGTCTCCCCCTCTTTGACAGAAACCCTGCCAATACTGAGGCCATTACACTGCACAAAGAAACCAAGAACCAACCACAAGGCCAAGAGCAAGTGAATCAATGAGCAAAGCATAAACACCACACTCAGATCTACCAGCTGGGAACAGAGAACTATCACAGTAAAAAGCATGTCCAGCTTAGGCTGCAATCATGGTTTCTGCTACCAAACATAATCCATCATAAACACTTAACTTTACACTATTGGTATAAGTTTGGGGTTTTTCTTTCTTAAAGCCAAAAGACTAGTGAGTCGTCGGTTTGCTTTTATTCGTGGTCCCATAGTGTCTTGTGTTCTAACATAGAATGTTCACATGTGGGTCACACTTAAAGCACTCCTTTTGTCCAACAATTTCCACTGGATTTCTGTTAAATATTTTAATGATTTGTTTTCATAGAGTGATTAAAAAAACATCTAACTAGAGTCAGATACTAATGTAATTTTCACAATTTGAAATGGATTTGTACATTTCAAAGTCATCTATCAAGTATTAATGAACACACCATTCTGCATGGAAAATACTTGAAATTAAAAAAAAACAGGAACAAAATAAAAAAGTTAAATCAATTGGTTTACAGGAAACATAACGACCTCCCATTTTAAGGCTAACAGACACCAGAGCATTTACTGACATTTGCATACAGAGGCTTCTACCAAACAATGAAAGCCACAGGCCCCCAAGCAGTGTATTTCAAGTGCACTAGTTGCAAACCCTGATGGAAAGGCGACATCTCCTGGTAGCAGAGATTAGTGCAGGCGGTAAACTCCAATCCCACGGTTTAAGAACACTGCAATACCACACTAAAAATCCACTGATGTTCCTAAAAAAATCTATCAACTCCCGCTCCTGCCACTAAATAAAAATTACAAAAAAAGAACCAAAAAAACCCACCCCACCCCAAAACCTACAGCAAAATCCTCTCAAAGCCACAGGTAACAGGTTAAAAAACCAAAATATGACAGCGCCCCAGTGATTTTTATAGAAAGAAAGCCATTTTATTAGAACTCTACTTTTTATTACCAGCAAGCATACAGAAAACAACAGCAAATAGCTAGATTACTTCAAAAAAAAAAAAAGTCATCAAGTATATAAAGTTAAAAAGGAATATAATAGCACATTAATATAAGAAATGGCAATTAGCAAGTCTGGATTAACATGCCATCTTATTTGAATATTTACATTTCAACGGCATATCCAGCTAAATAATATAGTGGTCCTCACCTCATTATATAAAAAGAAAAAACAATTAAAATCATGCCTCTGGTTTATTTTCAGTTTGCTTCTTTAAAATAGATATATCCAGCAGAAAGGCAAAATTTGAGATTCACCACAGAAGATCTTGGCACATATCAGGAGAGTTTCCTGCTTTAAAGTATTTCAGATTATCTTTAGATGCAATCAGTTTTTAGAAAACACCATAAGTGGTAGACTCAAAATTCATTACAACAACCTTTGTCAAATACAGATCTATACAACAAAAAAAAAAAAGATGCAAGTGGTAAATCAAGAAGTCTTGTGATTAACTTTTAACTGAATGAAACAAATCGTATTGCAAAACCAAAGGTGTTGAAAGGCTTTTTTTTCTTTAAAAAAATTGGGAAGTTTAGATAATAAAATTTTGTTTAAAATATCTTAGCTCACATAACCAAGCAAAACTTAGAAGCCTATCTAGGGTGAATCTGCTCTGCAGGTGAAGAAAATTCCAACATGAAACACCTGATCTGGAAGCACAGCTGCTACCATTCAGATAGAGAATAGCTCTTTCCAACCCTTCAGTCTCATCTCACCTCAAACAAAAGTAGTAAGAATAAGATAACTTCTCTCTAAACTGGGGAGGAACAGTCTACGGGATGGACCAACATATAAATGATTTCTAGGTAAAACCATCAGTATCAAAAGAATTCAAGCAGAAATACATAAGTAAAGGTTATCACCTCCAAACTCGCACAATCAGATAGATGAAACTAAGAGACAAAGGAACAGTGCTAATTCTGTTAATCAGTTACATAATATGGCTATACAAGTGTAGATAAGGCATTTTGCTGATGGTGAGCACAGAATAAGCCACTTCTTTTTGAGAAACAAATTTTGCAGCCAATGACAGAGTGCAAGGACCTGGTCTTTAACAACACATAACAGTCAAGTCACACCTCTTTCCCCAGTTTCACTCCTCCTTTGGCAGAACAGTTAAAGCTTAACACTTTCCATGTTTATTTTTCTTATTCGATTAAACCACACACACATAAAGACAGCAATCCCTTTGCTAAGGTTTCCACAACACACCATAGCCTAAAACTTCAATCCCAAGAATAAATGCATACATCAAGAAAAAGAAAAAATATTTAGGCCTTACCCCAAGTTCCCAGCCTTCTCCCATGATGTAGGGCATCATTCAAAGATGAGCAACGCAAGTGTTTTCGTTCTGTTTCTAAGGTAGAACTCTTAGATTTGAAAACCAGCTCACCAGCTATAAAGCCTCTACTACCAAACTGCAGCTGAACAGCTCTAAATTGACTTGACTTCTGGTGCGTGCTGCTTACAGAATCGTAGCTCAGGTATAAGGGTAAGCACATTTTCACTTCCAGAAGTTAACTTGCCACACCTGAGCTCTTAAAGCCTGTCTGCCTCACCACACCCCCTTCCTGGCCTCCGAACAGGCTTCCTCCTCCCCCAGGTGAGCCACTTAAGCCCTTGGGGCCAACCCACCCGTTGGGCCCCACGCACCAGGCCGGGGCTGGAGGGCTTCCTAACTAGGGCTTTGTTCCTTAGCTTGCTGCAAGGAAACTCCAAACGCCAACGGCTAAGGAAAAACACCCGATGTGAGGGGTCGGTCTCGGTGGAGGGAGATGGACGTGCCCTCTGACACGGTGGAGTCACGGGCCCTCCAGCAGTACGGCCGCTTGGGAAGGCTCCTCTGCCCAGCCAGCTCTGGAGCGCGTCCCCCGGGAAACCACTCTAAGCACGGGCTCACCTCGGTTTTAAACCACCCCAGCACGGGCTCGCCCCGGTTTTGCGGCGGGAAGGGGTAAAAAGCAGTGGCGGCAGGTCCAGGCCTGCTCCGCTTCTGATCGCCCCTCAGCGGCAGCCGCTGGCCGCGCGCCGGGCTCTGAGGGCAGCGGCGGCAGCGCGAGCCCAACGGCTGCGGGCCCGCCCGGGGCGCGCGGCGCGAGCAGGGCTGCGGGTTCGCCCCCTGCCCCTCAGCGCGGCCGGGGCCGCTTCCGCTCCGCCCCGGGCCCGAAACGGGGCCAGCGCTGGCACCGCGGTTTGTTGTTACAGCTACCCGCTTCTGTTATTTTAATATTTCAATGCGCTATTCCACGATTTAACCCTTCGCGATTATGTTCTTTCGTGCTTCTTTTAGGCAAGACGGCAGAGGTTTCAATGCTGGCAGTAAAGTTCACAGCAGGAGTGGCTCCAGGCCTGGCCTCTTGTCAGATTCCACCCCACGCAGGGGTCGCATTGGGCACAGATAACTCCTGAAAAATGTATACTGCTCCCACACCGCCCCTGTTAGGTTTTGTACACAAACACGGAGCCTGAAATGTCCAGTTGCTTTAACTACTTTCCCCTGCCTGCTGCTGAACAGGGAGTAAAACAGCAGTTGGCAAGAGCTGAAGCCTCCTCTGACAGACAGCTAGATACAGACTTTGCACATACTAATTTCAGTGCACGTGTGCATGGGACAGCACTGAACAATTGAACGGCAACTGTTGTTGACCAAGACATGGAGGTGTGAAAAGAGGAACAGGAATGTGTACATCTAACAGAGAGGTGAGGTGTTGCTTGCCCAGCCTGACAAGGAAGGAGGAGAGCATGTATAAACAACAACAAAAGAAGCTGGAGAAACCTCAGATTAAGCATTATTTTAGCTACCAGAAAACCACAAGTTCCATGGAGGCTGTATGGGAAAAATTGATGCCCCTGACTCGAGAGAAACAGATCATCTTATCTTACTATGACTGCGCGCACACACATTTTTACTACAGAAAGGTTGTCTGGCTCCACCATGAAATACAAATGCATTTTGGGTTGAAAAGAGAGTGAGTCATTTAAATCCCAACATGAATGCTATTTCAAGTCAACACTTTGTTTCCTCTAGCACCAGAATAAGAGAACTAAGCATGTAAACAGTTACATCACATTGCCTAAAGTGTGTTCCGCTGCAAGAGAAAGAGGACCATTTGTGGGTTACCAGCACATGCAAAAAACACCCAAACCAAACCAACCAGCAAACCAACCCACCAAACAAAAAAACAAAACAAAACAAAACAAAAAAAACCCAAATAAAAAAAAAACCAAACACACCACAAAAAAAACCAAAAAAAACACAAATACACCATACTCCTCTGGCAAGGTACATATGCGTACTTCAATCTAGGAAAAGAGAAAAATGAGTAAAAGGTTATTTATTGGAGAATCACACCCCATGAAAATATTAAAACAAAGCATGTTACTTTCAACAGACATCATAAGCATTTCTTTTATTTGTTGTAATATAAAGAAGCATACATCATTCAGTTCTTTTAAGTACAACTCAAATTGTACACTAAAAAAAGAGATCAATTCAGACATCCATGAACATGTCATAACAAGATTCATTACATTTTGCTCTGCTGGTATTGCACTTGGAATGGTTTTGAAGTAAGGCACAGTAAAAACAAAGTCATTTAGTGCTTCTACAGCAGATGTCTTTTTAAACACATGCTACATGACATAAAAGTACTTCTAGCTTATGTATATACACAGGGAAAAAGAAAAAAGCATGCACTAGAGGATTTAGATTTCAACATCTTGGTGTTTCATAATATACAAATAAAGTAGTTTAAAGATGTAAACAAATTGCATGCACATAAACTAGAGCAAAATCTTTAATACAGTATCTGAAAGCTATTATGCTTAAATAAAAAAAATATAACTTATTAGTACTCAGGTTTATGTGCCATTTTTGTCCTGTAGAGATTAAAAGTGTGGAACCGGGGGCAGGGAATTATGGGTGGGCAGGGAGGATTCTTCTGGGTTTACTGTTTTATTTTTTTGCTTTACACATTGGCAGCAGTACATTGGTAAGAAAGACAAATATGGCTTTTGCAAACAAACAAAAAAAAAAAAACCACGAGAAAGCACAATTACATTTGGGGTCCAGCATCCTGCTATGTTCCAGTCAAGAGCAAAACAAAACAAATCAATATGATCTACACTTCGAACTGGGAAAGCTATGCATTCCAAAGACCTTTCTAAAGACATTTAAACTCTACAAAAATCAGACACTTTGTCAAGTGTAAACTCTTAAAAACTAAACACAGAAGAATCTGAATGACTCAAGCTTTGCTTTCCACTTCAAATGCTACTCAACAGGTTTCTCCCATGGCCGTGATAGCTGAAGTGCTATTAGATTGTCTTCAGAATTAACTAGATGCCAGGAGTGGGCTTGCTTAAACAAATACATTAGAAATTAAGTAAATTAACTGCATAATTTTTGGTTTCACTAGATCTTTGGCATAGAATACGCCATTTTTCAAATTAAATAAAGGACATGTACCACTCTACATTCCAACATATTATGCTGAAAAGGCACATCTGCTGCTGCCTGGGTGGCAAGGGAAGACTCATTTTGCAAAAGGCACGGTGTTCAGTGCAGCATTCTTGCCCCAGCCCCCGAAGAGTGTTTAGTTAGACCAGGTACAGTTCGACACAGCGGCTTCCCAGGAGCTGTCCGTTTTTCTCAGCCACTGCTTTCTTAGCTAGGTCCAGGCTTGGAAAAGTCACCAAGGCCTCTCCACTGGGCTGGCCACTAAAGTTGTAAAGCACAAGGATGGAATCTGCGTGGAGCTGCAAGGGTACAAGATAACGAAAAAAGACTATTAAGACCAGAGACCACACATGGAAATGCAATTTTTAATGCTCTGCTTCTGGCTCACTCCACTCCTGTATCTGTGGCAAAAAGTTTCTGGATACAAGAATGGGAAGGAAGAGGAGGGGCCAAAGATTGAAAGAACTCAGCTTTTACCTTGGCAAAAAGCAGCTGCTCTTATTCTGCTGGTGTGTTGAACAGAATGATGTAGGCATAATTCCATGCAAAGGTTTTGTTAGAGAAGAAATTCTGATTAAAGTTTGATATGAAAAGAAAGACTTAGATGTTAATAAGGGGTAAATGAGGCAAGTAAGTCCAGGCATTCAGTGAATAATTCGTGTACTATGTAGACTACTGGCCAAGTGACAAAAGTTGTAAGGGCATGTGAATACTCACAGGCAAAGTTTAAATAAAAAAAAAAAAGAGAGGGGAGACATAAAGATAGATCTGTATCAGAGTTGTGTAGGGAGCATGAGTTGAACAATTCAAGAAAGATAGTTCAGTAAAACAAAGTAAAATTTGGCGCAGTTCAACTAAATTAAAGAACTTTATTATAATTTTAACAAGGCTATGAAAAACAGCAGGACAGCAAATGAGATTCAGTCATTGGAGCTGATTAGAGTGCATTTGCCCTCACAAATTCTTAAACAGTTCCAAAGTGCTGAGTTGAAAGCAGACATCTCTGTCTGCCCTACGGTATCCCAGCCATTTCTCCTAACATGCTGGAAGTCCTTCCAGGATAAGTTTGGATAGTAATGGATCTCAGTGAAGTTTGAAAGCCAAAGGTTGAAGGATCAAGAGCTCAGCATACAAGGTTAGTTGCTGGAGAAATCAGTGCTAGGTAAAACATACGATCTGTATTGGAAAACCAACCAATTTGATGAGTACTAACCCAATTCTAGTTCATGGGATGTATAGCCTCATGAGTTTATAGAAGTTTAAAATATTTAAGGGTTTCACTTTCTGTAGAATTTATACATGGTTGGTATGCTGCAAGAAACATCAAACTTTGCAGTTATTACCAGTGGCAGTTTCTGATCAGCTTTACATTCAAACACAAGAAAAGAAAGTACATTCCAGAGCTTCACTCACCCATTTAGCAGGCAGTAAAAGTATTCTTAAGATATAAGCAACAGTACATTTCAAAAATGAAAAGCATATATAAGACAGTTAGTACAGACTTCATATAATTTCTTCTCACAGAACTACAGTTAGTCGAGAAACAGCATGCAGAAAGAAATTCAAAGACAAAACCAATCATGTCTGAAGCTCAGTTCAGCTCTGACAGTAATCTTGGCCTATTTCAGAATAACATCGCGCTCAAAGAGAAAGCTGTGCTCAGTTTGGGTTGAGCCAAAATACAAACTAAAAGTCTGGTCTAAACTAAATGCTCCAAACTAATCTAAACTAAATGCTCCAAACTA
>JANVCC010000037.1:17048446-17360969 GCA_025345505.1 Todiramphus chloris collaris | reverse complement strand
TCTAAACTAAATGCTCCAAACTAATCTAAACTAAATGCTCCAAACTAATCTAAACTAAATGCTCCAAACTAATCTCTCTGTTGTTCATCTATATGGGATCAAGTCATTTACCATCAGTCCTGAATTTAAGTTTAGTATTGCAGTTCAGAGTCAGATGAAAACACACATGGAGCACAGGTTAGATCTCTGAGCACAGAGGAGAGCTTTAAAAAGCAGTTTACATAGCAGCATTGGTGCAGTACTAATGTAAGGATCTGAAATAAGAGTTGCATAGAAAGTTAGCATGAAGTCTACATGCTCGGTGAGCAACATCACTAAAACACTTAAACCCCTTCAATCTCATTTTAAGGCATACTAGTTTTAGGTACTTATTTATATAGATTTATGGATAGAAATAGATTTTCTTTAGGTACTTTTAAAGATATAGACTCAAATCCATAAAAATCTTTTTTTCTGGATGTTTTGTTCTTAAAAAAAAAAAAAAGTAAAGTGGTATCTGTCTGATACTGCTTTGAATGGTTTGGAATTCAAGATGAGCTACTCCATGAACTGTTTTTTAGTCAAGACTGTTTCTTTCTAACACACAGTAGAACCCCATCGATAATCTGGTTTCACAGGTAATCTGGGTAAAAGATGATGGACAAACAGATTGTCCAAGGCCACATAAATATGTAAATGCTCAGAGTAGTATCAGGTGTTCTTCTGTACACCACCAGACCAAGCAGCCCCCAGTTTACCTTTTCCCTAGCAGATCTAACAGTATCGTGAGAAACCAACTCATTTGAGAACTGAGTTGATGGTGATTATATGAAAGTAGTTTTATCTCTGAAGATAATTCTATAAGGTGCAGTATTTGATTGCCTTTTTCTTTGTACTGGAAGTTGTGTGTGCTTTTTTTAAACAGAATGAAAAAATACAGTGACTGATCAGTAGCATTTTGAATAGAATACAATAGTATAGAGATGTCACAATCTCCACAGAGGTCAACAAAATTTCTTTAAGAATTATGTGTTAGTGCCAAAAATGCAGGGAAGTTTACCACTAGCAAATTTAGTTAGTTGCATTAGAAAGCCACAATTACCAAAGAATCCTCTCCTAAAATACACTTTTGAAATAGTAGTTCACATTGCATTAGGGAAATCAAGAAACAGAAATTAATCTCTAGACAGCTACATGATACATGAAAGAGAAAGCCAGAGGTTGGTGGTTTTTTGCACACATAGTCATGCATGCTTTGGAGCCATATCAAGAAAATTAAAAAATCATCATCTCTTGCTATGCTAAAAATAAAATATTAGACTGAAAGCTTCACATAAGAAACAAGCACTAATAAACCCTTCAGAAGTTTAACACACCATCAGAGCAGAACCAGGCAACCGCACCACCTGCGCCACTGCTATCCCATCAACTACAGATCACAATTGGCCTATTTCCTTAGTTGATTTTTTTAATAGAATAAAAGCAGAAAAATTAAAGCAAGGATCCCAATGCAAGCTAAGAAGAGGGAAAAGCCATAAGCAAAAAACTCCGTATCACCAAGCCCTTCTTTCCCTTCCCATTTACCACTAGAAACCCAGTTTCTGACAGCCACATCTTACCTTCTTCAGAAGTTACAAAGAGTTACAAACAGACCCACTCTTTCGGTGCTTGTAACACACTCCTTGCTTGATCGCTCAGCTGAATAAGGCCATTGTAGTCATCAGGTGCGTACTACAGTACAAGTGTGATATATGATAATCAGCGAGAGAAGGAACAGTTCTGGTAGAGCAAGCCACACAGACCATCATTTGCAAACATATTTAAGAGCATCAGCTGTAACAACTGGCAGGAGACAGTGAATTTGACAGATACTATTTTTGTGCAAGATAAAAAAATACATGAACTGAATTACTGGTTGTAGAAATAGACTTAAAGTAAATGCATGTGGGGAATATTTTAAACTGTGTATTTGAACTGTTCCTTATCAAGAAATGGAAATAGTTCAGACCAAGAAGTTCTCCTTTTTTCCATTTTACTCATAACACAGCAGCATCAGGTAACAAAACTCTTAAATCTGCATAATCCTGCTTCCAGTAATAACTCTCACCGGGACAGATGAGCATCTTCCACATCAGTATGCATGCTAGGGGATTAGAAGCAGCATGCAGATTTCATTCAGATCTTTTACACAGTCATGGAAATAAACCACAGCTTCTCTAGGGTTGAGTAATCAACACTCCAGCTGCACAGAATACTTGCATTACACAGACTACATCTGCATACTTAAAGAAAATTGATGTCCTGGCATGAATGCACTTATAAAAAAAAGTGTTTGTACTGATAGAGAGTATTTCCATACAGGAAAAAGAAGCAAACTATGCAGTGTAACTCCATGATAGATTTGTAGTAGAAGAATATTAAAATAAAAATAATAGCAGTACAGTCACACCAATAAATTAAAACAAACAAAAAAACCCCACATGTGGGTCAGATGTAAGAAATATTTGAGATCCTGAATCTGAACAGTAACCACGCATGCTAGTGGAGGGCCAGGTTCAAACAGGAAATCTATAGTCAGAAAATAGATCTTGGGGAATATGAAACATGGGCTTATATCTACCTCACAAGCTTTCCCAACTGCATATCCTGGAAGGGGACTGAGTATTCTTGCACATGCTACAAAGACTGCTGGAGTGGCTCATGTAACCCAGAAGACAAAATGTTTAGCACAACCCAAGCTATAGAATACCCTTTCAGTGGCAAGAAGAGTTTCCTGTCTTGCCCCAAAATGGCCGGTTTTGCACTAAGATTTTAGAGAATTGGCAAATGCACACAATGTAGACGTATTATGCTGCTTTCCTTTGATATTTCTATAATGCAAAAAGTCTCCTGCCAGCTTAGGGAGAAAAAGTTGTTATATTTGGGCATACAGGGCACATTGTATCCATCCAAAGTGAAGCTGAAAACAAAAAAACCCAACCATCACAGTATACACCTTCCACAGAGAACAATAACCAAGAACCCAGAGAACATAAAAGAAAAGAACCTGCCAGAATTTTTACTACTGAATTCTAGCCACCTTCACATCTAGACCCATGCCATTAAGTAAAAGACAAATACATCAAGTATTTTCTAGATAGCCTCTGCCGGGCAATCAGACCGTGCAAATATTAGATTTATCAGTTCCCAGACCTGCCCTTGAAACAAATCTACAGAATAAGTTTACTCTTTGGAAGGAATGTCTCAAGATAGTACATACTTTAGATTATCAGTAGATGCAGAGTAGGTAAAGATCTCTAGTCTCTTGTGAGGGACTGTGTTTGAAAGGTTACACTTCAAATGCATAAACAACGTGGAAAACATGAAAATGTGAAAGTTACCCTACACAGAAGTGTAAAAGTTGTCAGAGCTTAGGCCTAAGGAAAGAAAGAAAAAATAAACCCCACAAACAACAGAAGTCTAGCAACAGAAGCAACTTCTCATCACAAGAAAGATAGGTAAGAGATTGCAGTTAATTAAAACAGAAGCTGTGGAACAGTAAGTCTTCAAATTTACAGACTTTAAACAGTAGTACTGCAAACTGAGCTAGGAAATAAAGTGGGGTAATTCTTACTCCCTGTGAACAAAATGGAAACGACCCTAACTTGCCTGAGGAAGTGCGTGATCATGAATACTTCTGATTCCGTCTGCATTTCAGAAACCCATAACAACAAAACAAAACCATCCAACCACAGAGGACAAGGTGTAAAGCCAAGGGTAAACCTATAAACTCATTGCTCCAAATGGAAATACAGTTTTGCCAGCTTCTCTAGCAATGCAGTAGGCCAAATTCTGCTTCCACTTAGATTTAAAAATACCACCTAGAGATTTAACCCCCCCGTATAAACCAGTTGTAAGTTGACTGTGCTAGATTCTAGCGGTTTGTCTCCTGTGTAAATGTTACTGAGAGTGTATGACAATACTGAGGTAATATGAAACTACATTGTATTTTCAAATAACTACCCTTAACACACAAGTAACTGGCAAAAAGTTACCAGACACTGCAATGGTTTCCCTTAATTTAAGTGAAATAAAATTAAAAGCAGACCTCACTGTTAGTGCCCCCACTACCCTCCTCTCATCCCACCATCATCTCATTCCTACCCTCCTTGCTTCTCTGAACTGAAACACAGGCCCCTTCCTCAGAGCTGCTGCCTTGTTCCTTCCCCCCTTTGAACTGGCAGTTCTTGGGGGGTTGGACTTCCCTTCTACCCTAAAAGATTCTGTGATTTTTTTAACCAGGGGCTTCCACTTACTCTCTGTATGTCAACAGTAGCATTAAAATACAGTGGTGTACTGGAATGACACAGTAGCAAGCAGTACTTTTTAAGACATTACTTAATCTATGACATAGAATCTCTATCAAAGTTTTCCTTCATCTCATCCTATTAAATAGGATATTCTCACATGTTTATAAATGATATGGGGAGACCTATTTCCTAGAATAACTGAAGGAGAATTCCGAAATAAATTCAGACAATACAACAGTTTCTCTCCTCTTGAAGCAGCCATCAAGAGGTCTAGCTTCATCTAGTAAGAAAGATCACACAGAATAGCATTGTGAAATTAAGAGCACCATTAGAAAACGCAGCCTCAGATGTTAGGGGCATCAGCACTTGGTTCCCAGCATGTGCTCTGCTGCTATACTGAGCAACCTGATCTAACTGAAGACATCCCTGCTCAATGCAAGGGGTTTGGACTAGACGGTCTTTAAAAGGTCCCTTCCAACCCAAACCATTCTGTGATTCTATAATGACTGAGATATTTCATCTTGTTTATATTAAATAACACTTATAACATTAAATAACATATTACAACAGACTATATAAGTGGCAGATGTATATTACATAACACTCCTCTCTTCCATGGGAGATAACCATTTCTGACCAACAATCATCTCCAGTATGGTAGCTCCTTACACTTTCTGCAGTGCAAAGCTTTTTAAGATGACAGGAAACAGAGGCAGACTCATTAATAAAAAGGTAGTACACTACACACTGTCCTTGTACATGGATTTCTTTTCTCCAAGATAAGTAATTTCTTTCACAAATACCTGCTGCATTGAGGGGAATATGGGAGTGTTCTCATCCCCTCACAGACTGTACACAGATTTAACCAGGTCACTAACCAGTGAGACATTGATTTCCAATTCATTTTCGCATTTCCTACAGTAGACATTCAAAGATCAGTCTAAAAACAGCACATGCAAAGCTATCTCGGGAAAATAAATCCATTGCTAACAACAAAATTAAAATTGGGAAGATTATTAGATATGCCCCAACAGGAAGAAAAACAAATAAACAAGCACACACAAAACCCCCAAAACAACAACCATTAAAAAAAAACTCAACCCAAAAACACAAACAAGGGGAAATTAAATGGAAGGAAAACATCATAGGCAAAATGGCCACTTCAGGATTGCAGCTGCGATTCTAGCCTAAACTACCACAAAACAGCTTCCAAAGGCAAGAAATACAGCTCTCAGACTTTGGAAAAAAAGACTAGATACAGTAGGCTTGGAGCACAGAATCAGAACTGATGACTAGGTAACTGCAACCTTTGGCACAAGAGTCAGGAGAAATACCCCAGCCTGGCTTTGCCACTGAAGTACATCAATTGTACATTTAGAGAGCTGATGCAAACACCAGCCACCACCTGAATGCTCTGTGGAACAGAGAGTGAAATATGGAATGTGTGTTCCCAAAAATACAACTTGAAGATGGTACCACTTTAGTCTTCTGCTTCAAGCGTGGGAGGCAACAGAAACAGTAACTACTAATTTACTATTCCCAGTCTCACAGATGCTTTCTCCACACAGGCAACTTTTCCAGGTGGAACATAAATATAGGTAAGTGGAACAAGCAGCGTACTCTATTCCAAGACCATGGGGGCAACCGTATAATATCTGTATTGCCAGATGACTTCAAATAGCAGCAAGAGGAAATTCTTCCTCTTCCACATCCTCTTTCCCTTCCCTAGTCAGAAGATGCTGTGCCTGGACTCAGCACACCAACAACGATGGAGTATCCCTCGCAGACTATGAAGCATCAGATTTCAAAAGGAACCCATAGGAAACAGAGAATACTTCTTTGTTTAAGCATGCATTACTGAGAAAAAAACCCTAATCCCTGAAAAGTCAGTAACAATGAAGCCTGCTGTCCTGATACAAGAGTGAAATGTTGTTAATGCCCTTGGAATTTAGCCATCCATCCACTTCCCTTCACTTCCTTATTATTGTTCTAAGCACAAGCCACCCTCCTCCCCCCACAGCAATGAGCCTTGAACTCTGGGTCTCTAAAGACCTGAAGGATTAATAAACTGCAAAAGCTGCAGATAAAAGGCACCTAAGCCCAGAACAGGTTTAAAGAACAGCATTTATTTTAAGTTTCTCTTGCATAAAAACATTCACACCATGCTAACCTTTTTCAGCAAATTTGAAAGGTTTTAATTAAATCTCAGATAGTGGCCAAGACCCCTAAATCTTAGTCTCCTAGTTTAATTTTTGTACTAGTTCTGAATGTAGCACACCACTATACTTATGCACTGCTTATGTAAATAGAAAGTCTGCTTTCTAAGAACTAATCCACATGCTCTTTTTCAGGCAGACATCGAGTTCATTCATGCCAGCCTCCAATAAACTGGGCAACTGCTACTAAATGAATGCTGAAGTCTAGCTAAGACAACAGTCCTGAACTAGCTTACGGTCAGCTAAGACCATGGGTACAGTGAAACTGCATCTACTTTGTACATAAGCCTAACAGTTCCGGTCAGAATATCAACTCTGTCGATGTTAGGAGAATGCAGATTTATTGATAAGATTAAGGGGGTGGGAGAAGGTCATTATTTGGTGACTAGAAATATTTCTCATTGACCCATTTAGTGTCTAAATGAATAAAATCCAGAGGATTTAGCCAGTAAATAAAGAAAAATAGTTCAGTGAAAAATTTTGTTCTGATATGCACAAACCACTTCACATAAATCCAACAACTTCTACACCTGTTCCTTCCTTATTTACTTGATTTCTCTTACCACCTCTGCAAATGTGCAGAGCGATGACCTAAAGTAACCCCGAGAAGTCTGCTGCATGTAATTACTATTTTTGCACCACTTTGTCCTCAAACTTTTCCCCCTAGGATCTGAAATATGAATTGTTTTTCTTAATACCAGAAGAGTCTCTGCACAATCACATATTTTCCAAACTTTAAGGGAAGTTTCCTGAGCAGCTGGTGTTTCAGCACCTGTCAGAGCAACTGTTGTCATCCCATTGTCCTATCTGGTTTGTATGGTGGCATTTGTTACTGTCGTGGTTTTCACTGTTTGGGGCTGTTTTTTGTTGTGGTGGGTGTTGTTTTTAAGTATCCTTTAGCTATGTATCCAGGATATTCCTGAGGTCAAATCAATGGCCCTGTTGCAGTACAGTACAACTAAAAAGCAGTTTAACATGAATTACTTACTGAATCAAAGCGTACTAATATTAGCTCTTTTGAAGATTATAGTACACTACACAGAAAGGTGATGGGGAAAATTACCATCTCCAAGTTTGACTATTAAAATCCTTCACATGTTTTTCAAGATTGTTTAATGCAGATACATTAAACACGTGCAAGCCAGAAGGAATTTCAAACAGTTAAAAAAAAAAGCAGAACAAGAAGAAATCAAGCTGCTGAGCCACTAAACAAGAGGCTAGTGCTGATCTGCAGATTTATTACATTATTTATTATTAGAAGCATGTACTGATGTTGAGACCAGCTTGTTAAAGCCCATGATAAGCAAAGTCTGTCTCTTAAGAGGCAGGTCTGGTATGAAAGGTGCTTTCACTTAAGTAGCAACATATGCATACATGCAATATACAAAGTCCATGAAGACTGAAGAAAGCAGAAGAGAATAAGCCAAGAACTAAAATTTAGAACTGTTTCTTCCAGAAAAAGACATATAAATACAAAAATCACCCTTCAATCTCAACATCTCTGATCTGGATCCCAGAATACCATCATTAAAGACCACTGAATACCAACATCAATTAGTTATACAGAGATTAAAACCATGCCCAAGCCACTGATGATTATTAGGGGCTCACTTTATAAATGAGCAGAAGCATCGTGCAATAAATCTTTGGGCAGCAGCAGAAAATGAAAAATTATGTGAGAGGAAGAGGAGGAAAAAAAAGAAAAAATAAATTAGTTATTGCTCCAGAGACATAATATTCTCCCAATACAGTAAGTCACCACCTCTCTTTTCCCCCTAAAGGAATGAGTGAGTATAAAACTAGCATTACCACATGTGGGATTCCAAGAACAATTCAAAATAATTCCTTGGCTCCTTTATAAGATATTGAACCCGATCTCATTTGGACATCTTCTACAGAAATCAAAGAGGTGACCAATTTAATAACAGTAACTGATGATGACAGGAGGTTGCAGCAGAAGAATATAGTTTTCACCTTGTGGCAAAATTTCTATTCATTTGAAACATTTAATTGTGCAATACAAACACTTTGAACTGCTCTCCAAACACAGAAACAAGGAAAAGGGCAAATTCAGCACCAAACCCAAAGTCCAGATTCACTAAACTGAAGATTTAGTGCTAGACAGAGCTAGTAGACATTCTCACTGCCCTGTTCCACTCACAAACAGGTTCAGGTCAGATTTTTCAGTAGCGCATTTACACTTCTAGCTGAATTTCAGTTTAGAAAATAGGCTTTTAATACACCCACAAAAGAGGGGGGGGTGTGTGTGTGTGTGTATATAATATCAATTTTAAGCAACAGATGAGTAATTGCTACTCTTTGTCTGCAAATCATTAATTCAGTTTGAACTCTGGAAGTATCCATTGAGGAAAAAGCCCTAAAATACAACATTTAGTTTCTTTTTAATGTTTGTCAAAATTCATCACACTTTTGAGAAGCAAACGTTCCAAGTTTTCTTCTGAAAAAGCAAGCATGCAAAACCACTTTCAAACATAAAAGTAGAATCTGAAAAGAAGCCACAACAGGTAGAGCAACTGTATCTTCCAGAAACTCAGATCTTGGAACACAGGCATTTAAGCATCTGTTCTCAGTCTACATCAATTTATATAGCAGACATCTGGCTCTACAAATTAAAGTCCATTGTCATTTAAGGATCTTAAAGGATAAAAAAAAAAAAGAAATGAAAACATGCCATGGTTGAATGTTTTGTAGTAACTGCTGCTATGCATTAAAAAGAATCTGTAGCTTACCCTTTAGCAATATCACTATCATTCAACAAAATTCCCTAATTTTGAAGGACAAACATGCAAAAAATGTCTTCTTCTCACACTTGAACAGTGGTTTGAGACCCAGCAGGAGGCTTTTAAGACAGGGCTTCCGAGTAGTACCAAAAGAGCAGACTTGGTATTTGTGTGTAAGTGCTGTTATCCACGGAAGTTAACTACTCACCAGAATATATCATATTCAATTATCTTTCCTTCTAGCAAACACGTGATGACAAAACATGGCTATAGATACAGTATCCTTTGAGATGAAAAGCAGAAGGCATGGAAAGACCCATTCCATGAATTCAAATAAGTGCTGCTGGGAAAAAAACATTTGTACATGGTGCTTTTTTTTTTTATAAATGTTCCTCAAGAACATAAGTTTGTGTTCACTCACTGACAGAGCATTGAATCAGCACATACTGACTGAAGTTACCTGTACCACGTAGCATATTTGCTATCAGTATAAAACGGTTTGAAAAATAGTTTTCCTTTAGGTTGCAATGTAACGCAGTTTGTAATGGAAAATGTTCCTCCTGCCTGTAACCAAAATAAAGTCCTTGAAGAGTGTCTGACAGAGGCATCTGTCTCTCTCCTTTTTCAAGCAAGTCACCACACCTAAGTCACAGCCTTATGTACTAAAAATTTGCAGTTAGCAGACTTTAACACTGAAGTCTTGAAGGTCAAACACTGCTCCTCCCTAGGGCTCCCACCAAAAAGCAGCCAGGATTGACAAGCTTTTGGCAGCCCTCACCTTCCTCTGGCAGCCGCTTTGCAGCCCTGCTTACAATGGGGCTCCGCACTTTCTCTGCCTCCAAACTCAAACCCTAACCCTAGAAACTAAAACTACTCTTCAAATTAGGACGTATTTATTATATAAGAAATAAGGCACATTGTGTATTACACTTTGATCTGCCAGTTAAATGTACAACACTGAGCTTGCACACTTGTTCAGCAATTTTCAAACGCACTCACTTGCTCAGTTTGATCCCCAGTGATCATTACTCAGACGTCCAAATACGGTATCGAGGGACCACATACTAACCTGGTACCCCTGGAAGAAACTGAGTATCTCCTTCATTCCTGTGTTATATGGCAAACCCTGCATACGGACTAATGCTCCAGGCTGGGGCAGAATCGGAGTGTGGGTGGCAGTGGCAGCAGCAGCAGCTACAGCTCCTGGAGGAGCTGCAATATACCCCACTGTGGTAGGGGATACTGGAGGACTGAAAGAGAAAGAGGAGCAATGTTGTTATGAAAACCAATAATTGTTTTTGGTACTCAGAACAGGCAAAGATTAAAAACTAAAAAAATCTGTATTTGAGAATAAGCAAAAAACCCAGATAAAAAGAAGCAGCCCTGACACAGACTGCTTTGTGGACTTCTCCTCATTTCTCTTCAGCATCTGGTAATTTTTTTTTTAGAGAAGGGAGGGAAAGGAAAATTGCCAGAGTTTGTGGTGGAAGGCAAAGAGTGGCACTTGTTATTTCACAGGAAGGAGAAAATTAGTAGCTGCAGATGACTTGTTCTATGATTATTAAGGAAACCATAAAAAAAAAAATGTGGGGGGAAGGTGGAGACTAAAAATTTACAGTCTGAAAAGCAGACAAGGGCCCAAATCTGATACCTCTGAGCCACAAAACAGGGAGTAAAGTAGTATCTCTGGTCAGGGCCTAGCAGCTTACCAGATAGTCAGGCTAGTAAGTGTCACAAGCCCAGGAACTATCAATGAACAAGCTACTTCCCATGGACCCAAGTACCAGAATTCAGTGAGCCGTGTTGATACCGTCTATAGGAAGGGAAAAGGTAGAGATCTTCTGCTTTGTTTACACATGTAAAGTGTTCTTTGGTCTCACTGATATAAGAAATCAAACCTAGTACACAACTATAATGAGTCTTTAAGCATGGAAACAGTATCATAAGTACACGAACAAACTAAGGGATGAGGGTAGAGGCACGTATTGACACAGCTTCTTGTTTGGCCAAGAAACAGAATCACCTCGATGACATTGCCCCTGTGCCAAATCCACTGTTAAATATTAGACCAACATTATTGTGAGATTCAAACAGAACCTACAGAAAAGCTGAACTTCATTACATGGTCACAGAGAATCAGTTCAAATAGCTGCTGCCTCTGCTGATGAACATCAAGTTCCCAGGCTTATCTACACCAGAAGTACTAATTAAGGATGGTTCACAGGACCACACAAGCTGCCTGCTCCACTGAGATGAAATGTCAAGAGAAGCAGCTGAATCTGGGGGTTACCTGGGATAGTAAGCTGTGTAATTCATATAAAGCTGAGCAGCCTGAGCTGGATAGTAGGTAACAGTTGGAGCAGCTGCAGAGGCCTGGGGAGTCCTGGTGGTTGGCAAGAGGGCTTGTGGCTGGTAAAGTGCTGCCTCCGCGGGGATCACAGCTGCTGTCTGGAAAGCAGCATAAGCTGGTGGAGAAAGACCTGAAACAAAACCGGGGCATGGCAACAAGGAAAAAACTCAGTCAGAATGGAGATCTCTGCTATAGGAAAGAAATGTGATTAACACCATTTGAGCATGGTTAATGAACACTTGCGCAAAGACGTCTCTCCAGCCTCTGCGCTGGAGACCCCTGCTACATCACTGTGAATGGCAACTGGGACATTTGAAATGAGCAGTTCCTAAGAGTTCACAGCTCCTAGAGCTGAGCAGCTTTGTCCATATGCAAATGGTAAGTAGGGAACTTCAGAGTTATTAAAGGAAAGCATAAAGCCATGTGCATAGAGAAAGCAGGCGTGCACACCAACACACCCTCTGTTCTTTCTAACAGAAGCTGTACTCTGTGGGACAAAAGTACCATAATATTAGCTACACATGGGCATCCACAACTGCTGACCATGAGTCTTCATGCATAAGCCCCCTACAACTTCAAAAATTATTTTTAGGATACAGAAAATATAAAAAACCCCAAACCTCACAAGATCACTATTCTGATGCATTTTGATGAGCAAATATCTGATTTGTATAGGAACATAAAGCTTGGCTTGGTGTGCAGTCAAACTGTTTTTAAATACTATATTGGGCAGCTTTTTACTATTTTGCAAATTCTCATCGGTATCTGCTTAGTGATTTGGTAGTGAGACTGATTAGAATGGCACAGTCAAGTTCCTTTTTAGTTACACACTAAGGTTCACTGTAATCTTAAATAAAAAAAAAAAATCCATTAAGCTTCACCACTCTATGGTTTGTTAGCATATCATCCCAGTGGGTGTTTTCCCTTGAAAAATAAGCCCATAGAGTACCTTCTCAATGCTCTAAGACAAGATAGCAAGAGCACTCATCAGCAGCTAGAACACAGAATTTCTCCCCTTTTCAAAAATCCCTCTAATTCCAAGTAGGTTTTGCTACAGGCAAGTCTACTGCAGAGCTCAGAAGAACAGTACACCCATAAAAAGCAAAGTGTGCAACAATCTCACTGGCAAGGCCTTGCTGCCCTCTACTCACCACCGAAAATACAATAAAATTGCCTCTGATCAGTCCCATTATTGCCCAAAGGGAACAATTCCAATCTCAGCATGTATACAGATGGATGATTATTGATTATGACAAAACCAAAGTCAAAAGGGGAAAGGCCACAAAGCTTCAGCACCTACCACACATCAGCCTTTAGCAGCAGAGAGCAGAAGAATTGGAGACTTACATGGTAACTTACATGGCGGTGGGGATAAGCCACTACGATTTAAAGTGCCACCCATTAAAACAAAGTTCATCTCCTCTCCTGAACACTGGAATACTTCCACATAACGGTCCTTCATCATTTTTTTGTGACATTTTTGAGCCACCATAAAGGCTTTGTCAGCTGATTTCATTTGGATAAAAGCATCACCTGATGGTCGTCCCTAGGGGAGGGGGGGAAATAATCATAAACCAGTTATTAAAACACCCAGAGCACAAGAAATGCAGAAAGTACTAAGATCAAATGTCTACTAAAAGTCTACACTGTTCTTCCTCATCTGGCACCAGTGACTAATAACTCAACAATGATTTCTAGGAGCAGAAAGGCAAGACTTGTGTAACCAGCTCCCAGTCAATGCGACGCTACTTCTGTCTTCTGTAGAAAGAAATAAAGAATAATTTGGTGTGGAAACAAAGTTTGGAGGCCTCTAATCTAAACATTGTTCATCAAGCTACTCATGGCCTTCTCCACTTGAATTCCAAGCATCTTCAAGGGTGGAGGTTCCACAGCAGATCTGGGAAGCTGTTAGGGTGTTGGCTGTTAACTGATTTCTGTTGGGATTTACCCCCACCTCCCACTTTTCACTATTCAATAATAGTTTATTAACATTGTCTATTATTTTTTTGTGAAGGTCTACGAAGAGTCTGGCTTTGCCTTCCCTATAAGAACTTTATAGAGAATGGTACAACAGTATAAAGCTCCAGACATTTAGTGAAGTCCATAGCTGCATTAGAAATTAATTTCCAACTTGGATTTTTTGGAATCTGATGGACATTAGTGTATGTATAAAATATTTAAAACTTTTCTAACAAAATAGCAGAACAAATATAGTAGGATCTCATTTGTTTTCTTTAATAGCTCAATATTTCTATGGCTAATAGAATTTATTTTTAACAAAAGACAACAAGAAAAATATATCCCTATGTTTATGTAATCAAAATATATCCAAAACACAATTTTTAATTATCAACTTCCTTTAAAGCCTGAGAAGTCTCTAATCAAGTTAGAAGTTCGGAAAAAACTAATTTTTCCACAAATACCACTCAAACAACACTGAGCAGAAAACCTGAACCTGAAAGAGCAGCTAAATCATCTAACATGGGACATTTCTGCCTTAATTCCAGCACCTGACTGAAACACAAGGGACTATTTAAGACAGCCTCCAGGATAAAGCTATCGTGAAAAGAACAAGATCCATCCTCCCCAGTCTTATGCATATACGTAGAAAGAAAAGCAAGCATGTAAAAGGGGATGAGAAATGAGGAAGAAGGAAAAGACAGGCAAACAGAATGTATTTTCTCAAGGTTATAGACACCCTAAAGCACAGCCAAGAACAAGTGACCACCCTTGCTTCTAACCCTCTTCAGCACCTGGGAAGTTAGCACTCCCATGTAAAACACTGTTACCTGTTGATTAAGGACCATGTGAACTCCATGGGGCTTGATATCACCTGTGGCATCTCCCATAAATTCCAGGATGTCATCAATGCCAGCAGTATAAGGAAGGCCTCTGAGCCGGACACAGTCACGTATGCTACCCGTGGCGATGGTATATGGTGGGGGTATGACAGGAATGATGGGAGTTGGCAGAGTGGGAATAAGAGGTGTTGACATATATCGATTAAGCACCTGTTGGCAAAAAACAACACACTGATAGAGATTTACACATCACCTGGTTGAGCACAAATCAGCTCACAATACTATTTCACACATCTAAATAAATCCACTTTCAACCCTGAAGCAAAAAAAAAAACCACAAAACAACGCAAATTACAGACAGTTGCTCATTAGGCATTTGAAAATTTCAAACTCAGAAGGGGAGAGAGGAAGTCTTATAAATTTAGTTTCCTAGACACTAACAACAGATCTTTCTAATCTTATAAAAAAATTAAGAGCTGGCTTCACCTCTTGTAATTACCCAAACAAGGAAATTGTAATCCTCTAAAAATAAAAATATCTCTTGCTCAAGCAGCAAGAAAACTACGGTGTCACTCTAGACAGATTCTGTAGAGGAAGTAATGACATATTGATAGAATATAAGTTACAAAAGTTTTATCCAGGTCTCCCTAATAGAAAAAAAAAAAAAAAGAAGCAAAGACTTGAACACTTCAACAGCATGATTTTGTTCCTTAGAGGACTTTGCTTCATTCCCTCTAAGAAGCAGAACTGAGGAGAAAACAAACCAAACCGCAACCCACCCCCCCACCCCCCCCCCAAAAACAAACCAAAAAACAAACAAAAAACCCAACCAAAACAAACAAAGAAACCCAACCAAAAAGCAAACAAAAAAAATCACTGTGCCATTTCATTTAGTCTTCACTGTAGACATATCAGATTCTTGGCTGCTCTAATCTCCATGTCACAATACTATGGGTAATGGCAGGTCTGCAAGTCTGGATATTCCTTCCCTTGTCCCATCACTTCTTGATTCCTTTTGGCATTATTAGTCTAGAAATATCTTGTGTGAGGCAGAAAAAAAATGCATTATGTGATAGTTTTCAAGGGCTTGAGTAGCTGGCGCCAAAATAAAATGCTTTTGCCAATTTAAGAAGGTGATAATAGGAACTGCTGAAGGATGGGGGGGGAGAAGTGAAATATCTTAGCGATACAAGTATTTTGTTTTATTTCACCAAAAAGTAGAAATGTCCTGGTAATTCTTAGTTTCCAACAAAGCAGTTGCAGGAAAAGCTGTTTAAATGCATCCAAATTTGGATTGAATTTTAGAAATTCTGTACATTAAGATCTGCATTTAGAGACAATACTGCAGGCTTTCTAGAAGCATTACTACAGTATTATCAAACTAGTTATTTTGTGATTTCAGTCAACCTATCCAATCTACTTCACAATCAAGGGATGTCAAAAAAGACCCAAAACAAACAGTGACAATAAAAACAAACAAAAAAACCCAAACAACAAAGAACAATGTTGCACAATTTCTTATGCTTATCAGGAAACACATATTGCCCCTTCCAGAACTTTGGATTTTTAGTGTTAACAGGCTTTCATGGTTGTCTACCATGCATTTACACATAAGCATTAGAAGGAATGTCTTAACAGTTAAGTTTCAACAGCCAATAGTTACAACCTGTTGGACTTCTGCCGCTGTGCTCCTGAAGAGTTCAATGTAACGTTTTCCAAGTATTTCTTTGTGCTTTTTAAGTGCATTCTGTGCATATTCTTCACAGGAAAATAACACAAATGCATCTCCTGTGGGCCTGCCATCTGGGTACTTGACAAAGAGAAGTCCCTCTTTCCCTCCTGTGACTGGACACTCAGGTCCCAGGAACCCCAAGACATCCTCCTGAGTAGCAGTGAATGGAAGGCCTCTCATCCGGATAATAACTTGATTCTCCTTAGATAAGAACTGGGCCACTTCATTGGAGGTGCCTGGCAGAAAGATAACATACAGTCAGCCACCAGCATATGGTCATGCTGGTGAGTTAATTCCATAGGATGCATGAGCAGCAAAGCATTAAGGAGCAATATAGGAGGCAAGTAGCTAGCAGCAAACCCAGCTATCTGAGACACTACTAACTCCCAGTAATCTATTTTCAAGTGTAAATCCCTTATGCTGAAAGCATTTCATATATTAACGAAATTGGAACAGAGATGAGATTAGTGTGAACTTCTACAAAGGTACACAGATGCTTCCACTGCAAAGGCTCATCTTCCTGCCAAAGAGCAGGACCTGTCTGTGAACATCACAGCCCAAATGCTCACAGCTCAAATTCAGCCATGTGAAAGCAGAACTTGACAGGGTCAAGTATTCTTGGAAGGCAAAACCAGAAAAGCTACTTCATTATCCATATGTGTCCTCAGTCAAGGAAAAAAAAAAAAAAAACCACACACACCACCCAGAAAATCAGAGCTAGAACAACACTCCCATGAACTTACATAATCTCACTGGACTCCAGCATTACTTACCTCCTGCAATTTTTAAGAATTCTTCCCCAGTTGCTTTGTAAACCTTAAAGAAAAAAAAAAAAAAGAGAAAAAACAACAAAAAACCACACATGAAAATTATAATATTCAACTCTAAAACACATGCGCATGGAGAGAATTGTATTTTGGTACTTTGAGCAAAAGAGAAGTGCAGTTTGTTTAAATTTAAAACTAGCCTGAAGTATTCACGTTGCTCTCCAAAGATTTATTTCAAGTCACTACTTTTTACCTCAATGTATCTGCTACCCATATGATGTTTATGTCTTTCCAGTGCAAGGTCTCTCTGTTCAGAATTGACAAACCGAACTAATGCCTCCCCATTTCTTCTTCCTTGAGCATTCAAGCAAAGAGCCACACCACCTCTGGAAGGTAAAACCAATAAAAGTAAACTTAGTTTGAATCTTTATTACCTTCAATGAGTAATTGGGTAAAAATAGGAAAGAAAATAGACAAGGAGTTTAGAGACTGGAAAAAAAATTGCTACTATCCATAATTTAATTTCATTTTTAACATAACAATCGTGCTGCAGAATCCACTTCAGTGAAATCTTGGATCTCGTGCTGCTCACCACTTTCTCATCTGCAAGCCCTTCCTATCATCTCAGAAATGCAGATATGAATGCCTCATACCTCTAACTAAAGTATTTTCTCAGTGTTGAGAATCTGGAATATATATTAACTGACAGATATGCTAAATTGAACTCACTTGCTCTCACTATATATACACACATGTAAATATATACAGAGGTGTACACACATCAGTCATATGAAAATTTCCTCCAAACACCACTCAAAGGTTTCTGAATCTGACCTATTTAAGAGGCATAGAAGAATATGAAGCAGAAAATTAAAGCTTCTATTATACTTCGGACTCCACCTTGATTAATGCCATAAGAGTTTCCCCTTTAGGTACTAGCAGTAAGTGAACATATGTTGGGTTTCAATTACTAAGTCTCTTTTCTTTACACACTTCCAAACTTTGTTGCACACCTAAGGCTGGTAAACCTGTGCAGTTATTGTGACCATAAGGTGGGAAGGGTCTGGGTGGGGAAAGACAATAGAAGTGAGGACTCTAGTGGGGGTATGGGGGACGCGTGTTAAATATTAAAAGAACTTACTATTAGGTGAAGTGAGAAAGCAAGACAAATTCTTATTATCTTACTTGGCAATGTTGAGTCCTTTGAAAAATCGAGCAATATCTTGGTCTGAAGACTGCCATGGCAAACCTCTGGCACGTATTACTGTCTCACTGTCCACTATTTCTGATTTACTACTGCACAGAGGGAGAAAAAAGCCAAAGTAAACTTTAATCTAGGTTTTCTATTATCTTACCAAAATTCAGTTTGCAACTGATTTAACTTGTAAATCAGGAGTATATTTGCTGTTGAGACTGTTCTAACTCAGTTACTCATTTCAATAAAGGAAAGATAACTGGGATAATCCTTTCATATATACAATGCACCATGTTGTCACCACACTGCAGTTCCTTAAAAAAAAATAATAGCAAGATCGTCTCAAAATGAAGTAATAAAGAATTAGATTAATATTATTTGAAAAAAAATCTAACTATCCAACATATATGATTACAAGGCAGTCCTAATTATGAATACGAATTAATTATTCTTAAGATGTTTCATTTACCAGTCACTGCAATGTATGTGAAAACAAAGAATTACTCTGTTTCTTCTCTGCCTACACCCAATCTGCAATACAGTGTATCAGACCCCTCTTCAAAAGCACCCTGTAGCTCAGCTGCATGTAGGGTGCACCAGCCAGTACCCCTGTTGACTTAGGGAAAGTTCACAAATATTTCTTCACCGCTGGGTAAGATAAGTGAGCCTTGCTGCCATGCAAAACAGAAACTAGTGAACAAAGAGCATTTAACTTGCAGTGACTTTAAAGAGACAGACTGAAGTACAGCATACAACAGAGCAGCTGCAGTCTGTCTACACCAGGCTCCCGAATACACTGTTAACTGTTCTCCCAAACCAACCATTTTCACCCTGACTGGGGAGAAATATTCACAAGCTTTCCTTGCTGTAAACAAAAGTCAGCTTTGGTTGTAAACAGCTGTGACAAGGGCACTTACCAAGGACCTGTTTCATACTTGTATTTCACAGTTTCAGGCTCAGTAAATACGTGACCTACAAAAAAACCAGGGAGTTTAAATATAACCAGGGTCAGAGATTACTGAAGAATGACAGTACCACTGCCAATTCTTACAGAAAAGAAAGATTTCAGCATTCTGCGTAAATAGTTCACTTACTACAACTTTCAGAGAGCATGCTGAAAATGATAGCCACCATGGTTTTCACTTGCCACACGCCAAAGTCCTCCTCTGTTTCATCTGTCCCTAAGCCTAGATCTAAGAAAGTGATTATAGGAAATAACACACTTGCATAATCATTTTGTAAACAAGTCATAAGGCTTTCCTGATATTAACACAGAACTGGTAATCAAATTTACTGGTCTTAGCAGGGACACATGACCATTAGACATTTGTTAATCTATTCATAAACTGGTTAATATTCACTTTAATAGTCAACAGTCTGAAAGCTATTGACAGCTTACATCATCTCAGTGTTAACAGTTAAAAATAAATACGGAATAAGTCCCTATCACTTCAAACATAACTGAACTTTAACCACTTCCAGCTGGGCCACAGAAATCCTCCTAAAATTGAGATGTGGTGTTTCGGTTGGTTTTTTTGTTTGTTTGTTTTTCTGTTTTAAACTCAGTTCAGTCAGGATCATACAAGAGAACTATCACTATCTGCAAAGAGAAGCTTGCAGGCTGGTGCTGAAAAGGCCCACTGATAGACAAACCTTTCCTTTAAGATCAAGTATCAATGCAAGTGATTTTTTCTTTAGTGGATTTACTAATTAAGGTTTAGAACTCAGTGACAGCTCAAATTGAGGTGGGGGGGGAGAAGGAAAAAAATTACAAGTAGATCCACTCCACCCAACAAGAACTTAAGCAAATATTCCTTCCATTTTGCCTGTGAGTTTTTAAAACCCACATCTTAGTTTAGAAGACTAAAATCTGTGGTGATTACAGACATAAAACCTAAGGAAGTATAATTGATTCTGGTGTAAAAGCTGCAGCAAAAGGATACATTCTGCCATGGTCTTGATATTCTGATCTTTCACGGCGGCTGAACTAGGGTAGCAAGTGTGAAATTCTTTGCGCAGATCATAAAAGGAATAGAAGCAGTCTGACAGCAGGAAGTTCTACAAGGAAGGCAAAAAGTTTTGTCTTGTACACACCATTCCTTTAAATTCCTATTAGTATTTTTGGGCTGACTGAAGCAGTCTCAGAGATCACACAGATACATGTCATCAGCTTGTCTATGACAGTACCAGTTTAGCTCCTTTGCAACACAGCTCTAATTCCATAGCCTTACAGAATTAAGATTTCCAGATGACCAAACTCAAACAGCTTCCAAGAAGCAGACCTCTGCAGAAGACAATCTCTATAGACAGCTGGGCAATGAAATCTAGGTTCTGCTGGTTTATAAACACTGTATTTAGGATGATGTATCTTCTCTTTTGTTGCTACACTGAAAAGCAACATTGTACCAAAACATAATAACAAAGTTTAAATAAAATATCTTCCGGCAACTTAAAGACATTTATCCAATACACAATGGTAATGAATAAGAACTTGAATTGCTTTACATTATTAAAAAAAAAAAAAAAACAATTAAGCAACATTTCACTCAGGCATTAGTTTAGTTTTTCAAGGAATAACATTGGTTTAGAATTGGTCAAATCATACTGGTTTAATTCACTATTTTCTCTCTCCAACTTATTTTACTATAGAGAAGTTTGACTTTGGTCTATCCAAACAGCGCCCATCTTTGTAACTAAAGAATTAGGAAAAGTCACAAGGTAATGCTACTTAGACTAAGGTCTGAGGCTTACTAATATTTAATGTGCAGAGAGAATTAAACTTGTACAAATGAAAAAGTATTGAAGGACAAAGAAAAAAATATAAAGAAATGCAGTATTAAGAGACTGAACACTTGATCAGATCCATCCTTTGATCTGGTATGGACAATTACAGAGTTTGGCTTGGTTTAATCCATTTTTTTTTTCAAGAGGGAAGTAGAAAGAATTACCCACAAAAAAAGTACTGTCATATTTGAATGTTAAATATCATTCCTGTTTCCTTACTTGCTTCATCACTCCATAAACATGCACTTTTTATGAAAAGTCACAGTGCTGCATTTTAATACAACACAAATGGCAAATGAATATTTGTAGAAACTCATCATGAGCCATTACCCTTATAAAGGGGAAAAAACAATAAAATAAAATAACTGATCAGCCAATTTGTTCCATGTCAGCAGCTCCCATTCCTGTGGGGTTCCTGCAGATCCTGCCAAGCAGGCTAACTCAGGAGCCACCACCCTGCACAAAGACAAGATTCTTCTCCTGCTGTAAGCCCTTGCAGGAACTCAAGAGTGGAAACTGCTGCTTCACGTCAGGGTAGCAAATAAGCTGTAGCACTACTTCCCACTGCATAAATGCGGATGGGGAGCCACTGCCATACTCCAGGGTGAGTCACTGCCTGTGTGTTTACTCTCTACAGGACACAGGGCTCCTACCAGTTTCAGATACTGGGAGAAACCTGTGGCTCCACAGAGAACCTGCACTTTAACTACAGCGTAAACAAAGCAGTAGCTCTCCATCACCTCTGCTGAGGTTAAATCTGTACCTTTGCTTCCATTTCTTGAGACAGAGAATTCATAGCGCTTGTATTTTTCCTCTTTATACCCTGCCTTTCCTAATTTTCCTCTTCATTATGCCCATCTGGGAATCCTTAAGTATTGTAGCTGACTTCCAAGAGCAAGTGCCAGGAACTCGTCTGCTACTCTGGGTTGAGACAGGGAGGGTATCATCTTAAATATCCTTGAAACAGGTTTAATTGTGTTGCTCATCTCAAACTCTCATAAGCTATTTTCTCTGATGTCCTTAAAAGACAGTACTGCCCTTCTGCATCAGTTCTGATCTCATACCTTCTTAGATGTTTCTGGGTGGAGGACTTGTCGAATGAGTAACTGGCCATCACTACAGAGTGTGTAAGAGTTCCTTCCAAGTACTTTCAAATCACTGGATACCAGCTGACTAAACTGAAAAATAAAATGATAGATTTCGTTATACTGATTGACACACAGAATTCCATAAAACAACTACTTACCATCATTATATCATTACTTTGTTTTAAAAAAAAAAAAAAAAGTAGTATTTTGCAATAGCTTTTGAAAAACCATGATGGAGAACAGGCATGGGCTCCTGATAAAGGGAGGCAAATAATTATAGGCATTTGCAGAATAGAAAAGAAGAACACTAGCAGTATGGTATAAAAACCCAGTTAGGATAATATGGCAGAATTATGAGTTCATATGAAAGGTCATGGTATTCTAATAGTATTATTGCTCAAAATCTGAGCAATAATAAAAGCTATTAAATACTTGGAAAAAAACCAAAACAAAAAACAAACAACAAAAACCTTTCAAGATCAATCATAATACTGATTTTGCAATAGCCCTTCTCCAGCTATGGCACCTTTGACTTCAGTCATGTCCTCAATTACATTTTTTTATTTTTAATTTTTACTTTTCTTAATGTGAACTTCAAACAGAAAAAAGCTAACCATCAGGATTTACTGAGGTTTCAAATGTTATGTGTCAAGAAAAGAAAAACAAGCTGTGATCTAAATTATAATCATGTCAGATCCAAGTCAGTGTTTAGTAGGGATGCAGTGGTACAAACACTAGCTAAAACAAAATTATACCCTACCTGAAGGATGGATAACCCCCAATAGGTTAATTCTCAAGAGGAAAGGGCTCCATCTGTCTTGTTCAGTGTTATTTTCCATCCTTACACAACAGTTTCTAGCCTTTTATTACTCCATACCAGTGTTAAATTCCTTGCTCATAATAGGCAACTAACGTATTATAGCACCTACATCCACCAAATCAGTAAATAGCAGCTTGTTAGCTAACTTTCAAGGGGACAAATATAATTATTTTAAGCTTCCCTCTTGATGCTACTCCCTTCCCAGGAAAGCATCACCTCACAAACAAAGCAATAATTAACATGATGCAGTAGCCACCCATTGCTCTCAGTAATGGCTTACAACTCCAAAACAACCACCCCTAAAAGCAAATTACAAGCTGACTTGAAACTCAGCCGATATCTTTATGCTGTCTTTTAACCTGTGTATGGGGGGGAAAGAGGGTTGCTTTGTTTTATCATCAACACATGTGATACTTTACATAGTTACAGTCTCTGCTCAGGAAAGATGCTGTCCTAATGATCTCATCCCACAGCTACACAGTATTTGCTGTGTGAACAAATGTTGCAGCATCTGAATCCCCAAGGTAAGGCTCCACGGGAGAAATCATGTCCAGAACATGATTTGGTAGGAGTAGAGACATGGTTATTCGGGCTTCATTTCAAAAGAACTGGTCAAATCCAATCCAGGACCTTTTCCAGGCTTGGAGAGCTGACTAGTGCTCCACTACCATTTTCAGTTCAGAAGCACTGTAGTAGTGGCTACTACGTATCGAGAGAGAGAGCTGAGGGGCAGAGCTGGGTCAGGAGAGGCACCTATACCAGCACCTTGTTGCTGATTGCTTATAGGTATATCTATAAAATGAAGTTATTTAATATCAGAGAGAAGATCTTTGGAGCTTTAAGGGTAAAATATCTTTGTACACTACCAAAACAAAAGAAAGAAATGCTCCTTCCCGCTCCCCCCCCCCCCCACAAACCCCCTGAAAAACAAACCACAGAACCAACTCAAACTCTTGCAGATTCAGAAAGCCAGTTTCCTCCTGATTGCTAGTTCAGGTTGTACTCCTACCAAGTCTTGAAGAACTTGAGGCTATAAAGCAAGGCATTGTTTAACAATGTTTTAAAGTCAGAAAATTGAGATCTGAGAGTGCTCAAAATACCTCAGCTGATGTGTAAACAGCAGAAAAAGGAGAAAATTCCAGAGGACTGAAAAGGAACCACTTCAGAAACGCAGTTCTGGGGACTGCCACAGTCACAGACCAACAACAAATATTCTCACCACAATAACTGACATGAGGAGAACTGTCTTCTTACTAAATGCATTACCTTATTGCTTTCTGTTTTAACTTCTGGGCACAGTAAAGAGCAAATATTTGCAAAAAGGGATTGTAGATGGCAATAGGAATAAGACTTCAGAAGGTGTACAGGGATTCTTGCCAAAAGGAAGCAGTCTTACTGATGAACAGTAATAAAACACTCCCCAAACCTTCAACTTTGTACCCCGTGCTTCTGAAGATGTACAGGAGTCCATACAACGAGTGCAATTAGGGAGCTATTTTGACCAGATACAAGAAGAAATCCAACACACATAATCTAAGGGAAGCAGCAAATATATGCAGCCTCCTGCTTTACAGATAAAAATGTAAAAACCACAGTTCAAAAAGTCTTAACCAAGTTAAAAAACAAAAGGAGAAAAATGTTTGGACAAGGGAGGAAAAGCTCAGGCCAGATGGTGTAAGTCAAACTGGTAAAAATCAAGACTGCACAGAAACATGGACACTAATAAGCCCAATACTTCAAGCATACTAAGCTTTAAAGAAGGCTTGAGAGGCAGCATTTGTTTTAGTTTTTAACTGAGTCTAAGTATTTGCACTGCATATTTATTAAATGTCAGTGATAACTCATCATTGCAAACTCCAATGAGACAATCAACATGTCAAAACAAGTCTCTCCTTTCCTCACTAGAGGCTAGCATCTTAAAGTGCCTTAGATAGGCACGCCTTGCTGCCTGCTTATTTAGAAACTTCTATTTTAAAAAGTCTTTTTCAAACTTTGGGGTGTACTGCTCCCGAAGAGGGCAAAAGGAATGTGGGAACAATAGTCAGGAGACATAAGTAATCCTTCCTATCCAAACCAGCTTAGCTATGGCATGGGTTAACTGAGGAAAGGAATGGAGTAGCAGAATGTGAATGGGAAGATTCACTTAGGAGAAAAGCATGAGGAAAACAGCATGCATAGCACTGCCACAGAGGAACAGCAGATATGTGAGGCTGGATGAAAAAAGCCAGTTCAGGCTACATGGACATGCCTCCAAATTCTGGAAAGGTTAAGTACGAAAAGCATAGCTATGGACCAGCTCTCATTACTATAGACTACACTGGACCCATAAGTTTTTCAGGCAATAGATACAGCCTATCACATGTACCAAAAGGAGTTAAAACAACCAGTGCAAATGTGTTTATAAAGCCACATTGAAATATAAGTTAAAGCAATTTAGTGTTCTTGCAGAAAAAGCCATCTTCAGCCTCCCTTGGTGCTCTATGAAATCCAGGCAGCATCTCAAAAAGCAACCTCGAACCAGCATACACCCAAACCAGCAAGCTCAGGACAAGTTAAGACCAGTGCCAGATTTACATTACATTTTTCTGTCTCACATGTTGAACAACCTGTCCACAACTCTGTCATTTTGTAAATTCCATCCACAATTCCTTCACTCCACTAATAAAAACCATTACAGCTATTTACCTCCTGTCATTCATCTTCATGCTGCCCTCCATATCACTCCCCCACTCCAGCATGCAAAGCTGCCCCACCTTAAGACTTCCTCCCCCAAGCTCACACACCCTGTGTCTCCCCTGTTAATCTACTCATTCCATAGCAACAGAGCTACAGAGTGTTAATTACCACTGTTTGCATCTTGCAATCAGCCCTCATTTCAGCTGCAAGAACCACAGTGTATTGGCATCACTCTCCACCCGATCAGTCTCTCTCTGATGAATCATTCCATATTTAAAGGAATATGTTCAGTAATTCAATACTGAGATTAAAAACTGAACAAAGGCAAGAGGAAGAATCAAACAAGCTGCTCTGTACATTTATCTCCATGAAACCTAAAACAGATTCTTGGGAGTAAAGGTGGTGGGAGGGAAGGACAGAGTTTGAGCACCAGTTTGAAAAACTGGCTAAACAGGATTTTGGTCATGTAGCTGAGAGTACAAAGAGATGTGTTTCGCCAGCAGCAACGCTGGATGAAAGCCAGGACAAGCTGCTGTTTTCTGCAAATGAATCCCAAGTGACTGAAATGACACAGCCCCCTTCGTGTTGCCTTAACTAGAACTGAACAAAGCTGTGCATCTTCAAGAAACACGAAGATTTCTCATAAAGCTCTTTCTATAGTTATGATGCACAAAGCACTAAAATAAACCTCTGGCTCTTTGCCTATTCCCATTTCCCTAACTAAAAATAGCTCTCATTCTTGAGAAAGGCCGCTGGATCTGCGCTGTATCTGTGCCTACCATGGTAATGAAATAGTGAGATAATTCACTTGCAGAACACATCCATGCTGTCAACTGAACCAATTCCAAAACACCATAATACTCTGAGGGATTGTCTCCAATTCACCTCTGAGAAATAACAAGAAATTTGGCTGCTGCTTACTCATCAGACCTCCCGCAGCTCATGTGTCTTCAAAATGGGATCCCTTCCTTTAGTGATGCAATCTCTTCTGCTTTTATTTTAGCCCTACTGACCCATCACAGCTAAAATCCATAAATAAGTTTAGTTTGTAGTCCATGCTTAAGCTAGACACGTCCAAGTCAAAAGATTTATCAATGTTCTTCACAAAAAGGATGATCCTCATGGAGTGGGGACCTGGTTTCATATCAGTGCTATCAACAGGCACATTACCAAACCGCCCAGATGTAACAATTTGGTGATCACGCAAGGTTACAGGATCAAGTTTCTGTGAAAACAGCATCTCAAAGAGTGCTCATTTTTGACTTCTATGCCATTGTTAGACTCAGGTGGGAGGACAAATCACACCCAGTCCAGACACAAAATTAAGATGCGAGATAGACAGATGGTACTTGATTTGGGATAAAGCCTGTCAGAAGAATTTGAACAGACTTAGCATTCTAGATCAGTCTTTTGTAAAAAAAACCAAAACAAAAACAAATGCAGAACTTATTCAGGAGTGACATCCTTTGGTCATTATTAAAAGGAAAACTATCAAGCATAACTTAAAAGAAAAGTTATTTTGGCTTAGCTAGGCTCATACATTCCCTTGAGCTTAAAGAACTCGTATTACTAATATGTAACTGCCCTAGAGAAAGTGAAAATGTACCCCACAGATCTGTAAAATATACAAAAAAATATATACAAAAATATATATATAAAAAAGTTTTATCTGAGGCACATAAATGTGAAGTGCTTCATCTCTCCTGCTCAAACCTGGAAATTTAGCTACATGTGTTCTTTTTTTCCATGCTCTTTTTAAGAAATCAAGAACAAATTTCCACTCTGACCAGCACACATCTCCATGCGAAGCAGAAGCCAGAGATCGATTTCAGATCTCTCTTGAAAATTATTTTACCCACATAAGAAACTTCCTCCAGTAATGAAATATTAAGAAAAAAGGAGGGCAACGTAGATACCATCACAAGCAGGCAGCTCTAATACAATGTACAGATGTATGCATGTCCATGTGCACATAAGTGTTTAAATACAGAAATCTATATAGTGACACAAATTATAATATTTAAAATCCCATCAGATCAGCTGAACTTTCATGTTTGCATGTCTAAATTCAGGCTAACTTTATAAAATTATTTCTAAATTTCAATTCATTGTACTTTTCAACATTTTCTTTAAGTGCTGAAGTTACATTTTATTAACGTAATGAAGTTTGAGAACTAGCTTATAGTCTATCAGATTATCAAATAAAATTTAACAGAACAAATCAACAATACTGTAGCAGTCTTTTGTTGTAGAAACAACTTAAGTAGCTGCCACATAGAGCACTTCCTCAATCCAGAAACAGCAGCGTTCACTCTCCTGTATGCTCACTTTGCCATGTGAGCTCTCAATTGAAAGCGATGTTAAACTTTTCTAACTAGCTAGCCTAGCGAGACCACACACTTCACATACCAACACCATACATACTACCACTTTGCAACAAACATCACATGTGCTTTCACTAAAGCCGTACTGTTAATAATCCTGTATGACAACCAGTCTTGTGTTAAAAAAAAAATTTTTTTAATCATCATTACTTAATAAACATTACTATAATTCACTACAATAGAGCTTTAGACTGTCTTTGAGGCCTTTGGTGTGGGTCATTCTTCGCTTGTAGCACAAAGCATGTAACAATGATCTGTCTTCGTTCGGGTACGAAAAGCACGGAGAGCAGTGGCAATTGCCAAAAAGAGCTCTCTGAAAATTCTCTACTTCAACTTCTGCTTCAGCAGGCAAAGATATTTGCAGTTCCAGCCTTAAAGCCTGGTTTTATAGAAAGTCCTCTACAATTTCTTGCCAGAGAACACCCAACCCAATTACACAGTTGCAGGTGCAGTTCCTGAAAGGAGACCTCCAGTGCCTGAGCTCTGAAACAGGCTGCCCAGAGAAGCTGCAGAATCTCCATCCTTGTAGATAGTCTTGACCCAACTGGACATGCTCCTTGGCAGCCTGTTCTAGCTGACCCTGCTTTCAGGGACTAGGTGACATCTATAGGTCACTTCCAATCTCATCTGTTGTACAATTCTCTGATCTCCTTGGACTCTGTTTTACCTACTCTGCAGCTACACTAAAGATCAATGCCATCAATTACATCAATGCCACCATAGCATATACATGTTGGCGGGTGTGCACATTTGGGGTCTGCAGTGGCGGCGGGGGGGGGGGGGGGGAGAGGAGAAGGGAGAAAAATCAAGAGATGAGAAGTAAGCACATTTGATTAACAGAATTTTTCTGCCATCAGAATATAAGATTGGAGCACCACTGGAAAACAAACATCCAGCAACCCTGACATCTCCCTTAAGACCTAAAGGCTCCAATACAGCATGAGAAATCTCAAGAGTAAGAAGCTGTGGGTTTGGTATACAAAGCTTGAACATACACAACATCCCACAGTTGACATGTCATGGGAAGTATTTTCACCTGGATTTTGTGCCTCAGCCCCTACACCCAGGAGGGTTTCACGTTTATGTATGATACTCTCCAGGGGCAGTTTTCTGCTCCTTCACTCTTCAAACCCTGGTGATAATGTCAGCTTTATCCTTGGAATTGAGGAATTTAAAGCATGTCAATACTAATGGGAGGTGCACAGACTGCATTTCAGCAGTATTTACAAGTATGATAACCCTTTATTGTGCTAGGTAACTTTTTAAACAGAGAATCCTATAGTAAGCCCTTGCCTTTGTTCATCTGTTAACTGCTATTCCACAAGGCTGATAATGGATACACGGTGACCTTGTACTGCAATTGCTGCACTGAAAAAAAGAAAAAACAGTGCAAGCCACAGTGCAGCCACAAGCTGCAGTTAACTTTTTTCCCCTTCTAGCAAAATAAGAAATACAACTGTATTTAGATACTATTCAGATACAAACATGAAAAGGAACTTGCCCCTTGGTTCTATTTCCTTGCAGAGGAAACAAAGATGACAGAGGCAGCCCAGGTCCACTCACTAGAAACATTCAAAAACAATATTGCCAGTTTGATTTCTCCTATTAAGAGGAAAGCAATTTTTTGCTCTACTGAACACTAATACCTGAGATTATTTAGTGACTGAAAACTAGCCTGGACAAAAGCATGGTTTTCATTTCCAGCATGCCATGGACAATGTAACCGTGCTCAATATGACCAGTCAAGTTACATATCACCTTATGCCTCTTGAGGTACTACTATAAAAAGTGTAGTAACTAACTGAGTAATCAGTGACAATGGCCACCACAAATGTACTCGAGAGAGAGATGCACATATCACCCCGAACCAGTCAGAGTGTACATCCGACTTTGGAGTTTACAAGTCTAAGAGCAGGTTTGCTCTCCTTAGTCTCAAGGAAATGCAGGATGTGGTACTGGGCTTCAAGGACCATAGATTGTCTTCTCCTTAAGTATATTATGTTGCTTTTTACTACCTACTAATCTTGTTCTTTTGTATTCTTTCCTGTCCAACAGCAGGCAAACCAGGTACCACACATCCTGTTGCTCTTGCTGCTGTTCCAGTTTCATCTGTAGATCTGGGTATCCATACAGACACAAACCCACGTTGTCTTTCTCATAGAAAGAAACTAATTCTCTTCCAACCCATGGCATGACCTAACAAAGGTAACAGGGTTAAGGTTTCAACTATCCTATGCTTGAGGTTCTGCCATGAAATTCCAAAACATCATGAATCTTCAAAATTAATGGTTGATAAAATCCAGAGAATTATATTTTTAAAGCTATTTAAGATTTCCAGATTAACTTTATAGGGAAATTGAAGTTCCAGGAACTAATACCACCCTATCCGCCTTCTCACTGTCATCACACAGTTCACTACAGAGTTGTCAAGTCAGGAAAGCACAGTCTGCGTATACCTCTTATAACACCACACCTACAGCGTATACCTCTTATAACACCTACAGCGTATACCTCTTATAACACCTACAGCGTATACCTCTTATAACACCTACAGCGTATACCTCTTATAACACCTGCAAGAGTTCACGGAAGAAAAAAGGAAGGTACTCAGCAGATTTATCACATCCTTCCATTCAATGAAACATAAAAAAGTACTTAGAAGTTCATCATAATCCCTCAGAATTAGAGGGACAAGAAATTTTAAGTTTAGGGAAGGGTAGCCTGTGCCTAATTTTCTGCATAAAAAATAGATTAATTTAGCATGATTCAGCAACAGGTAGAATATGAAATACAGAAACAATACTTTGTCCAGTGACAGTTTGCAGAGCATAGGAAACAGACTGTGACAAACTTTCTTAAGGGGGAAGCTTCCACATTATTTCTTTCTTTGGCTCATTTTATTTGGGCCTGGGTCTTTGTGTGACAAAATAAACAATAGCTAACTGGTTTACTTCTTCCTAGGAAAGAATGCAAAAAAAATTAACCTTCTGCCAAGACAAAGATCTGTCCGAGCCATGCCACTTGAGCATTTTATGACCATTTTTGATTAATTATTTCTTAGATGGAAGTTTGCAACACCGGATCATTTGCATGCTTTCCAGCTATGGTATCTACAGCATCTAATTCAGGTAATACATTAAGCATAAAAGGCAAGACCATGGCTCAGGCCATCGAAATGTCACAGCAATCAGGTCACAGCTTTTATCTTCAAAAGCACAATCTGTTTTAATAAAAGAGTGTTGAAATATGCAGGGTACTCCACAAATAAGCTACTTGAAGTTAGCCTCGTGTAAGATAAAGCACCCAATGTCTAGCAACATAAGAATTTCAGTTTCTGGACTTACTTTACTACTATATTATGTGTCAGGAAACTGCTAAATAAGGAAATAGTTATTGTGATATAGTAAGCTTTCACCTTTAAGTTAACCTGTATGAGAGAGGCCACTAACTTTCAAAACCACAAAATAAAGCAAAAAAAAAAAAAAAATCTTGAAGAACACCTTAGCATTTGCTAGCATAAATTGTTCGTGAGTCTGTCTTTAAGCAAAAAAAACTCTGAATATTAATGCAAAAAAATTTAAAAATCCATACTCTGTCAACCTTTGACCTACATTTCAAGTGGGATTACAATGGTGCCTCACACACTGTTTGCTATCAGCTCAACTCAGAGCAAGCCATTACAGCCCGAGACACAAGGTTGAACATACTTTCCAAATTCTAGGTTTTAATTAATGCCATGACTGCAGTTATTTCCTAAAGTCTTGATTTAGGCACAAGCTCTCTCTCAGTGTTCTATACGTCCCCCACTCCCACTTACCTCTGTTTCAAGGGCAAACTTTCATTAGCAATGTGATCTTTAGCACTGGCTCTATTGACTGTAATGCATGGTACTGCTCTATTTACTCAACACTACCTCATTGTTTGTAGTGCAAGCTTAACCAGTTGTAGGAGAATAGCCAGTACCTGCAAAGTTCAAGCATTTTTTCCTATGGGGTTGTTTTCCAAGTTGATTTTGTAGTAATATCTAGGGAAAGTAAAAAGAAGAGGAGACACAAAAAGAAGACAAACCCATTTATCCACAATGGTTTCCCTCAAGATTCTCTCATACTCCTGCCTCTCCCTTAAATTTACACCATAGACATGGACTTTCCTGAATACCAGCCTTGTGATCCATGAAATAACTTTGCTTATATAAGAATCCAAGTGATTCTTGCTCAAATCATTACAAATATCGGGGGGAGATAAAAAACAAAACAAACATCTCTAAACTCTCTCTGCTTCAGAAACGGGGAGTTTTTCCTTTTTTGTTCAACAGGCTTCCACAAAAAAATACAAAGTTGAAGTAGACCCCTAAATCAGCTCACCTTTAATCTCTGAAATCTTAAAGTCATAGATTAGGGCAGCAATCTCATGCATCAGGAACTAGTTATGTTTCAAAGTAAGAAATATTATCTCTAAGATTTTAGCAGTTCATTACTGAGTAAGATCAGAATTTACACTTGGCCTTCCAAGGGATTCAGACCTGCACAATACAGAACAAGGCCATTAATAATGGTGATGTGATTTAGCCATTGCTTCCTTTTATAGAACTACATCCTCTCTTTTAGGTAGATTCTTGTTTCCAAAGTGAGTTCATAACTGAAAAGACTTGGTATGAGTTTTCTGGAATACCCACAGCTTCCTGTGATCAGTTCTGCAGTGTCTGAGTTTTACAGGAAGAGGAGGTTGATTTTTATTTTCCTTTTTTTTTTTTTTTTACTTTAAATATACCACAAGAGTAGCAGTTTTCTTCTCCTGTGCTTCATATTCACATGGTGCCATTTCACATGTTTTACAATAAGCAAAAGTTCAACCTGTGATAGTTTAGTTCTGCTAAAAGACATAACATTGCCTAATACACTCAAGTAATCAGATCCCAAAACTGTCATATTCTTGTGACTGCTAGGTATTTTCCAGTTCTCAGTCTCATGCATCCCCCTCCAATCTAATAGTTCCTCAATTCCAGAGGTTTGATGGGTTATACACTGTTTTGTGTCCCTTTTCAGCTGCAAAGGACCCCGACATGAACTTTCAAGCTTTCGGGTACACAGCTGCAGTAAGTTCTACTTCCAAAGCAAAACCTCCACAGTGGTCTTTGCACTTTTATTTTCCAAGTTAGGTACTACAGCTCTGCTTTACTTAGTGCAATTGACTGCAACAGAATTATGTATCACAGAAGTAATTATGCCACAATTTCTGTACAGACATTTAATTTCACACACTGCCAGTGTCTACACAACTCATAGTGTTAAAGCCCATGCCTAAGTTTCTCAAGAACTGGAGCCAGAAGATGGAAACATCACTAATTAATTTTGTATTTCAATTTAGCACAAATGATAATGCTAGTGTTATTCAGACACTCTAGTGTCATCTCCAGTAATAGAACCTTTTCTTTCAATCTAACAGGTGTCCAAAATCATCACAGGAGCCAAGCTTTTGCCAGCAAGCATACCCCTGTTTCTTAATCTTAGAATTAGGCTTCTTTCCAATATTTTAGTGCTAACACAATATCCATTTCTCAATACTTTCTGCCCCTCTCTGCTCACAGCAGCTCTACAAAGAAAGGTAACAGGAGGAAAACAAAACTAAAATATTTTTAAATAGAAGTTTGGGAGAAGCAGAAGGGTTGGTTTGGATTTGTTTTGCCATTCATCACAAGCGGTGAGCATTTAAATTGCAATTCTCAATATATTTTGTGTGTTATTTGTCTTTAACTCACATCTACCTTCCCAGCATGTGGATTTAATGAATGAGGGACAGATTAGTAAAGCAGCTGCTTACAAAAAAAAGGCAAGAAGAGAGGCTATTGTACAGAAGTACACTGGAGTAAGTTGTGAACAGTAAAGAATATCAACACAGATTTCTCAGAACAAAGCTCTAAAAAAAGTGGTTTGTAGAGCAAACACGACTTCTGATTCAGTACCTTCTTATAAGACACATGAAGTTGCCTTTCTGAGTATCAATATTTTCCTCCTTTCTTGAAATAAGCTTGTAGCTAACAGGAACTGATCATGAAGGAAAACAACATCGTGATAAATATGCAGTTTTCACACAAAGCAGTGACTACTATGAGGGGAAGAAAAAAAAGAAAAAAATAAAAAAGCTTTTCCAGAGCAGACAGGAGATGGCAAAAACATGAACATGAAGAAGAATTATTGTTTATGTTCCCAAGAGACATAAAAGCTCCAGTTTTAACCATAGAAATTATAAGACAGGTCTGACAGAATGTTGTTAAAAAAATAATAATAATCTCCAATCAGCACTTTGAGTTTTGGCCACAACACTGCTTTGCTAGCAATATCAATTCCAGCTTCTATGCGTCACTCTCAAACCTAACTGTTCAGCAAAGAAGTGCTGCAACACGTTGACAGAGATGTTGCCCTCTTTGGCAGCACTTGCTGCCCAAGACCTTCTGCATATTACTTGAGGGTGCTGTGGGTTTTTTTCAAAAGAGAAGAAAAAAATCCAAGCAAACCAAGACATAGGTGTAAGAACTGTGCAACCCTTTCAAAAGCTGTGAGAATCAGATAAATGCTACCAGAGGACAAGGGATGCAATGGAGGCTTGCAGACACTTCCAAGTATCCAGTTTTCTACGCTCCTTCCATGTTAACTTGCAAGAATTAGTAGAAGCACTGCATGCACACTTATTGTCAAAATGGTAGAATATAAATCCTTTATTCCTCATTTATAATTAATCAGCTGCTTTTGAAAACCCTTACAATAGTTCATTAACATATTTCCAGTGACTTTTTCTGTAGCTACTTACATCAAGCTAGAGAAAAGTTCAAAGTCTTTGAGGTTCATGTAATCAATCCAGCAATCACCACATTAAAAGGGTTCTACCCTGTGTTTTACTGTCTTCCAATGACTTTTTAAAGTTGCAAATACATCTTCAAGAGAAATTCACGTATTCAGGTACAATATTCCAGCCTCGGGAAAATCCAAATGTGCTAGTTATCAAACACTGCCTGTCACCACTGTGTGTGAAGACAGTGTTTCAAGCTAAACTGGACAGGGTGTAGTAAAAATTATTCTTCTATACATGCTAATCCACCCAGACTTAGTATGAGATTTCATGTTACTGCTCAACTTCACCAGAACAAGCAGCAGCAGCATCTGCTATCATAAAAAGTCTACTCAGGCTCATCCTCAAACCACTGGGACACTTCTAATCAATATTGGTACACCTAATTTTAAGATAAGAGGATAGCCCAGCTAAGCAAGTCTAATACATATTTATGCTTGCAAGGAAAAGAATATGCAGCTTTAGACAAATTCCTTTATCTAATTCGCTGCTCATTCTGAAATAAAATGCACCTAAATATAGGAACAAAGGAAGGTTGAAGGGAATACTCGAGGAATTCAGATGAAAGTATTGAGGCCTTCAGAGAAACAGGTTATTGCTTTTCCACAAAACCTAACAGAACATAAATACTGTCAATAACAAATGCATCTGCATGATCTACATACGTATATTCATGTATCCATGGATGTATTATATACATAACAGAGGAACTGTTTCTGCTGTTAATTCTTGCCTGGTTTTGAGGGAGCAGATTTGAGTTTTCAATAATAACGTAGTGGGAGCTGGGTACAGTTGTCAAGGGAAAAATACCTATACCATCAACAACAGAATTACAACTAGGGTTCTGAAACAAGTTAGCCATGCAGTTCACTGCTAAATAAATAAAAAAAAAGTCACTCTGTAACAGTCTGATGCTACAACAAGCACTAGCACATCCTGAGTTCCCCACAATAAGGACAGACAATATTCCAGTATTAGGTATCAAACATAATTTAACCAGTACTCATCTAAGTTTATCAATGGAAATAGGGAGCTATTGGATGCTAATATGTAGTAAGAACCCTGCACAAGGCTCCATGCTTACAGTACACTCAGTCCTCCTGTAAGAGAAGAAGTCTATCACTTGCCTGCCCTGACATGGCCACCTCCTGTCTGTCGGTAAATCCTCATCACTTACTGCTGATACCAAACCAAGGCCACAGTTTCACAATAGAAACTGCCTTATGGCCAACCTGTCTCAAACTGTTTCTCTCCTTTCACCCACATTGCTTGTCCACACCTTGGTGCTACAGCTGCCCTCAGAAAAACCACCTAACCTGCCACACTGTACCTCAGACAGAACTGCTTCAAACCAGAACGGTTTTTAACTCAGAACAGTGCCCTATTCCAGTTTAGTATGGAGACCCAAAAACTTGTTTATTGGCAGATACAGGTGGGGGAGGAGGTCCATGTAGCAGCACGTACCTAACTGAAAGGTGCCACTAAAAAGCATTCATACAAGTGCAGCTTGAGAACACGATGCGGGGGCAGAAATACCTTAAGCTGGTATCGCCAGACATGTTAGATCATGAAAACACAACCAAAGGGTGTAGTTTCACAGGACAGGAGCTTGGACAGCAAAGCAGCTCAGAAGTTCTCACCCTACCTGCTCATTTCAGTGATCCTGTTTACAGCACAGCTTCACAAAGAGTTTTACTGACACAACAAAAAGATGACAAAGTATAGCACAGGGGCAAGAGAGAAGCTGGCTCACTGCTGAAGCCAAATCTTGTGAAACTGCACCTTAAGTATCTGTTGTGGAGAGAACAGCCTGAGGTAATACTTGCCAAAGGTTTGCCAAACACCTGCTCCAAAACTTTAGAACCCAAAAACTTTCCACAATACAGACTCTGTTAGGAGCTTTACTGAGGTGATGCAGTCATCAAATAACCTGGAGTTGGAAGAACAACCACCAGACAAAAACAAACAAATGCCTGAAAATGCAGGGTGATTTTTCTTCAGTCTGAAGGCTCAGAGGTGTCAAATAAATACTCAAAAAAAGTAATTTATACAAAATTAAGGTGACAGCTGGCAAGCAAGCCAAGAAAACTCTCTGCTAGCACTTTGTGAAGAGGCGGCTGCAGAACAAGTTTCTCTTAAAAAAAAAAAGTTGAAACCGGTTTATCAGGTTAGAGGAATTCGCTGGTTCTTCCGCCTCTCCCCCCATCCCATTTGTTTCCAAACGCTCATGTAACCAGCTTGTTTCTTGCTGTGTTTGTTGATATGTGAGAAAATAAATTGCACCTGCAGCTCAGCTGGATGATCAATAAACACTCAGACAATTTGCTATCACCTGATGTAGTGGCAACCCCTCAGTAGTTTCAATTTGCACATAGTTTAGGAGAGGGGGGTGGAAAGCCCAGCTTTGTCTTGCTATGTGTAAGAATACAAATCTAATCTGTGATTGCTGCACTGGATTCAGTGTACAATACAATGAAAGATTAGCAAGACAAGGACAGTCTTTCAAACTCTGGGGTTTTTTTTTAATATATAAATGCCAATACATAGATGAAATTTGGATGCTTTCAACAGGTCCAAAAGCAGACCCAGCTCTCATGAGAACCTCTTCTTTTTTATGTATATTGTTCAAAGAAAGATGGTAATTACAGCTAAATACTGCAGACAGCTCTCCAAAATTATTAGCTCTTCTTAGACTTAGCCTTTGTCAGGGAGACATGCAAATATTGCCTTGCAAAAGTAAAGTAACATGTCTTAAGGCGAGTCATGCTGATTCAGCCAGGCTTTCTGCATGGGAAGGATTAAGAAATCCACAACACTTTCAACTTAGTATTCGATCTTTAACTTAGAAGCCCCATGGCTAGAATTAGAGAAGCACATGAAGATGTCAGCTTTTTGATGACAGAGTAATGGGGCTGCAAGAAAGGCAAAGTTCATTTTGGTTTTGCTCTTTAAAAGCAAGTTTCCATTCCTGTAAGGTTTCAGGGAGCAACCTGAAAGTAATCTTCCCCCTTAAATACTTAGAAATTGGGAAACCTTAAATGTCCAGCAGTTATTTAGATAAAATATACATTTTTCCAGTCCTATGATTTGAGGATCTGAACAATGAAGCCTTGCAAAAGTGTCCCAGTAATGAAGGAAGAAACACAGGATGCTATTCCCTTTAGTAAGTAGTGTAGGTAATGCATGTTTAGAGGTTTACCTCACAGGCTCGAGGCGAGTTGCAAATACACACTTGAACAAGAGATCTCCTACTTACTTTGTTTAAAATAAAGTCCTCACATTTTTCTACTCAGTAGCATTCTGCAACTGTAACACCACATCTCGGACAGCAGCTATAAATTCACTATTATTGGTCCAACGCCTATAAGAAAATATAGCTGGATCTCATAAAAACAGTAGCATCTGTGGAATCAAACACTTGTTACCCTCAGCAAGTACAGTATTGAAAAGCTGGCATCAGAACATATGGAACAGACACTGCAGCAAACTGCTTGGTTATTTTGCAACACTGTGCTTTAGAACCTCACTTTGTAAAATTACACAGCAAAAACATATTAGTGGGGAACCCTGTTTTAGAATATTTCTTAAGACAAACCCAAGTAGTAAGTCATGTGCCATATAACACTGTAAGAATGTAAAATTGAAATAATGCAACATTTGAAGCGCCTCGTTACAAGCAAAGACTTAATCACAGATTGCAGGCTTTTGGTAGACACTATCATTGCTGGAAACTAAACAGTAATAGAAGGAGGCTTTCTATAGTCTGTGGAAAAACTCCAGTCCCACAATAGCTGATCTACTGTTTACCAGTTATGAATCACAGAATACAAATCAAAGAATGTTTGAGGTTGGGAAGAGACCATAGATAAAGTGTAGATAAAAGTTACAATGAATTTGTGCACTTCCCTCTACATGTAGAGACTGGGAAGCCAAGGCAAAAGCCAGAAACAGGCACTGAAACTTTACATGATTGAGAAGTGTGCTCAAGTGAGTGATTTTCAGCCACATCTTCAAATTTTCTACCGCAGTCCAAGCAGGGTGTTGGAAAGCTAATTCACATACTCTGTAACACTATCGCAAACCAAGGTACGTCTACTTCCTTTTCAGATAACTACTTCACCCACCTGTGCTTTTGCTAATAAAAACACTTGAGGGGGGAAAAAAAAAAAATCTGAATGTTGACAAATACCTGACTCATCCTTAAAATACCTGATGTGATTAAAATATTTAATGGACTTCTTTTCGGAAATGCACAAAAGGATCTACTATTAAAGAATATGGAATTTGATTTTTGCCACCACTGCAAGTGGGAGGATGAATTAATTTTCTCCTAACTCCCAGGGAGTGGGAACACACCGAGGGGAAGACAGACAAGCTTAGGTAAAGTGTGTTCCAGAGCCCTGTGCAGAACTGGCCACATCACAACTGGCATCCCACAGTAAACAGCAAAATCATTATTCAGTTGCATGGATATGCCAAACAAAAAGGAATAAAAATTGTTGTTTTTCAAGAGTCTCTACCCACCTACACACAAAGGTAGTATTTCCTTTTATTTGCTAAAGCAGACCCACCTACAGTGCAATTTACAGCAATAAGATACAATCTCTCATAAAGTGTTGAGCATAATTAAAGTGTGTCTGTTATAAAGGTAAACAGAGAGTACTAGGCTAAACTGTTCCAGATGTCTTTAGTGCAGGATCTGGGACAAGATCAAACCTGCAGCTGCACATTTTCTCATGGGTTATTTTGAAGGTAAAAAAAAAAAAACCCAACAAAAAACCAAACCCACCTCTTTGTCTTGGACTCTAGCAAAACTACTGGAACTAGGTAAATGCCATCTGCAGCTTTTTACAGAGACATTACAATTACACATTTCTGTTTGCAAAGATACTCACTCCAGAGTGAAGTGTTAATCATTCAGTATCAAAGAGGGTTAGGACCTAGTCTGCCAAGTTATCTGTGTCACCAGAAGTTACAGCAACATGAACCTGTTCTACTGCCTAAGCAAGTTTCTTGCCGAAACACACCTACAAATGATTCAGACAAGGTGTGGAAAGCCAGGTTTATATGTTGCACAAAAATGCACCATTGTATTTTTCCATTCAAGCACATTTTATGTATAGAAAAGACAGTGAAAGCAAACAAACTTTCAGGAATTGCATATGTATACACCACTTGAATTAAATTTTTTAAGTAACTTCAAGCTGTTTGAACTGCAAGGATCATACAAATTTACAGATTTCTGTCTTAGTTTGATATTAATCTAGCCAAGGTACAAAATACAGAAACTGTAGAAGAAAATAATATTATAATCCACTAAACTAATTAGGCTCATCTGGAAAAGTGATAGAATACAAGCACAGCTGATGTTTTAAGAACGTACAGTTTTGAAGATTCCAAAAAAATTTAACAAATGCTAAAAGGTCAAGGTTTTTTAATACATATTCTAGCATTGAACCCGAAGATTAAAACATACCACCTGAATTTTTAAAGTGGGATTAGCACTGCTAAATTAAGTAGTGCTCTTATCAGCATACTCTTTTAAAAATGGAGTAAGAGTAATTTGGAATAAAGGTAGACCCATCAAAATAATCAGAAGGCAGATCTTCTAAGGACCAGAGTATCAGCTGAAATACTCTGATACTGTACATAACTGTTTCAGAATTAAGGGGTTCCCATTTCAAATGGTTCAGGTCTCTTTTGGGTTAGCTTTAAATTAAGCACAAAAAGCTTGCTAGCGATTTCAAAGTGAAAGGCTACATTAAAGTCTATTTCTTTTATCAAATCAGATGAATCTTGTCTCCTGGCCTTTCAGCCTGAATAGACCCTGCTCCCAAGAACAGAACCTCACCTGCTGAAGAACCCGGTCCAGTGGTTCAGCTTTGCCCAATCCCTCTGGTGTTAAGCCACTCACTTCTCGACACTGGTCACTTAAGTCCAAATTGTCTGCTTTCACCAGGGATTTGTGTAGCGTCCCTACCTAAAAACATTTAGGAGATTATGGACAAAAGTGAGGAACAATCGAATTAGCTCTTTTTAACAATGCATTCAGACTGCAGAAAAATCAGAAAGGTGCAGTATCACGTTCCCGATAACAATCGCAACGAGAAAAAGCATTTGTCGATTTCACAAATCGAAACCTTTGGCCTCGGTTTCTTTCCCTCCCACCCAGGAGGGCCAGGCTCGCTGCTTCGGGGAAGCCGAGCCGGTTTTCGTGCGGCGCTTTTTGCAGTTAGCACCGATTTTTGTGGGAGCTGTTAATGGCAAAGGGAAGATCCCATAATATATTAAGGCAGTTTCCTGAATCTATTGATGAAATTGATAGCCATGTTAGTTTTATCAAAGCCCTCCATCTCTAGGGGGTTCTACTATAAAGAAGGGCTTTTGGAAAACAAAAAAACAAACAAAAAATTAGAGCATATTTTCGGATTAGCCTAAAAATTCAAGAAAGTCAATATTGCCTTAAAAATTATCCAAACATTTAAAACAAAACTAAACCAAACAAACAAACAAAGTCTTCCGCAGCAGGCCGCAAAGGGTCCAGCGGTTGCCCTGAGCCAGCTGCCAGGAAAGCATGCACGGTTAGAGCCTCCGGAGGGCGGCTTTTTGTTCCAAAGATTCAAAAGCCCGTAGACATCTTCGAATTTGAAGCTACAGACGCTTTGAGGAGGACGGGACAGGGGGGGTGGAAGCGGCCAAACTTTCTTTAAAAGTTACTTCTTCCCTTAGAATGGAACAAAAAAGGACCCTCTTAAGTGCTTAGCCCGAGGAGTGAATGACCCCCGGGCCGGGGGCCCCGCTCCCTCCCCTCCCTTCGGTGTATTTGTGAAATGAACAAACGGCTCCGGGGAGGCGGCGAGCGGCCGGGCGAGCCTGCTCGCCCTGCGCCCGGGGAACGCGCCCTCGAACCGGGGGTCGAAGCCATACCTTCTTGCTGTGTAGATCCACAACTTGCCACACCAAGAGAATTAGTTCCCTCTCATCCGAACCCAGTTTAGCCCCATATGCACCAGCTGTTGCCCCAAACAACACCACCAAAGAGTCACTGTGCGAAGCCGTCATGACCACAGGGGGAAACAACTACAATCAAAAGCAGAGGTCAAAAAAAAGAGAGAAAAAAAAGACACGCAAACAAACAAAAAGAAAGGAAAAAAAAAAAAACAAACCCACAAGGCTTACCCCCTACCTCCAAGTGATCAAAAGGAAAGGAGCGAACGAGGAGTCACAATATCAAGAGAGAAAGAGCTATTTATGAGGTAGGGTGTTTGAGACAAAAAAAACAAAAAGCGGAGAGAGCCTGCATCTCTACCTGTTCCCGGTGATCTCCTTCTTCCCGGGGCTGATTGGGAGGTGAAATTAGCAAGCTGTGGGTTTCTTTCCCTCTGACATCATGGCAGAAGCCCAGCCTGGGCTCTCTTTTTTTTTTTTTTTTTTTTTTTTCCCTCCCTTCCCTTCCTCTCTCCTGGGTTACCTGCCCTTGGTGCAGCTCATGTGACTCTAGTCAATCTCCCCGAGGGACGAGGCCATTGGGCCCCTGGAAAAGGTGTAGGAGGGACAGAGGGAGAATCAACGCCTGGCTGATCTGGCCTGATTGGTTTTTGAGGGAGATCAGAGGAAAACTCCCTTTCTCTCTCTGTAATTCTGCCTGCAGGAAGTGCCTCTACCTGCTTTCAGTTTTGCGGGATCCGCCCGGCGCTGCCCCGTTGCGTGCCCGCGCAGACGCGCGGCCCCTGCCCGGCGTGCGGGGCAGATACGGGGTCTGCGCGCTCAGAGCGGGTCCTACGGTTCTGGATAATCTGAAGAATATACACGTATGGTCGCTAAAACACCATCACCGACTTAGCTTTGAATTGCAAAAACCCAAAAGCCTTCACCTGCTGCCTTTTGTGCCTGTTGCTGTGTATGGATTGACTCACCGGTGCCAACGTTAACGTACAATGGAAGGGCAGTAGTACACAGGGATTTTTAAGGGATATTACAGGCAGAAAGTACTTTGCATTTTAGTCCCTATTCTACATATGGTTTGCAAAGGTGGGTCCTAGCAAAATAATTTTTATTGTTGAGAAAAAGGGTGTATCTAGAATGTTTTGCAAAACAGAACTATAAACCTCTGTGTTTTCTACTCTATAACTGATAATAAAGAACTATCTCCTGGGCATTAAGACTGGCAGTTTTTCTCTATACCTCTTTTCTTTTTGGTTTCATGGGTGAGATTCTACAATGGGAAAACAACACACAGTTTAGCCACTACAAAAATACTCCTTTAAGCTTTTCTACTCAATGGGAGCAGCATTGTAATATTAGGGGATGAGACAATTTTTGGAGACATTGTAATACTCAAAGTTATTTTAAAGCAGAAATGAAAATCAAAAAACCTCTAAACTGTTTTGATCATATTGCTATTTTTCCTATTGTCACTGCTGATGAGTTACTAATGATTCTTAAAGGACAAATGCTGCAAGTTAGACAAGTCATAATTTTTCTTTTGCTGAATTAAATCTTCAGTTTGTACTTCAGCATTAGTGTTGTGTTGAAATACAGTTTTCACTGAATGAAAAATGGTGCTGCTATTTATCTACCAATGGAAAAATGCAGAGCTGGACATTTAACCGTGAATATATGATGGGTTGAAATACTAACATCACATTTTCTTTTCTTCTAGGATGCTAATTTTATATTTGCTTAACTATAGCAGTTATTATGGACCTGCTTGGCATACACCGATCACCATGCTAACCCCATCAAGACTACTTCCATTTATTTCACTCTAAGTAAACTACAGTTCAGGGTGCTGTCTCATGTGAACTTAGAATTCGTGTATTGCAAGTGTTTACCTGGCAGAGGCCATGCAGAGCGCTTTGTGCTGCACTGGACATCACAAGGTAGTTGTTAAATGCCTCTCAGCTGTTGTCTCTGCTGCTCACATGTGCAGCTGCCTGAAAAGCAGTCCTGAAGACAGATCATGGTTACAGAAAGGGCAGATTCCCAAACACTCGGAGATGAAAACTTTAATCTGTAACATGTATATATATTTACATTTTCCAAATGTTTTCAGCAGTATTTTTTCTGCCATAGCTGAATTTACACAACAGCTGTATTTCCCTCTACAAATGCATGTCTAGAAGTCCCTGGTAGAATAAAAAAAAACCCCTCATATTACTTTTGGCTTACCACTATATCCAGTATAGTGGTAATGAAGCAGCAAAACAGCCTGTTAACAGGGATGATTCTTATCCCTTAAGTCTGTAATAAGAACTATAAAAACATACTGACTTTGAGTGTGAGAACTGTGTCTCTTATCCCAACCGATTCCCTGCTCCCAGATACACATATACCATAGAGGTGTGTCCTCATGATACTGGGGGAGGGAGGGGGAACCACCAGTTTCTGTGTCCCCTGCTGCCCTTAGGTCTAAGGGGCCACCCTGACCCTAAACTGTGACAGAGATGTTGGAGGGAGGTAGTGTCTGTGCACAGAAATTGTAACACAGTTTTTACCTGTAGCTACATTTACGTGGAAAAAAAGTACTAGTCTGCTACTATTAGCTGCCTTTGTAAGGATGGCATTTCATATCCCTAGTGCGTAACTAGTTCATACAAAACAGGATTATTAGGAGGTTTCTATAGAAGATCATATACATAATATATTATTGGCCAGCTTGACGTATATGCTCACAGGCTTCAGTGAAGTGGCACAGAGAATGCCAATACATATGTAAATGTCTTCTAGGATCCAATGGGAAAATAAAAAAAGTATCATAATTCACTTATAGCAACATGTCATATTAAAGGAGTCCTACTGCAATGGCAGACTCTTGAAAACTTACTTGAAATCTACTCATGATATCAAAGGCTTGCGAGCCCAAAAGTTTGTATGCTTTTCACAATTATATTAGCTCATCTAATAACATGTATCTCTTCCTAGAAAACCCATCTGGTTTCTACTCTCAGACTACCTTGACTCATATAATTCTATTGTTACTAATTTATCTAAACTAATATAGTGGACTTCAAACATATTCTACAAAGTTTAAAATAAAAGTTTAAATAAATGCTAGCCTTCCTGTGATTTCAGACATTTTCAAGTATCAGATTATGCAACTGTTTTCCCATTCACTTCATTCACCTTCTATCCACGACATTCTATCTCTCTGCATGCAACCCTGAATTATACCAGTCTCTGCAACGTTGTTGATCTAAAAAATTGAAAGGAACAACATTACATGTCTCCACAGAACAGCAATAGGATCCACTTCCTGAAACAATATGTGGCACAAGCCCTCATACATTGAGCATTAGCAAAGTTAATTTGTAACCAAGATCTTGCTGGAATAAACAGTTACCGCTCACCTTTAGCTTCAAACCTGGCAGGCATATTTATAGAGGTTCTTGTTTGTAGGCTCCATACGAGGATAAAGTCTCTTAAATGTAACTGGGTGAAGAATAAAACTTTCAGAGATGGACATTCATTGTTATGTAAGTCCAGTATCGTGATTATTTTGTTTGTTTCTTTTAATCAAACTGAACTGGGAAACAGAACAGTTTTAAAGTTAGATCACGAGAACACGGAAGAAGCTCATTGAATGCATCGTGCTTGCAATGCACAATGTACTGACAATGTCATTATTACTAGACACACTATACAGTTTTACAAAGCAAGACAAAGACCAAAAAATAGAAAATGCCGCCCCCCCCCCTCCCTTTTATCTTTACTACATTAATATTAAAATAATATTTTAAAAAACACTAGGGACTGAATGTCCTAATCACTGAACTCCTTCTGTTCTAGACTAATACAAGGAGTATGAAACTTGGAGACATGAGATCTGGAGTAATATCCTGGCCACATTCAGATCTACAGCAATACTTCAACTACCTTTCAGGGAAGCTAAAAGTCAATATTCTGTTCCCAACTTGTATGATATTGAGAAGTTATTTGTTTTCCTTATGAATATTTTACTCATCAGTTAAAAGCAAGATAATGATGATGATGTTTAATGTTCTAAAATGATTTGAAATGTCCTGAGAAAAGCCAACTAACTTTGAAGTTGGGTCTAACTTCAAAACTGGCCATGCTGGTGGGGCAGGGAGGTTGGACCAAATGACCTCCAGAGGTCTCTTCTAGCTGAAATTATTCTGTGGTTATGATAAACAGAGATGCTAAAGTAAATAAGTACAGAGCCTTGCTGTATATCCGCACAATAGGGATAAGTAGTAAATTCTCTGTGTACTTCGGCATTCTGAGACTGAACTGGCACAGGCAGTGAAGACCTGTAAGTGATCTGTAAGTAAATGTGAAAAGACATTTAGATTTCATACCCATTCAGTCCTTAGCTCCTGGATGGGATTATAAACAACTGTAGCAATATTTTCTGCGGGAGGATCTTACTGTAACTACTGAAACATAACCCATATGTAAAGAATTTCCTGGCATCCTTTCTTTAACAGTAAATGAGTGGGAAAGGGCATGGGAAAAACTGTTTAACAGTATTCTTTGATTGCTGTCCAGATGTTTGGAGAGATCTGACTTTTTGGTCTGTCGGGTAGGTCTGTCATGATTACAATGCAGTGTAGAAGCCTTGAAATAATTTCCATGGGGATATTCACAAAAGCTCAGCAATATGCAAAAGTGCTTCAGAAAGGTGGTTTCCAATGAATTGCTACCCTGCAGATGCTAGTCCCAGCCAAGCCATACTGAAAGCATTCACTTAGAATCATGTATCTGTTGGAATTTAATTTCTAGTGACTCAAGGGGAAGTTAAAATAGAAGCTTGGCGACTAGGCAAGCTAAATAAAAAGGATATTCTGCCCTTTATGGGATGACAATCAATCCAGTGTCTTAATCCTACAAAGGTTTTATATGGGCTCAGCTCCCACTGGAATATAGGTGTATGCTGTTTAGCCAAATTTCTCCAGATTACAGGTACCAGGCTTTTGAAGATGTAAGCATTTACTTTTATATCAACTTTACGGACAGATCAAACATGCCTGTATAGTAGAGCCTTTGATTAATATTATAGATTTACATTAAAGTTAACAGTTTATAAAACATATACAGTCAATTTAGATTTTTCTCTCCTCTGAAATAATGCTTTCCTTCAAATAATTTACTGAATATTTTTATGGAACTAGAATCATTGAAATGTTAGCTGGTGGGGACCTCTGGAAGTCTTCTTGTCCAACACTGTGCCCACAGCTGGACTACTGCCAACACTAGACTGAACCAGCCAATGCTTTGTGTAGCTGTGTCTTGAAAACCTCCAGGGATGACTTACTCCAACACTGCACTACACTGCTGATGAGAAACTTTCTCCTAGTGGCCAATCTGATCTCACTGCTAAATTTTTAAATAATTCACTGCAACTAGTTGAGACAGGATCTTTAAGCTGTGCTAAGTTAGACAAGCCATGTGATACAATTTCTGTTACCTAATGAGATGAATATGCAAGTACTTCCTGAACCTTTCTGTCTACCTTACCTGTGATTGAAAATCCACTTTGTGTGAACCTCCTAGAATCTGCCTAAATAAAATCTTCATTGCAATTGGTCACTTTTTTATTAGTCTCAGGTATAATATGAAAGTGGAAATTAAATGGAAAATATTATTTCTGTGGCAGGTTTTTAAGCAAATTGATGTGCCACCTTATTTAAAACAGCTCTATTACTAACCCACCTTCTCTTTATCCATTGAAAGGATATAGCACTTTACAAGTCTGTCAGTATGAATGCATATTCAGCAGTAAAAAATCTGCTTTTTAATGATGAGATTTAATAGAATGAGTTGTTCATTACATCAGCTATAAGGGAAAAACCCCACTGTAGCCATCCTTGCTACCACCATTACCACACTTCAGCAAAAAGAGGAAATATATAAATCGATATAAATATAAAAATTGATATAAATATATAAATTGATAACACAATTCATTGCAATAGCTAAAAGCCAAAATGTTGGCTTTCATTCAGTGCTATTTAAATGCAATTAAATACAATCTTATTAATTTATAAACAATTAAATTTAAAATTACTTTGTACATTTAAAGTTCAACAGGATAAACCTTCTCTGTATCCTCTTATGAAAAGATCAAGTGATTAAGTCCTCATAACATAAAATAAGAATTACCTTATCTACATAAAGCATTTAGTTTGGACCATCTTACTCTTCGTATTTAACAGACCAACTAAGAGACTTCCAATCACAGGAACAGTGAGACAGGAAACCCAGTAGTCCTTTAACTTTTTGTGAAAGAATTTTGTATTCACTCCTTCAATGAACTGATGATATTCAGCCCACCATATTCCCACATATAAATGCACTCACACTGGTAGATCTAGAAACTTCTCCGAAGTTCACTGAAACACATAATCTCTGATGTTTCAAAGTGAGACAGACAAAGCCATCTGGAACTTTGGATATCCAACTCCAGTCACCTTGCATGCAAACATAAAAAACAATTAAACAACATAGGAAATGCAAATGTCACTATCTACATCAAAAGATCCACATGCTCCACTCTATTCTCACTTACCGAGATATGATAATCAATTCTACAATATTAGCAGTGATGAAAGAACTGATTGTCAAGTGAATACTGTGTACAGGGAGTCCAAACTGCTGAATGAAAAACAATGGTACAAATCACACAATTAATGAAGAATTTATGCAAGTTACATTTTCTCAAGATTTACTGTCAGGTAGCTGATACTGGCCTCATGAGAGTACTACGGCAGAAATTACAAAGCTGTGGATTTTTATTCAGATTGCACCACAAGCTCTCAGCTGACTTAAAAACCCTCATAAAATAAAGTGAGGGTGTGTTCCTAAACTACTTCATTCGCATTTGATTTAGCTCCTCTGATATTTAACCTGTTTCTGCATTATAATTTAATTAAACTTATTCCACATACAGATATGCTAATACACATCTTTTTCTCATCACAGTATAACTAGAAATAAAATATTAATGCAAACCTAAGCAAAACTTAACCACCTGTTGAAGTACTTAGGCTTTAAAAACATTTCATCTAGGTACTTTGTATAATAAACGGATGAATGCAATTATGTGCACTCAAAATAGAGATTATAGGAGACCTATCACTCCACGGTTTCTTGTTCTTTCATCTTGATTATGTTTATTCTGCTCCACTTCTACCACCAAGTACTACATACTCAGGACCTGACAGGGAGATTTCAAACATGCTCTATGTCCTATTCTATCCAATTACAAGGATGGAACAATTTCTCCAAAGAACCAGGCCTCTGATACAACTTTTGTATTTTTGGTTTTACCGTCTTTGTCTTGAAAGTACACAGTTTTCAGAAAGTTTTATCTGACTCGTTACTACCAGACTCTAGCAGAACTAATATGCCCATTTCTAGGAAGTTTATTTTCTACTCTATCATTAAGTACATTGGTAAGACAACTACATTTTTTGCAAAAATACCTTGGTTTTTTCTACAGTACTGCTAGATGCAATTACTTCCCTGCAAAACTCTAGTTTACACTGAACTGTAATATCTAGTTACAGGCATGTCAGCAGAGTCATCAGATTCTCACTCAAATAAATTTACTTGTTTTTATTCAACATATCCTTTTGTCACTTTAACCTATGATGGAATTTAGATGCTGTGGAACACACTGTGGAAGCAAGATAGAAATAGTGTCTTTACTGATACATCTGGCTGATACCAGAGAGTGGTGTGAATTCCTGAGAAGAAACATTCTCAAAGAAACATATTTCACAGTCAGTAAATGCATCCAAGTGAAAACCAAAATAACAAAAACCAAAAAGAGGACAGCTCTACCTAGATTCTTCCCTTTGGCATCAATTTGTCATTTAAATAGTCACAGAATTGCTTTATAAAAACAGATAGTAACTAAGCACATGGCAAGCAGGTGCAGTGAGTTCTGCCCATACCCTTCCCAATAAGTTGGATCTGTGATAATGTACCATGACAGAGCTATTTAATAAGTGCCGGTACTACCACACCTCCTTTCCACAACCCTCTGCTAATATGGCACACCCTTGTTTGACAGGAAATGTCACCTTGCTTTCAGTCATTCCATAGGTTTTCTCAAGTAATTATTTCAATAATAGTGTGAGACTGTTAACATACATTAGAATTTTGCCTTTTCTACACTGAAGTATGTGTTGGTGAGGAAAAGGAAAAGAGCCCAGGGGCATGCACAAGAGAAAGTTGCCTGGCACATCCTGGGAGTGGCTACACAGTGACTAGAATGAATGTACTGATAACTCTCTGGGTGAAGTAGATGTCTAGGACATAACTAACTTTTAACTCCTCTTTTCCATTCTCTATCACTTTGCTTTGTGTGAACAGGGAAGCAGAGAAGTCCCATGTACTTCTTCATTATTCTTCAGATAGATTAAGTCCTGGTATGCACTATAAACAAACATATTACCCCTGATGAGTTGGGAATACTTAGGAATTGTTTGGGCCTGCCAACATATGATAAACTGTGCTGTTAAGCTGTAGGTTTTGCAATAAAATGTTTGACATTAAACCAAACCAAAAAAAAAATTTGACATAAATACAAATTTCACACATTTCAGTTCATTCAGCCTCAGCTATTCATTCTCATCCCACCCTTAGCTTGTTGCCCCTTCTGATTCCTCAGTACTACTATTTGTGGGGCTTTGAAATACTGATCTGGTTTCAGAAAGCTGGCTCTGATTCAGTTAAAACCAAACAGAACACCACACCACCTCATTTTGATAAAGTATTCCTTCAGATGGATCCATTCCCTCATTTATTTCAGAGGTTGTTCCTGCAAGCAGTTATCCTGGGAAAGCAAGACAGTGACTCCTGGGAATAGAAAAGCAAGAGGGGTGCTGCTGCCTCATAGTATCATGAATCCATGGCTTTAGGGCACATCCATCTTTTCTTTGGCCAGTTACTACTGAACACCTGCAGCTGTCACTAAAGGCAGACAGGCTGGCTATCACTGCTACAGATGAGTCACATAGGGTAGCATTTCACACTTACTGTGTACAGACACAAGTTGTAAGATAGTGAATCAGGTCTTCTTGTCTCTTAAGATCTCTAGATTACTTTCTATCTATGCAGGAATTCCTGTCTGAGGGTGTATCTATAGTAGGAAAAAAAGCCTGTGCTTTTGCCATGGGGATTCCTGGAGAAGGGAGCACCATCTACAAAGTAAACTCTTGCTAGCTGGATGAAAGTACCAGCAATTTGCTCTGCCTTCTGTAAGAGCTGAACTTGTGCTGGTCAACTTCTGCTAAGAACACATCATTCCCCTCGGGTAAGATAAGGTAAAAGGACTCAATAACAAAGGGTGGAGGTTTTTTTTCAGTATTATGGGTTCTGCTCTGTAGCTCTAAGTGTAAAATGAACCATTCTGTACAAGATGATGAGATTTTAAATAAATGATAGAGTTTCCCCTCTTATTTAACATTATTTGTGGTATAAAATAATGTGTAAGTGTAATCTCTTTTCCTTACAACACAGCTTGCAAAAATGACTTTAAAACCTGTTCCATTGCATTAGTATCAAAAGCGTGAAACAGATCTATCCTCCCTTGCAAACCAGTTTGGTATAGGGAAAGAAGGTGGAGCTTACCACCTTCAGTCACAGATTAGCTGCTTTAATCAGAGATGTGAACAGTTTGCATTCTCAATTTTTGATTTCCACAAAGCCTGTTTGTTTTACTTAAGGCTAGTTTACTACACCCGTTACCATGGAATTGCTAGGGAGCGAAGCCACACCTTTATGAGCATACTTAGCACTTCCTGCACAGTGCAGCCTTAAGAGAAGTCTCCTATGCTCCACAGAGATAATTGGAGGTAAAAAAAAGCATAACCAACCACATCTTAAGATCTTGGCAGGCTGGCAAAGCCAGTGCACACCACCTGTCTTTGTGCTCTTGTTAAACAGTTCACACAAGGTTTTGGGGAAGTGTTTACCATGGATGTATTTTTCAAAAGTATTCAATGCTAAAGATGCTGATAACAGGTTCTTACCCTTTCATTGGTTTGAATCCATCTCTTCCATTGGTGGCTGCTTTGTGACTAGAAGGAAATGAATTGGTAGGTTCCTTTCAAATCCCTCTGGGCTGTTATACGTGCTGTATTACAGTAATGGCAGTTCCAGCAGACAGGATCAGGGTGCATTATGTGTAAACAACCCTCTCAGTACTTTGAGGCAGCATCATAGTGTAGTTGCTAGATTGCTTGCATCCTTTTTCTGGCTCATCTGTAATTTAAATTATTACATAGAAACATTTGTCAGTCCTGTCAATGTTCAGTATTTACATGACACTCAATAAGATACTGTGTTTGCTGTTTTTAACCACAATATACTTAAAGAAACAACTTCTAAACACACATTCAGTACTACAAAAAAGAAAAAAACCAAAGGAACAGAACTCACTGCTGAAACTTAAGCTGCCTGAAAATGCCTAAAGCACTCTGAACATTCATATTAGAAACTTCTTACTGATGAATCATTCCTGTAGCTTCACGGATTTGCCCTTTACCCTTCCCTCTGATTCAGGATATATAACTATCTTTTGTTTTAATGCCACTACATACTGCAAATGGGACTTCAGGTTACCACTATGTATTTCTTACAGGTTTTGTGACATGTTACAAATTATAGTAGCTTCTAAGGCTTAGGTGGGTAGTAACAATGATTAATAGGATACAGCTACTAGAAGAGCAGTAAGGTGGAGCAGGTGTGAGTAATTCTATTCTGTGGGAACTTAATCAGAATCCTCCAGCTCATGGGCATGAAAGTCTTTTGTAATCACAACGATTAGAAGACAGAAAATAGCAGCATTTTAATGCAAGTCTCCTTCAGGATTTCCTTAAAGAGGAAAATATTTACAGGCAGACAACTACAGAAAACTAAAAATTAGGAAACAGTTACTTTATTATTATTTTTGTTTTTCCGAGAATGAAACCTGCAGTACGCATTAGGATGATGTAGGCACAAATGCAATGGGAAAGGATTCATACTTAAAGAATTATAACTCGGGTGCACAGGCCTAAAAGCAGTAGAGAAGATGGACAATGCACCTAAGAATGAATCTTCACTACTTGAAAGGAACAGCAGTCTCTGTAATAGTCACAATACACTATTTATTGCGGGGCAGGGGGAAAGAAGGAGGTTGTGAGCATGTGCATAATGAAACAAAACTAGTGGGTGTAAACTAACAGCCAGTTTCATTTATTTGTACAGTTTATTTATAATAGTAACCAAAGTCCCAGTACGCAAACAGCCTGGGCAGCTGGGATGGATGAATGTATTCCACAGCTCTGCAAAGATTTCATATGAAGCAATACCCTTTTACTGGGATTAGTTGCCTTTCTCAAGAATAGGCTCAAAGGGATTTACAAAACCACTATACACACACTCAGAGTCATAGAGTAACTTCTTCATTGTTGTAGGGACAATATGCTGCATAAGACAGACTTGTTTTTTCATCCTTTTCTTCGGAGAATACCAAGGGACTGGTATTCCCTGGACACAGGGTAAGCAGGTGGGATTATACAGTCCCATTTGAAAAAAAAATAAACTGTATGACCACTGACAGAAAGTGTTAACTCTGTTTCAGAAAAAGGGATAATTAAGTCAACAGTTCTTGCAAGTCAGGCCCACATTTCCTGGTTCTTGGGCAACAAATACACATTGTCAAATCTGCTATTTAATATAAAATCTGATCTTCAGTCTTCGTCTTTTCACAATAAAATCAAGGCTAGACGACATCTGTCACACTTCAACAGGGAACCTGGCTTGTTATTGGCCATGATGGTTTGTGCAATGGTTGAGGAATAATGAGGCAAAGGATGTCTATTGGAATACTCTCAAATTTATAAAGCCTTGATTGCTGCCTTCATTTTTAATGTGAAACAAAAACTATGGGGGTGAAAGATTGAGGACTTTACTCGATCCACTCTCCTTGAGTGAGACAAAACCCAGTAATTTCAAGAGCATTTTTTATACACAAAGGAAAATCAGAGTTTGGGGATCTATCTGCTTCATTTCTTTATCCCTTGATCCTCTAAAGACATTTACAAAGCTAACTTCCATACTTTTTGAACCACGTCAATAACTTCAGGATCAAGATTCAAAGAAACAAAATATAACAGTTCAGTTTCCTAATTTATTTCCTAGATCAAAATACATCTTGTTTCAATCAAAGTAACACTAATGTTTGGATAGCAAGCTCATCAAAATGTATGAACCCATTTTATAGACAAATATGTATGTGTATCTACATGCATATATACATAGATGCTTTGTTATACATTCATTTTCATTCCTCATGTTTCTGTTCCCTCAGAGTTTTCAAGTTTGGGCCGAAGGCAGACACTTGATCTGTCCCCATTTAGCATTTCTGGCTTTCTCAGTCTTCTTTTTTTTTTTCTTTTTCCCTGTACCTTTTCTGAGTATCTGAAAATGCAGAATATTAGCTGAGTATACAGCAACACAGAATGATCAAATCTCTGTGGAGATCACAAGTTTCCCGCAATAGGATTACAAATACAAATTGAATACATATTTAACACATCATTCACAATAGTTATTACTGTCTCCCCCTAACCTGCAGTGAAAGGAAATGACACTTCAAAGAAAAGCTGCCTTAACTGGGTGAAATTCACACCTGCTATAATGCCATTATATTTTAATACAGCATTTTTACATTTGATTTGAATGCGATTCACATTTTTCTACCAGTACATGGGTAGTAGGCAGTACATAGGACACTTTTTTAGAATGACTGCCTAGGAGAGACATGCTCCTTCCACATAAATGTTTCTTTATGATAGATACCTCTCCTCCACCCCTCCCAGCAATGCCTTCATGTTTAAATCAGCTTCACTCTGAAGTTACTATACCTATGCAACTGTTGCTTCTTGCATAGCCCTTAATGATTGCTTTCCATCTGGATTATGCTGTACGTACTTTGCATAAGGCTGCAACTTAAAAACCTAATAAAATTAAGTTCATGTCAGTGCAGCAAAGACTTCCTGTGAACTGCTTGAATCAAAGCAACTTTCTTTTTTTTATGTGTTGGTTATGAACTACAAGCACTCCATAGAATGGGTGTGTAATCTCTTTTCTCACTTACTCTTTCCTCTGTGTACACACATGCCAACACATGGTCACAGTTGCAGTCCATGTGTCTCACTTTGATATCTTTGATATAACGAAGGGCACAACTGGAAGAATTGTCTGTGAGGAATCAAACTAAGGATATCTACTCATGCTTGGAAATAGCATGAAATTATGTTTTAGCCATAGTTCAAAAGAAATCTGTTTGACAGGGTCTTTGAAAGGGGGTGAGGATATGCTTCCATGGATTACAAATGGAGAAAAGAACTCCGTGTTCACCAAGTCACCTCCGCAGGCTTTAGTCCAAAGTTGGATCATGACTCATGATTAGGGCCATGCAAAGTTTCCAAATGTGATATAAACCACATTCCTGCAAAATATCTTGTATTTCTTACCATTTGTTTTGTGGTTTCTCAGTAAGTTTCATTGTGACATGACAGGTGTCAGTTAGGAAGGTAGCATTCAGCACAGACCTAACTGCATTCAAGCTCAACTATGGCTTCCTGCTAAGCAGACTCAATAGAAGTCACCAGATAAAGGACTCAGTGGGCCTTGTAAAAATTCATTTACTAGTCCTGAACAGCACGTGAGTAAATTCCTATTGAAAGTATAAAGCAAGAAAGGAAAAGCTTTATTACCATTATTTTTTATATAAATTAGTTACATTATACTTCCTGGGCTCTGCATCCCTTCTGAAAAAATCATTAGTGTCTTGCTTGATGTACTCTTCCTCCTCTGCACTATTTAGACACATTTTATTCCACCATGGTAAGACATGCAGTGAATGCAGTTTTTAAGGTTATTTGTAATACTTGCCTTCATTTTCATTATGAAGATTAAAACCTGTGTCCTTTGCCCGTGGCTAAATGGTAGAATTATATTAATGGACATAACTGTCATTTAATCTCTGCAAGACCACACACTGGCTTAGGCACTCAGTGAATTATGCTCTAAAAAGCTGAAATTAGTGTGGGAGGCCTTTAAGTAGCCATAATATCATGATGTATTTGTGTTTGGTCACAAAGCTATGAACCTCTTGTAAGAGCTGCTCTGGAAGATGGTAGAGGCACAGTATTCCCACACCAGTGCTCTGCAGTTACTATCTCACCTTCAAATCAATTGGGAAGTGCTGTCAATTGAACCAACATCTCATCAGGGATTTTATTTTATCCTATGGACTCGTTCAAATAATAATCCTACTAATTTGTATGGTGTTCAGGAAATAGTAGAAGGATGTAACTTTAAGCTGTACCTAGACCACTTTTATGATTGGACCATTGTGCTGATCAAACACCGCTCAGATTTGCAAAGTCAGTCTTAAATGACTAATTTCACATGAAGAGTTTCTTGCTTTTGTTTGTTTTACAAAGCATTATAGAAGAAATCTCTGTTCAACAGTTGCACAACATCTTTTGCCTTCTCTTTGCTTCCTTCAACTTAATTCTGATAATTCTCCTTAATGTCTTGAGAAGATGACAGTCAAATTCTCCCTAATGATTAGATTCTTACCCCCAGGTTTGTGTTCTCTGGACCAATCTGAATTTTCTGCCCTGAAGAAGAGTATCAAAACAAGTTGGTGTATCTCAAAAATACAGGAGGCATGTTCAAACAGTAGTAAGTCTCACACTTCATATGCACTACAAAGAAAACCACAGGAAAATAGACACATCTAATTTTAAATATAGAATATGTATGTTTATATACATATAATAATGACATCGGAATCAGATATGAGAATTTCATAATATAGAGGTGACAGACAGAAGCCTTGAAGAGTCCATGGATATTCTTTCCCTTTTCAAAGTTGCATTTTTCTTTATAGGCCACCCAGAATTAGGTCACCTTTGAAAATGTTCTTAGGCAGTGACTGCACAATACACCAAAGGCAAGAGGACAAACATACTGCTGTTCCAGTTGCACTGCTGTACAGTTTGTCTCACTGAGACAAGAGGACAAAAGGAGTATTTAAAAAAAACCAAAAAAACCCCACAAACAAAACTGAGTCTTTTGTCTTGATTTGTGGCACAAAAAAGGAAAAAAAAACCCCAAACAAACAAAAAAAAAATTACAGTCCATAAGATCATTCAGCAGTAGCAGCATTTGTTCATAGAAACACTAGGTGATGGTAAATGTCCATTTATTTTCTCAGTTTAGCTTACAGCTGAATAATATGGCATCCTTTGTTTGCACATTTTCTACTACTGGCATTTTCTATCAGTCTCTTTTCAGCTGTGCCCTGTGATAGGATGAGAGGTAATGGCAGCAAGGTGAAACACAGGAAGTGCCACCTCAACATGAGGAAAAGCTTCTTCAATGAGTGACAGAGCCTGGCCCAGGCGGCCCGGAGAGGTTGTGGAGCCTCCTTCTCTAGAGACTTTCAAGGCCTGGCTGAATCTGTTCCCATGTGGCATGCACTGGGTGTTCCTGCACTGGCAGAGGGGTTGAACTCGATCTCCAGAGGTGCCTTCCAACCCCTACCATTCTATGATACTATGTAGATCAGTCAAGGTTAAATAATTCACAACTTAATTCAGCTCTTATGTGGTCTACAGCAAATAATTTTTGATATTTTGTGTGAATCGTAACTACTGTTAGCCTACCAAAAGCATTTCAAAGATCTATTCAGCCTTAGAGTAAGGAAAATGTTTCCAGACCTGGTATAGATGAAGTTTACATTGTCAACAGTTTTGTCAGCTGAAAACAATAATACATTCCCTTTACCTGTCAGAGCTTCTACAGCACAAAGTGCAGCCTTCTTGGGTCTACTGTAGGAAAAGGCAGGTACATTTTTAATGACATTTGGGATGATTTTTTCCTTAGAGTACTAGGGAGAATCCTTGCAATCCTTTGTGCTGCCAGAACTGCTTAGTAGTTCCACTGTTCAGAACTGCTCCAGGTGACAGGAACAAAAGAACATGTTAATGGTGATAGCATATTCAATGGCCTCAGCAGCATTGCTAGGAGAATGCTGGATGAGTTTAAGAAACTGCTAAAATCATAGTAAATTGCTCTGCCACTTTTCATCTTAGTGGGCCTGGTAAGATTAATGCAAAACTGGCTGAGGGTATATCGGTATCTCTCTGGTTTGTTTCATTGCATCATCACACCATGAACATTTTTCAAAACTGTTAATATAGAGATGATACCCAAGTCTAAAACTTGAATAGTTTGAATAGTTATCAGACAACAGGCTCACATGACCACCTGTAAATGTGAATTGAATTCTGAACTTAAACTCTGTTCAAAAGAGAGTCTTTGATACTTGCCCTTTCAAATAAGATTTCTGAACACAATTTTTTGAAGTTAAATACTGCAGCTAAGCTGGTTTGACAGCTTGTCACTGCCAGAAGTGAGAGGTCCTTCTTGTTTCCCCACTCTTGTCTTTCCCAGCTTCATGTATTCCATCCCTTTGTACCTGTTGTGGTTGTGGGCAGACTCTAGCTGAACCAATACAGCTTAACTCACCAGTAAAACACCTTTTAGTCACCAGGCTGACTTTATTCCACAGAGTCTGTTACTGACAGATCCTACATAAATAGGAAGGTACACAGTTACGAGTGAGAGTAAGGAGTCTTCCCCTTTCAGCAAATCATAAGACTGGCCAAAGCCATGATGCAACATCCCTCTCATTAGGTACACATTGTAAAAATCTGATTTGGTGTTTGTAACCAGGAGATTAAGACTTGTTTTGGCATGTAAATATTACAGAGAATTTTCAGAAGCCTTGACTCCCTAACTATCCTTTAGCTAAATCAAGTTGCAGGTTCCCATTTTTCTTTTTTGGGGGGTTGGATAGGGATAAAAAACCCTATTTTTAACTGTATGCTGCTTATCAAGTACCACTGTGAAGAAAAGTGATCCTGATATTGTGCCCTTGTAGGGCCCTTCAAGCAAATGTAACATTAGTATGAGAAGTGACAGAAGAACAGGCTTCCTAAAATTCCTAAACTAAAATTTTATGGCATATATCCTAATGTTCAGTACAGACCCTACTGATTTAAAGACATTAACAGTTACTCCAGATGCATATACAGGAGACAAAGCTATAAAGTGAGATTAAACTGTAATCAGCCAAACTCTTCATTAGTTAATGGGTCATGCACTCATAGCTACTTAATATTGTGAAATATCCACAGCAACTATGCCAGCGTCTTTCAAATCACTTTTGGAATTTTACATTAAGTCTTTTTAGATTGATAGCTAAAGCACAGATGTAACAGCTGAGGAAAAAGACCAGTGCAGCACTACCCTTACACGTTTTACAACATCAGTGTACAAGACAAACTAATCTTGGACAAGAATGTCAGTGTTTGTTTCCCAGAATATCACAGCAACTTGATGATATGAAGGACGGATCTTTTCAACATATCAGATAAAAAAGAATATGTATTTTTAGTGTTCCTTTCAGTTAGTTTTGAACATGTATCTATAGCAGTATGCACAGACATGCCCCTTCTGAACAGTTGCTTTAAGTATAGTGTGCCACAAAGTGATTCAGGTTTCCAAGAAGGGAATCCAATCTGATGGCTGGAATAGTCATTTTAGAAACATCCTGTCTGTATTTGTTAGCTAGCTTTGCCCCTGAATAAATACCATGCAGCCAGCTTTTCCCCCTCCCCATCCCACCTTGTAATAACAAAAGCAGCTTCAGGCCATTGAGCCTTCCCCAATCACCTGTTAAACTCCAGCAAACAGCTTTTCTCAATTGTTATTGCTTAACTAATGCAACATTTAACACCCCAGAAGAATCAGCACTGTGCTACTATTAAGTTTCTGACTTTACTGTCCCTTCAGCTGTACAATACTCAATTTATTGATCAAAGTATCAGGTATTCCATTTTGGGAGGTCATTCTAGAGCTCACATTTGCCTCTGATACTTTCTCACTTCTTCCTTTGAATCTGTCTCTAGATTCTGGTAAATTTCATTCATTTCTACAACATAGTTAATTTTGATTATCCAAACTCATGACATCTATATAGTTTTTGGTCTTCTTAGATGAAAAGGTCCTAGATAAAGTTTTTGAAGTTTAGGGATTCAGGATTTATTACAATACCTACAGTATGACCTTACTAAACATCAAGATATTCTGCTGGTACAATCACTGAAAAGACTGGTTCCAGTAAACAGAACACAACTTCTTTCTCATCTGAGCTTAACAAGAAGCGCCAGTGAATGATGGAAACAAAAGGGCAGAAGGATTAACAGATTTGTTAGGAATGCTTTCCTCAACAACATGCATATGGATTTATGCACACACACACACACACATATATATATTTAAAATGTCTATTATGTAAGTATATATACATACACTTTTTTCCCCAAGCAGTTATTCAGAAGGATGGCCAAGGATTAACTCCTTTGATGCTTTTGCTGGAGTTCTATCTTGTTCCTGTGCATATATATTTTTGTTTTGTTTTCCTCTCAATTTCATCAATCAGAACAGCCTATGTGTAATAGAAATAAGATTAGTCAGGAAGATCTTGTCTTCAACTGTTAACCCTTCTAACCAGTAAATAAAATGATAAAGAAATTGGTAAAGGAAATGTCCTTTTTTTTTATTTCCACTCCTATTCTTTTAACCCCTCACTATTCCAATGAAGAAGAACATGTCTGAGATAGATGCTCTAGTAATGCTTTTCTTCAGCCTCACACACAATCTTATCCACCCTCCTCAAGGGGTGAGGCTGTGGGCTGCATTTATTGAGCAGCCTCTAGTGGTTCACCATAGGAGCTACCCCAGGCTTATAACTTCCTGGGCTGCAGTTGCCGCAGGTACCTGCTCATACCTTGCACAGTGTTGTCCAGGATACTCTTGACCATATGCTGGCCTATGAACGAGGATGGAGAAAGACAGCAGAAGAATTAAGAAATTAAGCAAATAACATTGACCTGTGTGATAAAAGTTGATTTGATCCTGAAACATTTACATTCTGGTAATAGCATACAGAAAATGCCTGAAACCAAAGCAAAGAAAGAAGAGCTAGTCACAGAGGGTTTCATATGTCCCAAGTACAGGAGGAAGAAAAAACTAAGTTTGAGAATGATACTTGGACATTATATATTCATCCTTCAAAGATGCTAGAAGTTTCCCGTACTGACCAGATGCAAGACTTCCAAAACATCTCATAATCTAATGTGAAAGTCTTCTATAAACTCCTGTTCTATTAACATCTTCAAAAATCTACAATTTGTGAACCTGCAATAGCACGCTAGCAAATATAGCAATTGCACACAAGAAAATTTTTGCACTACGTAATCTTTTTAGCTGTTCTTTCATTTGAGTCAAAGAGCTAGGTGTTGGGGATGCCAGAATCACAAGACTAGCTGGACTATCTCTGAAACCTTTAAGTGAAAAGATGGAGACTTAAGCTATGATCTGAAGATCAAAATTGAGCTTATTGCTGGAAATGTAAGACTCAGTTGCTTACCTTCTAATTGCACACTATTAGGAGTTAATTCATAATATTCTGGAAGAACTAATTAGTGAAACAGCATCGGATCCATGTAAGATGGGCAAGACAGTGTCAAGCAACACCTTCCAGAATGAGTTGGCAGGGCAGTAACAGACCTCTTGGCTATCCACATTGACAGGCTGGGTGGTAAATTAGTCCTGTGGGTATTTTACATATTCACCTGCACTGGAGTGGCTGATAGTTCCCTGAAAGAACAACACTGCCTGTGTGAGTGGGTTGAGGCAGCACATGGGACATCAGACAGTGAAAGAAAGCTTATGCTTCAGTTCAGAACATTTACTACTGCTTCTTAGGACAAAAACTGCAGCACTGAGCTATTCACACAATAATCCTTCCTCATTTAATAAATGGCCCATAGAGAACACTGTACCAGAAAGAAGACCAAACCCAAGCACACAGATTTCATAGCTAACAATCCCAATCTGGTTCTTGCCATATAGACCACACTTTTGTAGAACAGCTTGATTTACACCTCTCATTTTACCCATTCAGGAGATTAACTGTGCCAAGGTACTTCAGAACAGCTTTTTCACTTTCAGCCTACACTATGTTAACTGTCAGTGCCCAAAGTACACTAGCAGGCCTTACGTGACTGGACTCAGCTCAGCTGGAGTATTAAGCCACATAACATACCTACAGGCCTAAAAGCTTATTTCAGCTCAGCCCTTAGCCATGCTGTAGATGTACACAGGTACACAGGCCCCATCTCCTCCTCCCACTGATTATGACTGCCAGAATAGACCCTGGTTTGTTAACTTGCTTCTTTCAGGACTGTTAAAGGATCATGACCACCACACACCCCCACCAGGTATTGCAGGACTAGCTCTTGCCTAGCAAAGGGGCAACCTGTTCAGTATCCACCCCTGCTGCCCCCTCCCAAACACATGGAACAGCCCCACTCTTACTGCTCATTGACAGGGACCTCAAGCTGGATGCAGCTTCCCAGGCCTGATCTGAAAAGAGCTTCTGGACCAACTGGTAAATGGTGTGGGTGGAGGCCCCAGGTGATGCTGGTCAGAGCAGTAAAGGACTGTCAGTGCAGCCAGCACTCTAACAGTCTGGACCTAGGTTCCATGTATGACTTATCTTCATCCTGCACAGTTGATATGTTCCCCAGTAACACTAAATACTGTATATTTTTTTTAAAACCCCAAAAATAATAACTGATTTGCAGTTATGGCTTGGGGGCAATGTTCTGCTTTAAAAAAAAGTAATAACCAAGCTCCTCAGTTTTGGGAAAAAATAAATTATCATCTTATGTTAGACATTATCACTGACTTCTTATTGTTGAGAACAGAAAATATTTAGAATATGCATTAATCTTCATGGTTACAGGTAAAATGGGATTATCAGAAATGTACACTCACCATTTGAATGAAACTTGTCTGAGATATTCCTTATGTCAAGCTCTGAGGATGTTGAATTTTTGTAAATAAATGAAAGCATCAAGGATAAAAATACAGAAAAGACAGAATCAGACTCTTCCCAGAGGATGAGTAAAATGATAGAGGCACAGGCTGCAGAAAAGGACATTCTGATGACATATTAGGAGATGTATTTTTCACCATGAGTTGGTCAAATGTCCAAATACGGATGCAGAGAGGTTCTGAAACCTCTATGTTGGAAATATTAATACATTTGCTGGACAAGCCCTGTGTAACTTGATTGCGTCACAGACCTCCAGAGGTCCCTCCCACTGTATATACCATTTTATATTTTTTGTATTAATAAAACCCACAAGAATGATTATATGCAATAATCTCTGAAGACTGCCACTCAACTAACATTTAATTCAAAGAGAAATTAAAATGCATGTCTATCTTCTGGAAATATTTTTTTCTTACAAAATATGACGAAATTATAATTTCAAAATATAACTTTCTGGATTAGTAATGAAATGAAAACTTGTACTTACAAAGTGCAGAAAACCCCAGTTCTTCAGATGTACAATTGGTGCTGTTCTCTTGTGAGGCAGGAGATTACCGGAGTTCATTGCCTGGCTCCAGTTGTACCAGTGTAACTGGTTTACACAGTATTTATGTTTTTAGTTCATATGTAGCACTGCTCAGGATAATTTTTAGGATCTCTCAGAGGTCAAGGGTAACAATCAAACATTATTTCCAGCTGGTTCAAATGACTTGATAAAAGAATAAAATTTCTTGAGGAAAGTTAAAAATGACTTCTGCATCTTCTGCATTTTTTGTAGAGAAAACATGAGATTAAATTCCTGTCTTTTCTTCTGTAAAGGAGACAGGCAAATTTCAGGAGAAGTCTTGGGGAACTTCTGTCACAGGCATTCAGACACTGAAATAATAAGCCATAAAAAATGTTAAAATGAAGGTTTCATAGGGATGAGCTTTCAATGAGAGTAATGTATCTTTTAGTTTCCTAAACTTCAGACTTCTTTCGAGAGATGTCACTGAAGTGTCAAGGTGCAGTCACTGACCATGCTTGTAGTTGAGGCCAATCTTAGAAGAATAAAGTCAGTAACTTTTCTATTTTGAGGAACCTTTTATAAATTTTGTCTTTTGTTTAAATGTTTGGAATGTACAAACAGAAGAAAAAATGACCATTTTTTCAGATTGGGAAGGTAAAGAGCGGGACATCATTAAATGCATCAGCTGCTTCAGACCCAAAGTTAGTTCTCATGATGAGGCCAGCAAAGTTCATATTTTGTTTCTATATGTCAAAGATGTCATGAACCAACAACACTCTTTATGTTATAGAAAGAAAGCCTCAGACTGTCTAAACTTCTTGCTATTATAAACCACCTGCTACTAGAAACGTGCTAATATATCATATTTACACTGTGCAATTCTGACCAAGCTGTATGCAGCAATGTATTTTATGTGAGTTTTCACCTGAAGTTCCCTTGAACTTCCATGAAATTACAGAAGGTATTAATACAAATTTCCCATATCTGAATGGGAATCTGAAACAAAGCAATCTGCATAGACCCCAGGTACCAATATAAGAATCATTCAGTTTGTCTTTGAGCTTACTAAACCAGGACTGCATCGTAACTACTTTCACCTTTCTTCCTGCCTTACTCCCCTCTTTTCTTACAAAGCATAGTAAGACCTCTTCACTTTTTTCTTCACTGGCCCAAGGACAGAGCTATTTCCTTCACCGCCGCAGGAGAAGAAGCCCTCTGGGTACCCAGGCAGGTGATGGTGCAGTAATTGGAGACAATGCCATTCATTAGGAAGGCACTGCTGGTCACTGCACTGATAACAGCACTCTTTAAGCTTGACTGTCATCCATCTCAGCTAATCTCTACGTTTTAATTGAGCTGTATAGGAAAAGAGCTTCTAGGTGATTTCAGATTCTCTGGACAACATTAGAACATGGTCACAATCTGAAGTACTCATCTATATACCTTTTTGACTGATATAAGGTTGGCGTAATCAAGGGTGATATTTGGTCCTTTGTTATGGGTAAGAATTGAATTACTTTGTAATTTCCCTTGTGGCCTTCCTGTTGATGGTTTAGAGCCTTGAACTCCAATAGAGCAGCTGTGTGTATACACAGATAGGCCTTCTGTTATGTTAATTGGAATTACATTTAGTTATTTGGTCCTGGTCTTCTTCTGAGATTCTTCCATACAAAGTCTGTGATGTCAAAAGGAAGAAACTATTTATTCTCAGAGTACTATCCAGTGTAACTGAGTGTAAAATAGATAGCTTTTCAAAATTCCCTATAGCCCAGTCTGTACCTCCATCCACACTTCAATAAAGTTGTAAACCATGCACTACTATCTCTGCCTATCTTAGTTTGACTTTTTTCACAGTTAATCTCTCAATCAGTGGTTCACCACACCTCAAAAATGCTGTCCTCCAAATTTTTCTCCTGACAGGAATACTGGTTTCCTTTTTTTTTTTGTTTTTTAAACTTACATGTCAGAAAATTCAAAGCTGAAAATTCTTTACTCATAGAAAACAATAAAAATGAAAATGGGACATTTCCCACCATTGGAACTCTCTCCAAGTTCTTATGTAAACAGTGTCACAGGAGTCACAGAGCAGCATCAAACATAACAAGCTCGTCAGGAATGTACTGATAAGAAAATGCTCCAACCCAACACACTTAGACATTAAGAGCTTTTTCCTAGTGACTGCAAGAAAATGAAGTGAGAACAAGAAGGAAAGAACATAAACTACCTGGAAAGTGCTATGCTACTCTTGACACAAAATGTTAGAATTTAAGGACACTGAAAGCAATTGTTCTATTCCTTCACCTAGGACTGCAGCTTTCTTCATGAATGTCCTATTACTGGGAAGCATCTACACAGTTTGCTGATAACAAAAATTCCCGAGGCAAAGCCTGAACTTGGAATATTAGAACCTCATATGACAGCAAACATTGGTCATCTTGGATCAAAGGGATCTGTGGCAAAAATCCTTTCATTTTACCTAGTCTATTCCATGATCTTTGTTCTGTCATAGGACCGTGGATCACAACAGGTTCATAAAAAAACAGATTATTTCCCATCAGATGGCAAATCCTCAGGTAGGGACAGAGAAGATTGAGCTGTCCAGATTCTATTCATTATGTCCTCCCTGTCTAGCCAGACAGTTCACTAGTCCAGACTGGTTGGAACTGACTTTTAGGTTCTGACGGTCAATCTCCTGCAAGTTAAGGTGTTTGTATACTAGCTGCAATTTATTAGCCTTTTGCTGCCTTTCAGTGTTACCTTCTCGTATTTGGAATGCTGACTACTATCATACTACCAAATACTGAATATTGGAATGTGCAGTGATGTTTTACTAGCCTCTAGTCCCATGCTACTGTCTGTTCATAATAGCATGATCTCACCTTTCCATTGTTTTTTGCTTCTACGCTCCAGACACAGAGGAAGCTTTAGAAAACAATTACAAGGCACTCACTATTTACAGGATTAGCCTGTGCCACGCTGAAATGTGGTCACACTCCAAGTGTAAGTCAGCTGCCTGAAGGGAGGGAACCAGTAACACAGACACTTTAAGACAGAAAGAGAAGAAAACCTTGTCTAATTGAAATTAGAGGGGAGAATTTAGGTAGGAAATGTAATTATCATACTGGAATTTGGCAATGACACCTGGATTGACATTCTTCTTTCTTAAGTACTCAGGGACTTCTGATGACTGCAAGTAAGAAAAATCTTGGCTTTGCATTTTTCCAAAATAGCTGCCACTTTCATCAGAAGACTGATCCAATATTGTTGGAAAGAGGTTTTTCTCCAAATTAAATTTTACATGCAAAGTGAAAAAAAAAACAATTGAGGTTTTTTTTCATTAAAATACAAATTGGAAAAAAAAAGTCTACGTAATTCTATCAAAGCCATTGACAAAAAATTTACAACCCTTCTACCATTTATCTTATACTTTGGTTTTAAATAAAATAGTTTAGAATGGTTCTTTCTAAAAAAAAAATATTTTTCACTAAGGTTCTTTTAAAAAGCATGTAAGGATTGGTTTGCTTTAGCAGAGGTCAACACTTGAAGGAATTTATATATTTCTTGTATATTACAAGAAAACAGCCACTGACTGGTCCCTGAGCCTCCCTTTCTACAACATCTGGACAGCTCCTGAAAAGTTCCCTTTCCATTTGGGAGATTGCTTCATGACTGAAAACTGCTGTAATACCAATCACTAGAATTTTTCTTTCTCCAGAAAATTGTTATTATACAAAAAGATGTCTTGAATTTTTACATCAAGAATAGCCAAGTCAGTAGTAAAAAGGTGGGAAAATCTGACTGAGTGGATTCTGACATCGTCAGATAAGAGCAAATATAATCCCCAAATCAGATGGTGAAATGTTGTAGTTGATGGGGAGACGATGTGGATGGCAGGGGTTGGAAGGGATGGAGCTACTGCCCTGCTGACAGAGATCATCCGGGTCATCTTGAATTGCTGTGGAACTGGCTCTTGACCGAGGATAGCCCAGGCTACCCAGGAGACCTGCACCCTGACCCAGGGAAAATAATCACCATGGGAAAATGGGCATCTCAATTAGCGTCTTATAAAAAACGATATTATATACTTTATACAGCACAGTTAATAAAAGCTATTCAACATATGAAAGATTGAATAGATATTAATTATGTAAAAATATAACTATTAAATTAATTCTAAGGACCTTTTAATTGTTGCCATTGTTTACATTTACATGTGTAAACTTGCTGCTCTAACTTTTTGCTATATTAACTTGGAAAGTTAATATAAAGGACTTCAGGTTTACACAGAAACTTTGGTTTCTAACTTATAAAACCACGATGTCTAATTATTTTCTGATGATAGAAAAATATAAATTAATATGACAACTTTTAGCCTCAATTTTTTCCACTAAAGATCAAGAAAACAAGAGTAGTGCAGCAGGGCTTTAGGTTCTTTTTTTGGGCTTTGGGCTCAGTTAATGACAACTGCAATCATCCAAAGGAACATGACCCTGCTCTTGAGCCCGAGCTGTCAGTCATCCTCTGAGTACAGAGAGTAGCAGATATGCAGGTCTAGAGATCTTGTGAGCCAGCTGAAGCTAGGCTGGACCACATCGATAAACCAAGTCCCTCTTTGAGGAAAAGCTAAGAACAGAAGCAAGTAATTTTCTTCTCATTTAATGCCCGTATGTGCTAGTTCACATGTAAAAACTAATGATCATCACAGTGAAAAAGGAAAGATGCATTTAAAGTATCTACTTAATAATTGGCAGCCTGAAACTTTAAACTCTCAAAAGCTCCAACCACTTTGTTTGGCCCGGTTAGGATTCTGACAAAAGATTTTTCAGCTGATTCTCTTCATTTGCGTTCTAAATTGACACAAAGGGAAGAGACAGCTTCATTGCTAGCCTGACTAAAACTGCTGTTGAAGTAAGCTCTTCCCAGCAGCAATTACTCACTGTGACAGGCGTGTTTTTACTCACAACCTAAGATCCACCAACCCTGCCCCAAGGGGAGAATAGCTACCCCACCTGTCAGCATGCAAATATGTTTGGTATGTTCAGTCACATTCACTGGAAAGCTTGTAATCCCATGAACAAAAAGATGAAGGTTTCTTATTACTTTGAGATGCATTTTCAGGAGACCAAAACAGTGGACCAAAGAGATACTCTAAAAATGGGAAAACGAATTTACAAGATTTTATACTTCTATAAAAGATACAGGGAACCTCTAAAAAAATCCAACACTTTTATGAGCTTCTGAAACCTGGTGCAGCCTCAGGCTGTTAACTCAATCTCATCCAAAATGCAAAATTGCTTTTGGGTGACACAACTTCATGCTTTTAGATAATTTCATAATGTTCTGAAATAATCTCTCATAAATCCAGATTCATTAAATAATTTTAAAAGTATTACTTGCACTAAGTTAAAGAATATTTCTGTTGCTATTGCTTTATTCTTCTTATTTCTTGATATCCCAGGCTGGTCGGCTGGGATATGCTCACAAGGTAGGAAGTGTGAGGGAAGTCTGTCACCCAAGATGTAGGAAATCAAATGATTCAAGATCTGGACTCTCATGAAACTGTGGGATGCAAGTGGGATCATGGAACAGAAAACTGTTTAATAGTCTTTTCTATAGAGTGGTGTTATCAAGGTTTTGCTTCCTCCTAATTTGGGCAATGCAAGAATTCACCCACAAGAACTGTGTGGTCTGGAATAGCAAACAAATGAGTTTGTGTCCTTTTTTTTTTTTTTAAATATAAGTGTTAAATTTCCCTATTTAATATTTTTTCTTATTTGCCATCAACCCCCCGTAAGACTGCATGTCATATCCATTCTTCCATCTGTCTTCCCCACTAGAGACGAGGGAGTATAGCAGTGGGGTAAGATGATGCATGCTGTGACTGCAACCACTCCTGCTGCTCTGACTGCAATACAGTAACAGTGCCTCCCAGCTACGGCAAAGCCCGCTGAGTGTACACGTGCAGCCTTCACTATCAAAAGAATACAATGTAATTTACCTTTGTCATGCATATTTTTGATCGTACCCTGGAGACCTAAATAAGAAAGTCATTTTTAAAGGCATAAAATTACATTCTTAAAGGCTGAATCTGTCTATAGAGGAAATAAAACTTAATCTGAAAAGGTCTAGGCAAGATTTAACTTCCATCCTTTAACCTCCATCTCTCTGCTAATATTGAAAATCAAAGGGCCAGTTCAGACAGACTTTTTTTTTTCAGCAAGAACACTTAAGGATAAGCAATATCTATAAAAAAAAAAGTAGGAACACAAACCAGACTGCAATCTACTTCCTATTTTAAGATTGACAAATTTCTAACTGAGAAATTTTCTCACTAACAATGATTTGTTCTTATGCTTCTTGCCTTTCAAATTGGTGAACTGATGATGATTAAGCACTTGCTTAAACTTGTAAACAGAGTATATATGTAAGTTTGAAGGTCACTGAAAAGAAATACCTGTAGAACTATATCTGAAAGTGTGTACTGTCTATCTGCAATTATAGGAAGAAGACAAGCAGAATGTATCTGTAAGAAAATCAGGAAAGTAGAATCCCAGTTCTGCTTCTTTTACTATAATTGCCTGACTGATCCTTTTGATGTCAATTTACTAATTGCATTTATGACTGACCACTCTTGAAATATTTGCTGCTCTCTAGTGGCTTCTATAGAAACAATAAAGCACATTCCTACACTGAAAAATGTGAATCCAAAAATTTACTTTTCAAATGCTTGAAGGAAAGTAAGAAATTTTCTTAATATTTTTGATATCTAATCACTTTGTTAAGATAACCCAAAGAAAAAGGATAATTTTTAACACAAATAACTTCTCCAGTCTGCTTAACCATGTAGGTTCACAAATAGTTGCACTATCACCAGAAAGGACCATGCATGAGGACAGAGGTACAGGGCAAGACAACTTCATAAATAGTCTTTGTTGCTGGGAGAAAAAACTGTACATCCATGGTCCAAATTCCTTATTTTTTAAATGTTTCTGTGGACTGACTCTGCACAATATGCTCTTGCTTTGGCAATAACCAGAACAGTACCAAAACTAATCAGAACATATGTAAAACGAATCTGTACACTGGTCATACACATATTGTGATTTAAATCAAATCTTTCAAAATGCTGTTAAAATCAGTCAGAGGCTCCGCTGTCATTTTTCCTTTTTTGCCCCCACCTCCTCCTTAACATTTACAGGCCTCAGTCAGGTTGGTCCTCCAGAGTTGTCTTCCCCTGTCATCCCAGTATTTCCAGCTAGATGGCAGGTTTTCCCGATTATTTATTTATTTATATCAAACCCTGCCTTTCACCTAGAAAACCCTGCTCAAACTAATTAGTATTAACTTAAAATGCAACCTCAAGACATGTTTTTTCTTTCATGCTTACAGTGAAGTGCCAGTTAATGGTGGAAAGGCAGACTGCATGCAGGGAATTTTGATACCATAACCACTGTTTACTTCTAGCTTCAGGAAGTCTACTAAGTATGCAAATAACTAGACTTCTTGCTCTGTGTTGTTTCTTATTTCTCTCATTAAATTAGTTTGCTACAGGTATTGCAAGATAGGAAATTAAATACATCTCTCTGCATTGCATTACGAACATGAGACAGAAAGATGGTGATTGCTGTATCTCTTCTGTTGTTGTACGAAGCTGTGCACAATTTGTTTTGGTTTTGTTTTGGTTTTTTTTAGTTTTTAGATCCATAATGATTTTAACTAAATTTAGAAGCAAAGTTGTACTTTACTTAAAGCTGTTATTCAGATATAGTAAATTTTACTTTTATCTGCCTTACTTTGGGAAAGGAGTCGAAGGACCTAAACCAGCTCTCTTAAACCCAAGGGAAAAATTCAGTCATCTGTGAAACAGGAAAAGAAATGTAATAGACCAAACTGTATGAGATCAACCAAGTTCCACCATAATAAGCTAATCTGATTCTATATTATAATGTATAAGGAAAAAAAAAATCACCAATCCCTGAATTTTATCAACAGAAACTCAGTTTATTCCTGATTTCTACCATATCTTCTGTGCATACACATATAAACACACACTGGAAAAGGGCTGTTCCTCATCCTGTGAATGGCATTTTTGCATATTTTCAGGGGAGTCTATTGATCTGCAGAGTCTACCATGTTAGCAAATTGAAACTCTTCCGAGTGTTAATAGATCAAAACAATTCTTTTAGCAGTGCCACATTAATGATTAACAATGGAATCATTGCCTATATGCCTTGGCCCAGAAAACAAGGGCCCAGAGGAGAAGGCAACACTCTGTGGCTTGTTATGTGAATAATACCTCAAAACCAGCTCATCAGGAGATCCTCTGGAGCTCAGTGTGCCAAGGATGTACAGGGTCAACAGGCATGAAAGCTTCCATAACTTTTACAAAAGCACTTATGTTATGTTCTACTCAGCACCAGGATGGGACATAGCTTACAGATAACAAGCTTTCTAACTGCAGTAGTAGCTGACACAGTTAAAGGATGATTCACAGGCAGTCACAAAGCAGACTCGTTTAGGCTAAACCAAATTAACAGTTCTTGGAGGGAGGGCATCCAGTCCTTTCCCCCCTTTCCAGCTTCTTCTTCTTTACTCCCACATTTTCTTGTGTCACCTCTAGAGTTTATCTGATTGATCTGAAGGTCAGGCAACAAAACTTGCTAACCTGGCAAAAAAGTACACCTTTGGAAGGTGGGCAAGGGTAATTTTTTGCTGTTTTTATCGGGTTGAGCTACCTGCAGTCAGATGAGTTCCAGAGGTGACTCAAGGTAAGCACTGGGATCACATAGCCAAGAGCAGAGAGGGTTACAGGAGAAGGGCAGAGGGAATAGAGAAGACCTTTTCAGCAGCACCAACCTTTTAATATAATTTAAGACATCTCCTGAAGTCATAGGGAGCCAGTTTTGTAACTTAGCAACCTCAGTTAAATACCTTAACTTAGATGGTTAGAACTGTAACTGCCATCATGTACATAGAAGAGGGGCTATTGGTATTGTTAAACACTTCTCAAACTTGTATCTTCAGATTCTCATGTCTTTTCTATTTATGTAAACCAAATCATGTCCCAAAAAGTTCCAGTAAATTAGAATTAGTAATATCCTCTACTGCCAATCTCTCCTTTCTTATTTTGCTGCACAGCACTGCTTGTTAGAGTATCTGAAGTATTACATGCTTTCCAACAGAAACTAGTATTAGATTTGTACACTTTTTGGTTTTTATTGCACATCTCATTCTATCTGTTGAGTTTTATGTTTAATCTCAATACATAACATTATGCAAGTAGATCAGGATCTGCTTTTTCAAATTCTCATTTCTCAGGGGTGCTCAGCATTTTCTTGTTTATATAGTTATATGTTGAAAATTTCACTGCTCTTCTGATATACCTTATATATACTACTAGATAACTTAGTCAGGAAAGCTTTGTGTGGCATTCAGAGTAAATTTATCCCATTCAGTACTGATTTTTGTGTTTGTTTGTTTTCTTTTTCTACTATCATGGAGTTTGCACCTCTTAAATGAAGTTTGAGTGAAAGGTGAAACAAGGATTCTACTGCCTATAGGCACAGATGTACAAACAAGCTGCTACAGGGCATGCTAGGGTGTGAACATTCAGCACATCACGTGCTGTGCAGAAGCTGTCTGCAACCTGTTCTTTCTCTAGTTTATTATGTGCTATTACTGAACAAAAGTGGACTTCATGATGGTTTGTTAGCCAATGGGAACTTGTGTACAGTACATACATATTCAGGTTAGGTGACCATGTTGGGCCCTTCTTTCTTATTGTACAGAATTATTTCCTTCTGGGAGTTACAGCTTTTCAATATCTTTAGATGGTAGATGTAGCTCATATTTCTAGCACACTTGCACATGGCAGTAGACTACACATGTGAAGAAACTGTTGTAGATATCAGAAATACCACCAGACAAAGTAAAATACATCTTAGGAAATTCTTCCAGAAGGAAAAAAAAAAAAAAAAAAAAAAATTGGTATTACCTTTCTGTTTAGGAAGGTTTTTATACTCTGGTTCCTCTGAAAATCTAAACACTCAGCACATACTTTATTTTAAGCTTAGGAGTGGTCATATTAAAGTCAATGAGAGTAAATAATGCATGCAACAGTTATGCAGGAACAAACTCCTTGCACAACTAGGGATTTTCCTTGCTTTTATAACATATATATTTGACTGATTTGTAACTATTTATCCTGTGAAAAAAACATGACACTCTCTATACATGCAATTTCTTCCTATGCAGAAGTGTATGTGTACCCATAGAGATGTGCACACAAACTGTTACTGTATGCTGATTGATCCCCTTTGTTGGGTGACCAAGATGTAAAACTATTCATTAGCTCATTAAATCTTTTCTAAATATGTATCATCTCCTCCCTGTTCTAGTGAATATTGTTGGTTATAAATAAGTAAGTGCCAGAGGCAGTGAGACAGACGTATTACACAAAACTGAAAGCTAAGTGAGCTGTGTGTCATCTGCAGCATCCACCCAGTTCAACATACTGAGCAACAGGGTGGAAAATGGAGAGCTGTGAAGGCATGAATAATACGGCAGCAAAACCAGCTTCCCATTGGATTCTGCTTCCTAAATGGAAAGATTCATAATGGGCAGTCTGACTTGGAGGATGATGTTTATATTCCTGAAGAAAGCTGTCCATGATAAATACCCGAAACCAAGATAATACCTGAGATAGATCCACTACAGAGTGAGAAGGAAATCCATTTTAGATGGATGTATAAGAGATGTAGCCTTTGGCTCCCTTGGTTTCCCAGAAGTAGAAGTTGCCCAAAATTAAACCCATCTACAAAAAATCTGTCCTGTACTATTGTGCTAATTACATCTAAATGGAAAATATACAACCAACGTGAAAAGTAATTTTAGAACTTTGATGTTAAAACAACAAATTACGACACAGCATACCAGAAAATATACTTTAAGAAAGCAAAAATCAGAGATGATGCAACAGAGATCTTTAGTATATTAATAATTTCAAAAATTAAAGCTTGTGTTATCAATGTGAGATGCTGGGCTTGAGGGCATTTCTAATTTGTTACAAGTCTGAGTCTACAATGTTTGTTTTGCTTCTAGTCTGAAACTTGAATAAAACCCACTCCTTTTGTTCTGTGGGCTTCTAAGGGATCTTAAGATAGCCCCTGGGCTCATTTCTGAAAGGAGGGATGATACACGATGGACATAAACAACCATTTACACACAATCTTCTCTGTAAATGTAAGAACTAACAACTTGGGATTCCAGTCTGACCACTGAGCCATGTTGCAATCAAATCCCTAAATAGTAGGTGTTCACTCTGAAGACTGTTATTTTGCAGTTTCTGCAAAATGACTTTTCCAGGTGAAAACTGCTGTTTGAGATAGCTTTGTGACTATATAGTCCTTCCTTTTGTTGAAAACTTTAGGCACTTTTGTAATAAAAAGCTAAAACTTCTGTTTTAAGTAAGATGTAGGAAGCTTTGTGTGTAAAGGCAATTAAGATATACTTGATATATATAGCTCTTTGTTCATTTTAAATATTCTCTGACAAAATGTTAATTTTAAAATTTTACTGTATTATTTTAACGTAACTTTCTCTGTTATTATTTGTGCTTTATTCTCAATCCAGGAAGCCACTTGCAAAACCCTACTAAATTTAATTCTGTACTAGTTTAAGAAACCTACCTCCCCAAAATACCAGTTCTATAAAAACCTAGCAAATTCTTTTCATAATGAAATTTTTGAAGTATTTTGCCTACTTGTGCTGTATGTTGATAATTTTGCTAGACATATACTTATCTATGGTAACATATTACGCTTTTCTAACTCTTCCTCTGACACTTGTTGAATAGCCTTGGGTACTTCCCTTCCCCTACTCTCAGACAGAGGCTGTGCTGCTTGTGATGCTGGTCCATTGTGCAGAGGGTTTTTGCTTGCATGCACGTCACGAAGGCAGCACCTGCAACTCCTCTTACCTACAGCTTGCATTTTGAGGCACAATGGCATTCCTACAGAAATGTTTTCTATTAAGTACAAAACTAAACCCTATGTCCAGAATCATCAACCATCTAAAGTTTCTAGGAATGTGACTTTTACAGAAAAAATACAAACAAAACCCTTCCCCTGAGATACAGGTAATGTGGGGACATTAAAAGGAGTGCCCTCCTGACCCCCAGCTTATATCCTGAGGCAGTAGATAGGGTTACCTGTATCACTGCCTTAGCTTGTAAAACTGGTAAAATTTAAAGCATTTTGAAATTCCTGCAACACTTCTTATTTCCATGAACATGTGCAGATGTGGTTTCCATAGATAGCTATAACTTTAGTATAGAAATATTCCTTTATTTTCACAGCTTCTCTTACTATAGCATCCCCTAATTCACTTGTTGATTGAATGGAATCTCCTCAATTCTGTTAATCACTGCAAAAAAGGCAATTTTCTGTTTCCTGAGACTCTTTATACAGGTTAAAATCCTTCTTCATTAAAGGAGAAATAGTTTTATGCTTATTGGTTTATTTGCCATCAGGTAATCATTAATTACACATTCACGGTTAGTGTTTAAACAACAGATTTTAGAGATAGATAATTAACTGTTCAAAGCAGTTCATGATGTTACAGAACAAGATAAATCCCTAGGCTTTCCTGCCATTGGAATTTTTTAGTAATGACTCTTCCTTTAATACAGCTCTTTGAAGAATTGAATAAACTACAGTACTAACCAAAATATGGGAAGTTGCTAGCTTAAGGGACTAACCTTTTAACTTCCGATTCAGACAAATCAAATTGGGTTTCTTTTTTTTGGTGGTCCACTGTACAGAAAAATGCTAATCTGAGGCATGTTTCCACATCACAGTTTCAGCCTTTACCACACCATTGTACTTCTTCAACAGCTTTGTTGGAGATCTACTTTCAAAGCAGAAAGGGGAAGAATTAGAAAGAAAAGTAAGTGGTTTTGTCTAAAGCGGCTGAGGTGGAAAGTAAGCCTATGTTTACCCTTAGCTGGGAAAGTATGAAACTTCACTTCTCACATTGTAAATGCCACTCCGTGGTTTTCATTTTGCCTGAAAATGCAGAAAACAAGACAGGATTTTCTTGGCATATAGCAAGTAATAGTGAGGTGGGTCATTTGGAGGTGTATCTATTTGCCATTGTCTCTCTACCTCTCTGTGAAACTATCAGTGTGCCTGAAACTATATGTGTGTAAAATTACACAGTGACAAGGAAACAAATATTTTATAGCTAATACAATATAAATTTGATGCTTGGAAAATGCATCATTATGTTTTTAAACACATACCAAGCATTTTTCCTTTTTTTGCCGTTGTGCTCAGGACACTAAATGTTTAACTTTATTCAGCCAATGGCATTCATCTAAATCAAATGAAAGATCATATCACACAGCTGATCTGACAGTTACATTGGGCTATTTAATAGTCTGGTTAAGTCCAGTCAAAGTTCACTGACCCAAAGCAGGTGAAATTCTCAGTGCATTTTGTGATAACATCTCAGTGTGTGCTTTCCTAGCTCCCTCACTCACAGAATTTACATATATTTCAAATGGTGAGAAGTTGAGAATTTTCTGTAAGTTAGAGGAAGTAAAATATCTTCCTGTGTTCCAAACACAGCGAAACTGTGATAAGTCTTGAAGACTTCAGGACAGAAAAGGGTTAGACACAGGAAAGATTCTGAATTTTTTATATTAAAATTCTTCTTCAGATATAAGAATAAATTTACAAGAAGCACAAATATCAGCGGAACAGTGGCAACCTTGAAATGTTAAAAAGCAAAAACAAAGTAATTTTTCCTTTGAGGCTCTGCCTTTTCATATAAATTTGTCCAACTTAAGCCACTGCATAAAACGGTGATTGAGGCTTAAGTGCATTCCATGAATGATTTGCATATATTGACAGATAATTCTGTGTGAATCTATCAGGTCCCTGAGTGAGCTAATAACCCTTAATGACCCTGAATGGATCCACCTGAGGTCTCCACTCCACAGCCCCTGCCCACAGGTCCTGGAGTCCATATAAACTCAGCCCTGGCCCCTCAGCCCCTACCTGGGCTGTGCTGCTGGAGGAGTTGATCTGAGCTCTGCCACAGCCTTGCTTGTGTTTGGCCATGTATCTTGGTGATACAGGCCCTGACCTGTAGACTGAATTCCTGGCTTGACCTCAGCCCTGACTAACCACTGTGGTCCTGCTTGGTGATCATTGGGCTGTATCTGATGCTGGTTATTTTTAATGGACCTGACCCTGACACAAAGATTGACTTCCTGGCTTGACCCTTGGACCAGCTCTGTCTGTGTGATAATGAACAATAGGAGCCCAGAGAGAAAGGAAATCTTCAATATTCATGTTACTTTAGTCATCATGGAAAAAAGTAAGGTGGGTGATGGAACATTGCTGGGTTTTAGTGTAATATAAAATGCAAGTCTTGGAGTAGAATGCATAGGTAAGGAAAGACATGAAAAGAACTGTTCAATTTAAGAGCTTTTCTTCCTAGAATTGCTTATGAGACCTTCTTCAGCAAAATCAGTTTCTTCTGACCTGTTCTTCTTAAAAGTAGGATTAATCAATTAATGTAATGCTATTTGATGTGACAAATGTAAGAGGATTAAGCCTTGTTCACAGACAGACTCTAAAAGCATTACCTACAGAAACTAAACATTGCAATAGAGAAAAAAAGGAATTGGGAATCAAATCTCTTTTGGTCTTATTTTCTGTTTTAATTTTAACACTTCTCCTTTATTTCTTAAAGGCAAAGCTTTTGTGATTTTCTTACCATGGTTATCCTTAAGAATGCAAAAAAGATTCCTGATTTTATCACATTGAAGTTCAAGACCTTTTGAAATTTTCTGAGAGCACCTCAAAACTACCTGGAGCCTAGAAATCAATGCTATCACCTGGAATGAGATGTGAGCTACTCAAGTACAAGAGGCAGGAGTCTAGCTCCAACTGCTTACTGATGGCTTTGTTGGAGAAAAAAAAAAATTGCAATGTTTGAAATAATGGGGGCTTGGGGGTCATGAAGAGTAAGAAAAGAACTAAGATCACTCTAAATGAACAGGACTTGGATGCTTAATACCCCATTATGATTTTTTGTGAACCTTGAAGTACAGATCACAACTAAAACAATGAGCAAAGTACCTCACCAGTCATTTCAATGTCTTTAAGAGTATTATAAATAGGCGTAACTTATTAAAACAGAAGAACCACATGGTGGCAGGAGAGAACAAAGCATGTAAAAAAATTGTGCTGCTAAATGCTTCCTTTGGTTTTAATTACATAATGCTCCCTTCAACAGAATATCTGAAGGCTTGTGGCTTCATTTTTAAATCTGATGGACACAATTCATTAGTTATGATATTGAAAAAAATGTCCATGATTTCTAAGTTTCTGATGCTACTCACCAAGTTCCACAGGGAATTATACAGTGACTGTTAATAATACAATAACAGTTGAAGTTATGTAGTACAGTTAACACATGGAATCTGTAACATGTTTTTAGATTGTCTACACTGCCACATCTTACCACAGCATGAGGTGTCAATGACTAGAAGTGATCTTTATATAACTATTTCAGTGTTATCCTTCTTATGGTGACACCACCAGGCCAATGACAGGCCATAAATGGTACTTCAAATTCACAGTTCTCTGCAAATGAAATATTTAGCCCTTACATTTATGTGCTACATCATAAACAGGTCTGCTATACAAAAACAGGAAGTCAAATTTTTCACTTTAAGATCTACTAAGAGTTCTCCAAACTACTGATCTTTTGATTTAAGATCACCTGGACATAGACTAACTTTATGGACATCCATAATTACAATACACTAACGTTTGTAGATGTCTCAGTACAGTTAGCACTGCTTGCTAGTTAATAGCAAATAGAAACGGAGTTGCACTTCCTCCTTGTACACACTGTTAGTACCTACACAACTGCAGTCAAAGCTAGAGTGTAACAAGTTACTTTTGCAATCAAGATGCAGTCCAGGTAGCTGATTTCTATGAAGTAGACTTTGCAGTTGTGGAATGTGTATAATCTTCCTAACTTCAGAGTTGTGACTGTTTAGTCTGTACTGGAAGGCCTTATAGAATCCTTTACATTAATTCCATTACTTAAATTACTGACTTAACACATTCCACTGAAGTAATTTTCTTCTAATCTGAACTTTTTTTTCCCAGTTTAAATGAATATAGTTTCAAATGTTGAATCCTTACTAAGAATCACCAGCATAACTTTTAAAATAATTGATTTAAAGGAAAGAAGACATGAAGGAATCAAATAGCATATGTTTCAGTTATCTCCATATCTATCAGTGCAAGCATTTTCTTTTACTGTAAACAGTGTTGTAAAGTTTCTGAAACCCTAGGGGCCATCATCACAGCCCTGGTCACACACAACTTCAAATGCTAACAGGAGCAGCACAAGCTACTTCCCCCTTTCAGAGCACAGGGTTATGTCTCTAAATTGTGTTTTATTGGACTTTTTTTCTTTAACCTATTAACAACCAGTAGAGAACTAAGAGTTTTCCAATAAAGAACCAGTTTAGAGATTAAAGGATGTGACAAGAAAGCATTTACAAAATCTGAAACTGCCCTACAACAAAATAATTCCTACTTCCCTCTCTGTTTTCTTTGTATACTCAGCTTTCATAGCTGAACTTCTCAATTTCATTCTAAGGCTGTATTCTTATTAATTATCACTGATTAATTTCTCACTTGCTTTCCACTCCAAATACAATTTTTTTTCCTTATATGTGCAGGAAAAGGAGTTACACAGGAGTTCTAGGATAGAAAAGCAGAGGAAGAGTTTCACCATTGTTAATATTTGCTAATTCTGCACCTTCTAAAGTAGTTACTGATGAGACTTTTGAATGTGAAAGAATTTGCATGTTTGACCACCTGTTAGCTTCCAGGTTCTTTTACTCCTTTCACCCAAGTCATGCATCCAAATCTTTCTTTTACTCCTAGTAGTAAGTAGTTCTAAGAGTTCTACAACTGCAGTCTTAACTGTCTTTAGAATGCCTCTTAACTTTTGCTCTGTTTCCTAGACAATTTTCTGCTGGCTTTGCTAAAGAAAAAAAATACTTCAGTACAATGCAGTTGACCTGTTTCTGCCTGCAAATAACTGTGATTTCCCTCTTAAGTTACAAGTTGCCTCTAAATGTCCACAAAACTCCACTGTTTTAATCAGACCTCTGTAATTACTGTAAGCATCATGCTAAAATAGCTAACTTTTGATGGCAGCTGGCAACACAAGCTGTAAGAATGACATTTTTTTCTTCGTGTTCTTTTCTTATTGTTCTTGTGTATTGGCTATGTATGAACTAAAAGATAGTCCAGGCTCTCAATCCTGTTAATGATTTCACTTTATGCAATATGATCCTACTACAATAAATGTGATAAATCCCTGAGGTATACCCATAGAATGTTCACAGCAGGTTACAGGCTGGTGTAATGTTAGAAGATTATTAATTTTTACAAACATAAGAAATTCAAAACATCTGGTCACCTCCTAGTACTTGGTGTTCTAAGCAGCGTTGCACTGATTCCACATGATGTTCCCTCTACTTCAGTGTAAGGTGAGGTGATTTGACTCAGGTGACTAAAGCACCCTTCTCTTACCTCAGCCTTCCTCCTTGCTGTGTCATGAGAAATAGCTGAACCCAGACACAGACTTCGTAAACAAGGAGTTAGGAAGTAAGAAAAATAAGAGGAACTTAAAGGAGATGAAACCTCATTTTCTCAGAAGATTTCGAGTGCCTCAACTCTTCTCTGACCTCCAATGGCAAAAAAAGACTGCTTCACTCACACACACGATTAGGGACTTAACTGAATTTCTAATAAGAAGATTGATTATAGCTAGGTACAGGACATAGACTGAAAAAGGAAAAATATGGTCAGGTAGCGTGTACTAAATTTGTGTGTTTTCCCAAACTGTAAGTTGTGAAATGCTTGGCTCCTTGTGGCCTAGAAATCTAGCTCAGTTGCAGCGCTCATGTACTTACTATCTCCTCATCTGTTCTGTGGTGTTGTTGAATACTGAATGACTCCTGTCTCAAGAATATATTGGGAAATACAGCTTCACTTTTTTTAATCAGTAGATAACTAAAGTTGCTGATTTTATTGTGACATAATGGCACATTGCTAGAGTGAATATATGAATAGCAATGAAAGAACCATTAGTGGGGTGAAAAAAAGAGTTGGTAGGTGGATGGGCTAAAGTGGAAGGGATTTCATCTGCTGCTTACTCTTTGCTGCAAGTAAGGTCTTGATAAAGTTGTGTTTAATCTCAGTGAAGGAGTCCTATTGATGGAAAGCCCACTGGGGTGTGGACTTTTCTGCTATTGAAAAGAAAATATGACATATATGCAAAGTTTAGAGAAATATTCCTACATTAACAAGTAAGGATTTCATTTCCTGTGTTTATTTCTGCTTACGAGCTAAATTCATACAACTCAAATATCCTTGGGTGTTACATAATGAGATTTTGAAAATTAAGTTCTACTAAGTATTTGTAATTTCTTTGTAAAGAGAAGTTCCATAGCTAGTTAGAAGCTGTCCAGAACAACGTATAGGAAGTTACAATGTTTCTTAGTAATCAATAGTTATCTTGATCTTATGACATAAAAATAAGCATAAAAAAAGAGTTAGGCACAATTGAAATAAAAACTTGAAAAACAAACACTTGATGACAAGCAGTTTTTCCACAGTGAGTGTACACATTCACAAAACTAAGGTTCTTGTAAGCACTGAATTTATTGGTTTCTTATGACAAAGTCCATTCTAATCTGCAAAAGGTGAAAAATTACCACTTTTATTCACAAGGTAAAGTTTTTATGAGACACTTTGTACTGCTACCATAATTTTCTAACACATAAAAACCAGTATCAAGGATCTCTCCTTCCCTCCCACTAGAGCCTGATCCAATTCCTCTATAATTTAATAGGCACCTTGGAAGCCTAACTGAATCAAAGTTTTTGAGGATACTCACAATATGTATATTTAATATATCAATATTTTAATTGCCACTGAAGCATGCAATGTATCTGACATGAAATATAGCATGACGTCTGTAACTTTGCCATACAAGGGAACTGTCATACCTCCTGTTTTTTTCTGAAAACATTACACTTGCTAAAACCTATTAACACAAGATAATTCAGCAAATGAATTTGACTGTGTAAACTACTTTCAAACCTAAATAAAGCAATGAATAACAAGTTATGTATTTCCATCTACTGAAAAGTTTTATGTCATTAATATACTTTTAAAACCATTCTTACTGCTATCAACAACTTAAGTATGGCCTCTTAAAACTTTAGTTTATGTAAGGACTTTCGAGCATCTAACTTTTTTCTGAAGGAAAATTTGGGTTAAACTTTGAAAGCTTTGGTTGTCCACATATAGTCCTTTTCTGTTTACTGTACTCAAACTTTCTAGAAATCACAAATAACTTTATTGGAAAGTAAAAATGCTGTGTTCCTTGTACTTTGAGCTTCTAGCCACCTTGCTGAGGTTCTCAGCACCAGTGAAATAGTGTTAATTTCATGACGTGGATACTAAGTTAGGAACTGAACTAGGTTGTCAATGCCAATTCTTTTATAAGAAACAAAGCAAACCCTAATAACTTTTACCTGGACTGCTTAGTAAATGAAATGGATTATGAGGAGAGAGGACTACTGAAGAATGACATAGAACCACATTATTCACTAAGTCTGTGTTCCATATTAGAGATTTTCTGTGCTTACTACAGTATCTTCTTGTTTGGCTATAACCAAACTTTTTTTCTTGTCTTCCTCTGTTGCCGTATGACTCATCTGTTCAAACAGCTTTGATATCTTGGCAAGTTGCAGGTGATTCTGAAATCTTCGTGCAGCAAAAGCATAAAGTAGAGGGTTAATACAGCTACTGATGAATACAAGAGCTCCAGAGATGTACACGCCTCTGTCTACAATTTCATCCAGTGCCAAAGACATTTCCGTGTTAGAGAGTTCTATCTGAACTGAAATAATATCTAGGATGTTAAAGAGATGATGAGGAAACCAGCATAAAATGAATGCCACCACAATGCTGGCAATGAGCCGTTCCGATCGCTGCTTAGATTGGTAAGTCATTCTGCTTATTCTTCTTGCAACACACGTGTAACAAGTGCAAATAATTAAAAAAGGGATTACGAAACCTGCAAGAGTCTCCAGCAAAAGATATGACACTTTCTGTCTATTAGAAGAGTAGTTGCGACATGTGCATAGTAGTTTACCGTTCATTTCTTCTGTCTCTTGAAATGGAATGACAGAAATGCCAAAAGCAATAGATAGTAACCAAATTAGGAACATGATTAAAGAAATCTTTTCTTTTGTTTTGTATCTTTGTATTGTGAAAGGGTAAAACACAGCCATTAACCGCTCCAAGCTCAGTGCTGTAATTAGAAATATACTAGCGTACATGCTGCAGTAAATAATGAAAACCAGTATTTTGCAGAAGATGACTCCAAAAACCCATGAGTCAGCAAAGGAGTAAATCCAGATCGGTAAAGTAATCAGTACAAGGACATCTGCAATGGCCAGGTTCAAGATCAGCAGGACTGAAGGAGATACTTGCTTCATCTTTGTACAAACAGTCCAGATGATGATGCAATTTCCAGGAGTCCCAATAAGAAACGACAAGCTCAGTATTATGCAGACTACTGACCTCACAATATTCCATGTTGAGGGAATATTGCTTTCCTCAGCTTGACTCATTCTGGAAACTCTTCTGTTCTTGAATGCCGGTATCCTCAGTGCTTTGTGCTCTGCTTTTATTTGAAGGTGTGAGTGAGCTACTCAAGAAAGTTCTCTAACTGATATTCTGTAGACTAATATGGCATATGAGCTCACATCCTAATGCTCACTCTTACAAAAATCTGACCACATATGGCAGTTCCTGTTGTTTAGGAAGACAGTGTGCATTTTTGCATGCAAAGCAAAAATAAAAATACAGTCTAGCCCTTGATTTTGCTTTTAGTTATACATCCATCATACTTCAGCAGATTTTGTGAGAAGAAAGAAACCTCCTTTATGCTATTCTACTCCTGTTTGTATGAATAACTCAATTTTATAAAATAAAAGCCAAAATAAGAGTGTATTATATGTTTGGCATGAAACTCCATTCCAAAGCATAAACAATTACTGTGCTTACTGCCTTCATGCTATCTTTTTTCTAATTATTCAGAAAACCTGATTATGCTTTAGAAATATGCTGGCATAAAGGAAGTCAACATTCGTCCTGTAGTAAGATTGTACTAGTACAATGAAGTGGGCTGTGACTGTATTTCTAATGCTCTGGGAAACTGCAATCCTTTAGCCAAAAAATAACCATCAGAATAGTCTGTATATAGGGTTATGGGAGGAAATGCTCCGTGTCAGAGAGAAAATATATTATTTACGTCCTCCTGCTATGCCAGCAATGGGCTATGACTCTATCTCCAAGAACACTCGGTAGTCAGTGCAGTATTCAAATCCTGTGTTGAATCCTATGTTCTTTAGTTTATTACCAAAGATTATGAAAGTATTTTGTTACTCTGATGCCAAAACATCTTATCTTCTTGTTCTTTTCTAAAATGTTAAAGGAGGAACTAAAACAGCAGCACCCACAGAAATGTTCAAGAGTCACAGAAGTGAAACTGGAAGGGTATTTTCCATAGAAAAAAGGAGTTGTGCATAGCTCTCTTCAATTTAAGACTGATACAAATTATTTCCTGAAGTGTTGACATAGAATTTTACAAACCTGGCAAATGTAGTGCATAATATTAAATTGAAAAGTATCTTTCACCTAGGAAAATGGATTGCCACACACCACCCTCAAATCAGCTTAGCTAGTTTTGATCTCATAAGAGTTTAATGAGTTCAAAAGCAAATCCAAAATAACTCCACTGAAGTATTACATCTTCAAAATACTATTTGTGTAGTAAAGCTTTTAATTTGGACTTAATCTGATACATTATTCCAGTTCCTTTTATTTTTAACTACATTTAATACAGATGGGGCAGGGGAAAAACCCAAACCAGTTGTTTGTATTCTAAAGGGAATTTCTGAAAACGACTTGTAAAAATGCACTAATGAAAGAAAGTGCTGAGCAATACCTCTACTAAAGCAATCACCTTTATACATGTCATTATTTCATCAGAAGTAACTTTGGAAGGGCCCTTCTTTAATATATTGCCACTGGCATATCTATATTGAGCTAAGTGGCGGATTTTTGTTGGAGAAAAAAAAAATAATTCAAGGAAAGATACTTAATGCTACAGGGACAGGCAGGTTATTTTAGGAACAGTCTGAATCTAGATGATTATTAATATTATTATTACTATTATTGTATGACATGCTGATTATTAAGAATTTGATCTGACCTGCAGAGGGCCCAGGTGACTAAAAGCCAAAGTAACTAAAGACTCTAGATAGTAATACAGCTACACTGGTTACTAGATATTCTGCTTGATGTAAACTAGGGTAATTGCTAAAAACTGTAACAATAAGCTATACTGATAACATTCTAATTGTAATTACAGCCCTGTGCAGCCAGTTCTCTTTCTACCAAGGATCCCTAGAAGAACTTGTATGTTCCTGTCAGATTTTCCTCTTTAGAACTTTACTTTTGGTGGCAAAAAGCTGCTCTCTGTATAACTATGGGTATTAGTATAGTTCTAATCGAGTGGTGTGTGGATCTGGTTGAATTGCTGAAGTACCTGTCCTTACATTTTTAAGAAACATGTTTCTTCACTTCAAAGTCTGCTTGCCAGATGGCCTCTGCCTATGGCTGTATTTTTCATTTAAACAAGAAAACAAATGAATCTTGGAATTGCAGCAACAGCCTGAGAATTCTGTTTCAAAAAAGATCCCAGACAGGTGTTGAAATGCTAAGGCTTCCTTGAGTAAGACTCAAGGAAGATGGGCTATTAGTGTTAATATCACAGATATTACAGTTAATGTTAGGTAGGGAGCATGCTTCTGAAGAGTTCTGTGACACCTGGGTCACTTTGAAAACTTCAGGCTGTTTGTAAGTGGTCTTTAATATTCTCTAAAAATGTCTAACTTATTTGCCAAATTTACACTAGTAGTACACAAACTTTATGGGAAATTTAACAAATATTTCCATTAGCAAGGGAGCAATGTAGTATGTTCAATAACATGCTAAACACAACAGTGGCTAAACAGTACCTTACTCATTGTAGTGACCAAATATGGGTGGGGCTTTTAAATGTATGACCATGCAGCTGGACTTTGGACCTCATAAGCTCTGGCCTAATTCTCTCAACAGCAGTAAAATTAAACTGCATTTCTGCGTTTGTGAAAAAAACCCGTCAATCTGTGAAGTTTTTTGTATGCATGCATATTATATGTAGTGCAACAATTTCACGTGGGAAACTTCCTCCTAGGTCTGTCACGTCAAGTCTGATTGGCAAATAACTTCCGAAAACTTTCGAAGCTCAGGAACTCTATGCTACTGCTAAGAAACATTTCTAATAGAATTTGCTTTGGCTTAAATATAAGAGGGGTGTTTCATTCATCCTTCACATTTTTTTTCTTTGTATAGATAGAATCACAGAATGTTGCAAGGGACCTCTAGACATCATCGAGTCCAACGCCTCTGCCAAAGCAGGATCTTCCCTCTGGTGGATGGTCTCTAATTTACACTACCACTGAGCATTGTCAGACAGCTGTGTTTGGACCACTAAATGTATATTATAATTGATATTTCCAGCTTTTGATATTTATTCTGAGAATGAGAATTTTACTTCAAGATACTCAGAGTTTTTGGGATAAAAGTCTTTGCTCAAAGTGCATCCACCCCTCCAAGTATTAAGAGTATGCCTGTAATAATTTACAGAGTGTCTGATGCATGGAAAATATGCATCATGTAACTTGTGTGAATAGTACAAAAAGACTTTTTAAGTGCTCCCTAATTTTTGTCTTCAGAAGGATCCCTTGGATGTTTGTGTAGTAAGTGATTGTAGAATAATCATCACCAAGCATCATGTATCTACTGAGACTCTAGAAACTGATGTTAGTAACCTTGTTTGTCTGGTAATCCTGAAGGGAGGAATTTACCAGTCTAAAGTCCTAGGTCCTTCAGCCCCTGAAACAAAGTAGTATCTGATGGATTGGTGTAGTTGTCTTACAACAAATTCAATTCAACGGTGCTATGAATGACGGTGTGCAGAGTGGCACGCTTTGCCTTGATCAGAGAATTATAAGCTGGTTCATAGCTGACTCAAGTGTTGCTTTCTTGATTATAGGAGGGTCTCCTACATAAAGGGGTTCTGATGGTGGTGCAAATAATGGCACCTAATAATGTCTCTGCTCTGTAACTACTGGAAAGGAAAGTGCAGTATAGGAAAAGACACATACCAGACAGTTCCAACTCTTGCAAACACTGTTTGTGACAGCAGCCCATGAGGTAGCAAGTACAAATGAGAACACTCTCAGTGCTTCTTTATCACCAGGGAAAATAACCTGAAATGCTACCCTGAGATCAGTTCCAGAACATAATAAAAGATGTGTACCTTGCACTACAAACAGAAAGTTTGAAATATTCTGTGCTGTGTGCATTGTTGTTAATCATATTACAAAATTATACCCTTTACTCAGCTCAGTAGCAAATAATGATAGTTTTAAATGACTGGCCAGAGAAAATATTTCCTGTTTGTTCTGTTTAGGGAAAACTGCTTTCAAAGTTGTGATAGGAGGAGTGCTTGCAAGGCCCCTGTTGTATGTTCATCAATGCACACCTACTTGTTGGTACCTTTCTTACCATAACAGGATGGCCCCAGGCAATCACATGTTTCCAGCAGTTGTGAAAGTATGCAAGTATATGGTGAAATACTTTCCTTGTACAGACACACCAGGTTCATGAGCAGAGGTGCCAATTAAGATGGGGGGGAACTGTATTTACAGTTCTGACTATAAGCAGGAATATGAGTAACAATTATGCAGAGATTATGGGAAAACTTTTCTCAACATTATTATGAAGGTAGATAGTTTTAGTTTCCTGTTATTCACAGTATAAGCTTTCAAACAATAAATGTATAATTTGTTACAATTTAAGGTGTGATTTTTGCCTGTTCTAAATCAGCTGTCACTAAGTTGCTATTTGTATGTATGCAAACCATTGCTAGCCAAAATCTACACAAGTGTATCTGGCACCATAATCACTGCTGGCTAAATCAAATACATTGTTTACATACTCTTCCTTTTGAGTAATAAATTATTGTTTAGATGATTTGCTGCCAAATGTTACTATTTTTTTCTTTATTGTTTAGCTATACCTACTGCCATTCCTGCCTCATTTGCTGGGACTGTATGTAAATATTATACTACCATAGGAGCAACATTTCTTTTTGTTATTTAGCAGCATAATGAAAAGAAAGTCTCTAGCAGTGCATCTCTCTGAAGCATCTGTGATTAAAAACAAATCCAGCCCGATACTTTGCTGTGCACGTGCTGCAGCAATAGACTGTACCTGCTGTTGTACACGTAAACCAGGCATACACTACTTCCTATAGCATACTGTTATGTAAAGGATCTGTATGTGTAGTTACGTATTTTCAACACAGGGCGGCACTGGGGAATCACCTATTGGGCTTTGTCTAAGGCTGCAGGTCAGGGAGGTGCAGCCTTTCTGCACATGGTGCACAGGAGTCAAGGCTGAGACCCACAGAACTGCCTCTCTTGCATAAGAAGGTTGGACAACTGTGACTTAAATTTCAATATTGTTTCTAGTCGATTTATAACTTTGTAGATAAAAATCACAATGTCTTTTCTGTCTTGCATATCATGTTGGTTTTGAAATGCTTGTATTTCTATCTCTCTTAGTTCTGTTTTGGTATGTTCACTTCCAATGTCACATTCTGCTGCAACTAACACAATAAGGGCAGCTCCCTCTGCAACAAAAATAACTTGGAATCTGATTTCATTTTCTATGTCACTGAAGTAACAAAGTTTGACAATGATATTAATAGTTGTTCCTTCAGTGCAGTTTCCATGAGTGTGTTCTTGTAGTCTCTTTGAAAAGAAGATCATATCGCAGTCTCTTGTGTTGTAAAACAACCCTGATCAGCAAATTTGAGCAACTTCTGAGTCTTACTGAATTCCTTTAATACACAAGCATCGAGCCACTAGCTTGGACCCTAGTGTGACATGTAGTCTTGGTTTTGTGGCCTTACCTCAGGAGGCTGGTTAACTGTGCTCAAAATAGCAAGACACTACTAATTTTATGGTGAATACAAGGATTTTCTCCTGCTCTGTAGCAGCCACCATAGGTATGTTAGCTAAAGAAACATGTAATGGAATGCTTACACCCTCAGTCAGTAATTATCATACCTGCTATATTGTCCTGCATAGCTAGAGAAGCTAATGCCATGTACCGTGCTGCTCGTCAGAATGATCTTGTCCAAGCATTCTTCATCTGAAATAAAAAGCAGTCAGGATTGATTCTGAGATTTCAGATGCAGCTACAGTAACAAATATGTAGTAAATGCACACATAGTATACTGTATAGAAAAAGTATAAGATACAAAATCCAGGCACAGGTAATTTTCTATCATTCTGTAATGCAAACTATTGCTCCTGTAAACTTTTTATTTGATATTAGACAACATTGTAAATAATGATAACTTCTCCACTAAATGAAGCATTCTCACTGGCAGAAAGTGTTAGCATCATTTTCTTAGTTAAAAATATAATTATGGATTTTAATATAATGTAAGGCTAATAGATGTTAAAGTCATCTGATCTCATAGTATTCTTACATTTGACTTTTAAGACTAAGAACATAGTCTGGGTTTAGGCATTCTTATTTCAGATGTTCTAGTGTTGAGTCAAACCAAAAAGTCCATTCGGCCCAGTATCTCATCTCTGATGGCAGCCAAAAGCAGTTGTCTAGGTAAGAATATAAGAACAAGTCACAGGTGACTATACTTGACCATGTATCATCTGGCATTTAGACAGTTCCAGCTGAGGAGCTTCCTGAACCAGGTATGGTTTCTGTGTGCTTGATAAAGCTTTGTGGACGTTTACTCTCTAGACTTCCTAAGCCTATCCTTGAACTCAATAAGCTTTCAGCACTGCAGCTTTGATATATGCCCTGTGAAGAACCACCTCCTCTTGTTTGCTTGCTGGTATCCTGCTAGTTTCATCTGGCTCCCCACAGTTTGTACTGTGGAAGAACCAGTGATTAGTTGATCCCTGTTCACCCTTTCCATAGTCCTTATTTGCTTAAATCCTACAATTGTCAGTCATTTCGGATTCCTGCACTGAAAAGTTCTTGCATATGTGATCAATCCCTACATAGAAAATATTCCACACTGTTCATCATCCCTGCTACAGCATAAAAAGAATATCTTGGCTGTCTATACTTCTATTGCTGTCAGAAATGTCCCTAATTTTTTTGAAAGTTGGGGATTAGTTTAGTTTACATTCAAACCCTGAAAATAATAATTAGCTTTTTTTCCCCTTGATGCCAGTTTGTGCTCTAGAGTTTAGAAGACTTTTTTTTCCAAAGGTCACTGTAATTCTTCCTTCATTTACTCCAGATGCTCCACAATCATAGAAATCCTCATGTGATGCAATTACCTTGTAATCCCTAAATCACAGGTTGTCCTCTCTCTGGCAGAGCTTTGTATCTGGTTGCTGTGTATTGTATCGTGTCTAAACCATTAAAAGTCAAGTATCATTTGAATATGCCATTATTTGTTATCGTATGAAAGGCAGTTTTGATTGTGTTATTTATTCTTGCTAGCTTTGTGTCTTGTTCTACCTATCTGTGCAAGAAACCTCAATCGTACTGAATGGTCTCTCTGTGAGATCTGTTCTTCCCCTACACAGCAAATGTGTTACTATTTTTCCAATGATTGCTGTTTTCCTGTGTTTTGAGTTGCTATGTATTAACCATATTGTGTGGTATTTGACCACAATACTACCGAAACTACTGCTCTAGCTCTGCGGCCTTGGCTTCCTCCCATATTCACTAGATGTACTTCATATTCGTGTGGCAAAATGTTTGCTCTGCACAATATATCCCAATATGGAGCACTGTTTTTTTGGCACATTTTCAGGTCTGTTTCTGAATGAAAAACAGACTACAGAGTAGGGAAAGCAAGGCTAGACACTACTGCAGAGCCTGATTTGATCAAATTATTGCCTATCACAGACCAGGTCACAAACTTGTATTCAAGTTCTACTTCTCTGATTCAGGTTTTGATCAATGTTAGGCTGAATCTGTAGTTTAGGAAGTTTGCTAGGTTATTGTTTACCATCGTGTAACACTCTATTCTACACAAGGTTATACAGATACTAAGAAGACAACTCTAAAGCATATAAAACAAGAATTTAAACAGAACTTAAATTTTGAACATTGTTAGCTTTTCTGTGTTACCTGAGAACAGTCAGCTTTTGTAGGCACAACAGAAAAAAATCAGTACTGTCCAGTAGCTTGCCAAAATGAGGAAATATCCACTAAAACAGAGACAGAAGCTTTGGGAGAACTGTTCTCTCCAGCTAGTCAAAAGTATATTTGCTACCCACAAATACATCGAAACTTGTTAACACAAGTTGTTAGTATAAGGTCCAAGTAGAAGAGTTGGTATTGCCTCATAACGCTATATCCTTTAGCAGGAAATCATGAGAGCAATTTATCTACCACATGAAAGCTCATGTATTTCTTGCTTTCAGCAGAAAATTTGTTATTGTCACACGATAGCAGTACTCATTTTCTATCACTTCTTCAGCTTGCAATATGAGCAGCTTCACTTCCAGCTGCCAAACACTGACAGACAAATGATTTTCACCATACCATGAAGAAATTCTTGAGAATGTTATTCTAGTAACATCTTAACAATATGTAATGGTAGCAATAACTACAGCATCTCAAGTTGTTTATAGCGTATTAGCTAAAAAAAAAAAAGTTGTTGCACTACCTCCATTTCCTCAAATGTACCATGTCCAGACAGCCTCCAGCGAGCTTCCCCTTTCTAACATGTCCACAGATGCCTCTGAAATATCATTTTTCTGTTTAAATATTAGCTCACTGCCCCCTGTTTAAAATGCCCTTCATTAAGTGTTAATCCCAGAAATGCATTGAATGGTGGAATTTATTAGAATTGTCATTTTATATTCTGCTTGTATTGTTTACTCAATAGAACTATCAATGTAATAGCCCTGATCTAAGTCTGATCCTAGCTAGGATTTTAACAAAAGGATTAATGACCTTCAAAAGTCCTTTCCAACCTTAACTTTGCTGTACTTACATTTTTGCACTGACACGTTTGACACAGCCTGACACAATGCCACTCACAATGCTGCTGATTAAAACATTCTACCATGATTAACCGTTCCCAACTCTGTCCCTCAGCCTGGAAGGTAACTGTCCTTACATGATCTATCAAGCAATAATTAACTTTACAGGCCCAAAGGATGAGATAGTAAGCATCTGTGCACAATTTAGATGCATTTATAGGCTATATAGCTCTTTATTTGGAAAGTAGTATCAGCCAAACAGCAGATCAGGCATTTCTTTTTACATCACGGACAGTCAAAACTCATATCTGAACAACTAATTTTGTTAATCTTGTTTGGTTTTAATATTAATTAAGAAACTTCAGTAAAATCTGGATCGTACTTATTTGGTTCTTAACTGTAGCCAGCTTTCCTGCTCATATCCAGTTTTTAATGTGATAGTCTGCATTTAAAAGACAGACAATAAATAGGTAGTCTATGTATATAACATCTCCACATCTGTGAAGACCATGTGTTCTAGAGGTGCATCTTTTAGTGGGATTGCATCCCTGTTGTGGATCCAAAAAGCCATGATTATAAAACGAAGGGAAAAAAAAAATCTTTACATATCCCTTAAGCTCAGCTGAATTCTCATCAGTTCATTTTTTAATGCACCCACTTAAGAGGAACTCTCAGATTGTTTCTTAGAGGCTGAAGTGAAGTCTCTTAACAAATATGATCAGTCAGATATTTTTCTATCCTTCAGTGTCTGAACAATTTATCACTGAAAATGAGTGAGTAAAACCTTAATGAGACTAGATAAAGAGGAACATTGCCTCCAATAAACCACTAAATGATTGACATCAGTTTCAATTCTTCTGAATTTGCTTGTGTTTACAGAAATGTATGGACTTTTCTGTCTTCAGGTAGATCTATTAGTAGCAGTTCTGTGTCTTTTCAGCAGTAACTCTGAGCTAGCAGATTTCCTGAGACCTGCATTTCTCAGCAACCTCCCTGACACTGCCCAACTGGGGTACCAAACAAGGTGTGACACTGAATGAAATTGCTTAGTAAACAGAAGAATAGTGTCTCCTTGTCCTTTCATTACATATGGGCTAGAATCCTGCAATGCTGCTGTTTGACTCATGCCACAGGACAAGTATGTCACTGTGCCCTAGCCACTCTTAAGAGTCTTGTAAGTCACGTTAGCGTTACAGTAACAGTGTGCTGGTCTGCTTTTTCTCCAAATCTCTTCACCTGAGAAGCATCCTGCCTGGAGATCAAAAGCACCTTGTTAGCTTTCTACCTCAGAGGGCACAAACATTTTCTCTGCACAAAAAAAAAAAAAAAAAAAAAAAAATTATGTTCTACCACTCATGCAAAGTGCTGGGAAGTTGTAAATTTATGGGAACTTACACACAACATATCTGAGGGTTTGACCTACTCAGTTTTCATGACAACATGTATTTTTCAACTCTTTTCCTCATCTATTCATCCTACACAAAGTTGTATCTCCTCTTCCCATCTTCCTGTGATGCCCAGCACTCTTGCTAAGAATTTCTCACTCCTAGAGTCTAACAAAATTATCTTTGAGCAAGAATTCTGCAGCTTGCTAGCCATTAGTTCATCACAATCTACTATGAAGCTCTATTATTTGGATGGTTTACAAGGACAAACTGGTATGCTTTAGCAAAACATGAGCCACAAGAGTAATATGATCGCTGTTACACAGATTAAAGGTTTGAAGGTAGGAGATGTGACAGTGATAGGATCTATTGTGGCTGTCCTACCTTGGCAAAGGGGTAGGCTCTGATGTTCTAGGTTGATAGTCACGTAAGCCTGCATTTCTGTACTCCCACTACCCAATTGCCTTCTTTCTGCCACTACCCTTCTTTCTGTCTCTCTTCTGCACTGTAACCAAATCTGGCCTGAAAGACACCAAGAAACCTATCCCGAGTCTTGTTTACTGTCCTAGTGCTTGTGAACAGCATGAGGAACAATATGGAAGTGAATGTCAAGTGCTGAGGAAGCAGGGAGAAGGGAACGTAAGGGAAAGTATCTTTGCAGTCCTGGTTCAAACACGCCAGATTGTGTTCTGGGACTATGCTATGGCACTTATATGCAAGTACTGCTGGAGATTAACACGTGTTGTTTAACAAACACTAAAATGTCTGCCAACCTGTCCAACAGTGGATTTACCTTGCTAAAGGTAAGAGATCAATACCCCCTTCAGGGAGTCCAGAAGTGGAACTCTCCTCTGGCTAATCAAACAAAACTGAGCTATAAATTGAACTGAAAGTCTGGGATATTTATGGAATCTTCTATATTCAAAGTTTTACTCTGAAGAAATACTATTATATAACCCAGTGCTGCTGGGTTATGACATGTTTATGACTGTCCACCTTTCAGGTCAGTTGCCACATGTAAGTGTTATTACAGGTCAGTCACAACTGTAATAAAACCAAAATACATTGTACAAGTATGACTGCAACTGGGCCTCAAACCACTTTTTAGAAGGAAGTAAATTTGCTTTTTGCCTCCTGAGTAGTTTTAAGGGCTGATGTTTGTTTTCAAAAAACCTAAACAATTATCTTGATCTGTAGACTGTGGAGACAGGTTGGATTCTGGGTCCCAGGGTTAATTTGTTTCTGTACAAATTCAAATGCAAGAATTAGGATGGCTAAAAGGAGTTAAAATCTTGTGAGGTGGTAAAGTTACCATAGCATGTTTCTGAAAGATACAACTGATGATAGTTATGTTAACATAATTTTGAACTTGGTAAATTCCTGAATGAAACACATCACCAATGAGGAAAGTGTGGGCTTCTGCTTACAGTGTAGATCTGTGACAACACTGGTTGTCTTCAGATCTTTCTTTGAAACTTGCTGGTTTTCTCCTAGTGTGTCTAGCTCAGCAAAGTCATGTTTGGGGGTGTTTGAGCCAATACAAACACTACTAAAATGACAAGGATCAGAAGCAAACAGAGAATTCTGTTCAATCAAATAAAAGATGTTTAAGCAAATATTAGATTTATTGAAAGGATTGTTCCTTTTAAATAAGCAGTGTGCAAGCTCATAGCCAATTCACGTTTTTTGTCAAGTTGCCAGTGCAAGCCCTCAGAGAGTTTTAAACAAAGATAATGTTAAAGCTATTGTAGTTTCTGGTGTGTAACATAGTTTGTTTCTGTTGATTGTTTTTTTTCTTTTGAAAGAATATTTGCTTAGTAGACTGATTGTGCACATTAAAAAACATTCTACAACGGAAACAAACTGGTGTCTGGACTATGGATAATGATTATTTTCACTTCATATATGAGTGAAAAGGGTGTGATACTGCTTTTATCAGTAGTTTCAACTGTAACAACTTCCTTTTGTATTTCTAGCCAGCTCTGAATACAAAACATATGAAGGAAGCAGTATATAGCATGTACTTTGTATAATAATAAGCTTGCTAGCATTTTACTGGAAGTTCAGACGTGTAGTTGGTTCTGTTATTTCTTGAAGTTGTCTTGGATCATGACTAGTAGTAGAATGCTGTCATGTGGCTACAGATGGTCACGTTTCCGAATCGCTGTTACTCTACAAATGTCCTGCTGTCAACTCATTCTTTTTTGGAGACAGAGCTGGATTGCCTTTCTAACCAAACAACACTTAGGAATAGTTACAGTGACTCCATGAGCAGGAGGGTATCATCAACTGTAAAACAATGCTAAGGGACTCTTCAATGTGTCAAGGTTCCTGTGCTTGTCAATGTGACAATAGGACAAGGCACTCAATGTAAAAGCAGAAATTTTCTGTGTGTATTTAAACCACCTTACAAATGCAAGGAGCTTAACTGATGTTGGTTTTGATTGTGGATGGTCCTGATCTCCCAAAAGCAGACAGCAAAAGAAAAACTAACATACATGACTTGATTCATCAGCTGAAAGACCGTTACCTGAAGAGCCTGGACTTGCAGAGCAGGAGGAATAGCAATTAAGTGCTTAGCAGGCTTTCCCTGGAGAAGAGAAAGTGTGAAGATATTTCTAGCTGCACAGCACAGAGGCTCGTAAAAGAAATATTAAGATTTGTTTTAATTGTATATGAAACTGTCCCTGTGTAGTATCTTATGTAGAATCAACAAGGCAACGGTTACAAAAATTACATGTGGTAATCAAGCATGCAAATAAGAGCAATCGAACTGGTAAATGCTGACAAACACAGTTTATACTGAGTGTGCTCTGAGAGGCCTACAGCAGAAACGCCTTATCAGCAGAAGCCCTGGGAACAGGAAGGTAGCAACAAGTCTACAGCAAGTCATACAGGCTATTCCTCTTTCTGTAAGCTCAGCAGGAAGAAAGATACTGGAAAAGGAGGGAACAAAGACACCAGGCATTAAGCTTGCTCAAAATTTACAGCAGGTGAAATGTAAGACTGAGGCAAAAAAAAAAAAAAAAAATCACATTGTAATAATTCCTACAAGGCACAGAAAATCTGTGCAAAAAACTGCATTTATGCTACCCAAGAGAACCCAAGAGATGTAGTCAGGACTTGACAGGTGTCATTCCTTGAACCTTGTGTCATAGCACAAATGATCCTGAACTGACTATTTGGACAAGCATTTTGGGGCTTTTGAGTACAGAGGTATGAGAGACTGACTGTGAGTGACTGAAATTGGTTTTCTTTAAATACTGTTTTACCCTTCCGTGAGTCTTTCACTGCATTTTGTAACATTTAATTCCTACATTAGGATCAGTGTTGCAATCCGTTTTACAGTCACAGTTGCACACCTGGTAGTTTCTTTTAGTAGGAGGTCATTTCAAGTCAGCACTTGTATGGTGACTAAACACCTGTCTTTGGGACAGGCCTTTGGGTTTGTGGGATGTTGACAGCTTTCTGCTCATTATAAATACAACAAGGTGTGGCAGCTGCCTCAAAAAAGGCAAGCCTAGATTTAGACTTAGCCTTAGCTTCCTTGAGTGATTTGTTGTTTTCTTCCTCTTATTCCAGGAGGAAGATGCCTTCTCCTCCTTCCATGTCATTGTCAAGCCACCTCTATCTAAACTCCTGTCAATAGGCTGTGTATTCTACCTTTACACACAGATCTTTTTGACATATCTTTCTGCAGGAATTAAAAATGTTGTTGAATACTGAACTCACCGAGGCAAGAACTGCTTTAATTTTGTATTTTACAATGTGTATGGCTGTTAGGAGTGACCAAGTCAAGAAGCAGTTTTCTACTTGTCACTCATTTCCATTTGTGATGTTGCTCGTACTAGGATATTACCAAGCAAAGCAGGAATATTTCTGAAAATTAGGGGACATATTAAGGATGGTAAGAAGCTGTGAAGCAGACATTGTAATACCCTTGGTGCAAAGTAATCGCATCAGAAAAAGCTTTACCCCGAGCACGAATTGACAACACTTGGTTCAGACAGAATGTGTCCGCAGCAGAACTAGGAATGAGTCAAGCAAGGAAAACTTGTTTCATCAGCACTGTCACTCAAAACTGATGGGGAGATGTGATTACACTTGTTCCGAGTACCATGTTTCTCCATTTTTTTGTTTCTATTTCTGTGGATGCTCTTCTTCCTCCCCTTCCACAACCAGAGACCCACCGTAAGTACTTCAAACTGAGCACTTAACTTCCGACTGATACTACTGAAGCACAAAGGTTTATATCCCTTCTGGTTTTAAATTCTTATAATTACAAGTCTACCTGTTGTTGTCACATGTCTAAACTTCTAATGATTATTTTCAGTATTGCCAAATGCCAGACCTCAGAGATAGTCGGTACCAATTAGCTGCCATGTTAGGCACTGCCAGCTTACTGTGCCCGTAAGCTTTTTTATCAGGTGCCCAGTCCCTTGGCTGTAACGATCGCACAATTCTCGCCAGCCAAGCCCGGAGGCCTCCTCCTGTCCCTACGGGGTGCCCTCCCTACCTGTCCCCTCTGCCTCGACCCGGCGGGGCCGGGGGCCGCCATGTTTACGGGGCTTTCTGCGGGCTGGGCAGCGGCTGAGGGGAGCGCGGGTTCCCGCCGCCGAGCCTGAGGGGAGACCGCGCGACCCGCCCAGCGAAGCTCGCTCGCGCGCCCGCGGCTTGAGCTCGCGCTCTCCGCAATCGGCTGGTGACGGCTGCGGGGGCGGGGCCAGCTGCCGGGCGGGGCGGGGCGTGGCGGGCGCTTTTCTGTCCGGCCCGGGCAGCGGGGTCGCATTCTGGCGGCAGCCGCGGCAAGCCCCGGTGAAGCGGCGCGACGTGTCAGCGGCGGCTCCCGGCCCCGGGGTTATGCGCTGGGGTGATGGTCCCGCCGGCCGGCGCTCGGCTCCTCCCGCGCTTGGGAGGGAGCCCCTTCCTCAGTCTCCTCCTCCTCCTCCTCCTCCTCCTGCTGCTGCTGCTGTGCCCCGGTGGCGGGTGCCTGCCGCGCCGCCGGCCCGTGGGGCCGCCCGTGGTCTTGGGTAAGAGCCGGGGGCGGCGGTGCGTGCGTCTGGCGCCGTGGAGCCCGCTCAGGCTGCTGCCGCACCCCGGGGAGGGGGACAGCGGGGGGCCTGGGGCGCTGCGGAGCGTGGGGCTGATTGCCCGACCCGGCTGCCGCCGCTGCCCGCGGTCTCCGGAGTGCGTCGCTGAGCGACCCCGCTCTGTGAGCGCCCCGGTCGCTGCGGATAGCGGGAGGTGCCGGCGCTGGGCACGGAGCGCGTTCTCCGTAACAATGTCCCTGCGCTGCCAGCCTGGCCCGGCCCGACCGCAGCAGCGGAAAACGCAGGCCTGGGCCGGGTTAGGGGGGGGCCGGGCAGCTCCCATCGCACAGGGCACGGGCATGCTGGAAATGCTTTTGCTTGTCAGCAGGTACGGGGGAAACAGCGCTCACCGAAATACATCTTTACCTTATTAACTAAAACCACACCCTCGATCCCAAGTTGTTATTCCATATGATCGTTTCACAAAAAGGGGCTGGAAGGGGAGGAGGAGTGACTGGTGTAACAGCAGGCAAGCTACAAGTATTTACCAAACAAATGATGGGCTTATTTCATTGCATGCTATAGAAAAGTAGTATTTTTTACTAGCTTGTTAACACAAAATAGTTTGTAATAAATGCGTAGAAGGTATTAATATAATAGTTACTAAGTAGTATTTGTTAGATGATTTTTTGTATCCCTCGACAAGAAGAATTGTAAATAAATTTTAAACGTTTATAAGAACTTGTCTACTGAAATTGTAATTATTAAGCATTCCAATACATTAAGTGCATTTGGTTATGTTATTGTCAGGGGTCAATCCTGTGAGCATATTCAGTATGTTCTTACTAGGCCATTAACCTTGATCATAAAGGGAGGAAAAAAAAGTAAGAAAATGGGGAAAATACTGGGAAAAGGATAATCAGTGGTGTTCCATTTGTGTGTAGTAACTTAGGTTCTGGTGTTGACTGTATTACTACTGTTAGAAACTTCTGACACTAAACAAGAACTTTTTTGAAGCTGCTGGGTATCTCAGGACCACCACATACAAGTTCTGAACAGGTGGCTGAACTGAGAGGATGTAGACTGGGAGGTAGGAACAGCAACAGGGTGTCCTAAGAGGCTGGAGTTCTGTCTGTGAAGGTTGGAAGCAGTCTTGTATCTCATCTCTCTGCTCTCTAATGCTGGTGTTTAGGAATAAGCTTTGGCACTTACTCCAGTGCAAGCTTCTTGATGGCAAAGGTGACAGTGTTTTAATTGCTGATCCAATATTCAACTCTAGCTATGAAGGAATCAAAGATTTAAAAGCAATGGGGATAAGGGGATGCTGATCATAGAAGTGTGGAGTTACTACTGATGGGTCTACTGTAAGTATATATGCTCCCTAAGGATGCTTTTAAAAACCATGTCTGACCTCTATTTTGTTTTCTTAGATGTTCTGGTAAGCACTGTGTGGATGAGCATGTGCTCATTAATGAGCGCTTTAAAACGCGGACTTTCTCGCCATGAAATTGAACTTTCATCAAATGCCCCAAAACCTGCATCTCTTACTATTCTATCAGTGTCTGCATTTGTACAAATGGCTGTTTTCTGGTGCCCAGTCCTGATCTGTCCAGAAAGTGAAGGTTCAGTGGGTTTCAGCATAAATAATTTTCCCTGGTTGTCTGGATTTTTGGGAAAGTAGGTGCTCTTAGAGAATATGCTGTAACTTATTGTAAAACACCATGGGTTTTTTTGATGTATAGGAATGATTGTTGCTGTAAAAACACCTGCACTAAGAGCTTAGCTTCAATTAGAAGTGACATGGGCAGTGAAGGTCAAACAAATAAAGGAGAGGAAGGGGTGACTGTCGGTCACTCACTGGTTTTGTATGAAATGTTCCCATCTTGATGGTAGTTAACTTTTCATGACCTTTTCTCCACCGTTCTTGCGTATGTGACATGTTAAGATAAGCTTTTTAGGAATTCCTGTGATGAGGATGGTAGAAGGGTTTAGGAGAATCACTTAGGGAGGCATTTCTGAATGCTGGCTTAACACAGGTGTTTGGGAGAGGGGAGGAAAAAAATCATTGCCCTGGAATCACAAATGCAAGTGGAGATTATACAGGCCTGTCCAAGCCTCAGCTGGTTTTGGAGCCCTTACACGAGAGGGATACAGAGTTAGTCCTGATTTATCAGGCTGACGTTTAGACCCTTAATTCCTCATAGGTGTTCAGTTGTTAAATATGTTTTTATCTTGTAGTAAATATGGTCACATGATTAAAGCATTCCCTCTTGCTCTGTTTGGAAGTTAATACTGTTACATAGTTAACAAGTTTAGTTTTATTCTGTGCCTGATGGCAGGTTGGCCATCTGATCTTAAGGAGCAAAGAAAGAAGGAATCCTGTTTAAAGGAATGTTGTCGATGATCACTCTGTAATTGTTTTAGATCAGTGATGGTTGCAAGACCCATTGTAACTGTCTCTCAGTTTTTTCATGTAATGACCCCACTTGCAGCTGCAACCTGTGCTTGTGCAAGTAATGGAGGAGGAAGTAGAGCAGTAGTTAGCAAATATGGGGTGTTGCTTATATATGGGTAACTGTTCTGCTCCCCAGGTACAAACAAAAGTACTGCTTCTAGGAATCTTCTATCTGAAAACAGGTGAGCTGCTTGATTACAGCCTTGTAATTACTGCCTGGAGTCGTGGTGGCGATAGATCTTGGATTTGTGGAGCTCCGTAACTGGCTCAGATGAAGTGGAGGTGTCTGTGAAACAGCTACGCCAATCAAACAGGGCGTTAGTGCTCCTCCAGCTTGCCTTGTGCCTGCTTATTGTCCACTGACTGGCCACCTACTGTCTTGCTAAAGCATGAGAAAATCAACCAGTTGAGGAAGAAGTGATTAATTTTGTAACTGAATTACCTTAATGGAGGCACTGGCACAAGGAATGTGGAGGGTGGCACCAGTTGCTTTGGATTAGGTTAGTTTTTAAAATGGTCTTGTGCCTCATCAGATGGTGCCTTAGTAGCAGGAGCTGCTGTACCTGAAGGTCATGTTTGTACATACCCAGGGAGTAAGACCAGGGACCAAACTGACACAGGTAGTAACTGGCAGCAAAATACCGCAATGCAATTGCTCAGTCTTCCCTCAGATTTAAAACAACAAAGCATCAGAGGGTGTTCATATAATAGTAGTACTAGAGAAGAAAAAACATGGGGTAGAAGTCAAAACCTTAGAGTCCTACCTGAAGGCTTGATATCAAAGGTCATTGATATCAAATGCTCATTAAAATGTAAGGAAATTGTCTTGTAGTTCCCCTCGAGTGTGTTTGGGGAGAAGGTGACTACTAACGGTACTGAATCACTCTGATGCCTTTAAGAGTTTCCTATTCAGCCAAGACAATACGTTCATACAGGAAAATCTTTAAGAACCAGGATAAGCTACTGAATATCCCTGTTCTACTGACAATATTTACTAGAAAAAAAATCCAGAAATACTTGCACAGAATATATATGTTTCATGTTTACATGCAATTATAGTATTTTTGCCCTTCTCTTACCAGTTTAGTTATCTATTTAACACGCTTGTCTTCTAATGTCCACAATAAGAAATTTACTTCATTTTGTGGCTGTTCTTCCTTCTTCATTTTCTCATCAATAATCACTGTGTATTATCTCATGTCCTGGCAATTTTGGGAGCTGATAACCTGTCCTTATAAGATCAGCAACGGATTCCCTCAACTCTTTACCTTTTAGAGCTGACTCAACACAATTACTATATCAATGTTCTGATACCTTCTGCAAACAATTTGTTAGGTACTTGGCTAAAGTTTTCTAGAAAGACACCAAAATGAAGTTTGTTAATAATTGATTTACATGCAAAGGAGGTTTGTCTGTGAATTCTTGATGACTGCTTAATTGAGGTGTGCGTGTTTGTGTGGTCAGCTGGTTAGATGTCAGGAGTGATTTAAATGTTTCTGCCTCATGTGATCCACAAGTATCATGTGAGATGTTGTTTGCCTTCTTGTTCCTAATTTTAAACACAGGCCTTTTCTGTGGCAGTGTCTAACTGAGTCTATGAGCCACTTTGAGACATTCTCCTTCGAGAGCTTTGGTCAGAGTTTAAAATTAATTTTCCAGGTTCATGTTGAAGAAACACTAATTTATAGAACCAAAGAGAAGCAGCTTATTTGAGGAAATTATACCAGTTAAAGTTACAACAGTTTATATATATATATACACACACACACAAGCATTTGCATTTCAGATAGAAGTAGTAAAAAACTATCAATGGATGGTCTCTCTGCACCCCCAGTTATTGTATAGGTGCTATTTTTTTTCCCCCAAATGAAATTTAAGATCCCCTTTTTCTGGCTTTTGTTGAATGCCCTGACTGAATCAGTCATTAAAACTAAAGGATGGTGATAGGTAGGAGTATCTATGAATCCTAAAGCTCTAGTTATTATATAAATACATATTACATAACATATATTTAGGATAATATGTATTATTATTTCCCAGACTTGGAAAAGCTTGTAACATCTGTTAAGCTCTCAGCTGAAATTTGTAAATGTGCCTTCCATAAAATTTAATCAAACAAGAACACATCCCAGGAGGCCTACTAGTTTTGTCACAGCAGTTGAGGCACTAAAAGGGCAAAGGAAACTATAATACTGGAAGGGAATTGGGCTTACTGATGTATTGGAATGAGTTCTGTTGGGATTAATATCTTTGTGATAAATGACAATATGCTAGAACTGGTAGATCACAAATTCTGATGGAAACACTTTTTTTTTTTTTGAATATGAAATATTTCCAAATGTCTCCATTCAGAAGTCACTACACATTACACAACTGCAAATTAGGGAAGTCAGGGTACTGCTGGAGCCCTTTTCCTGGACATCCCGTTTTAACTAGCGCTGCTGTGTTTTGCACAACTTCACTTGCCAGTTTGTACGTTTATAGGGTCAGGCTGCAGGCTTTAAAAAGAACTTGCTATAATGTTTCCTGCAAGAAGGCTTAGAAACTCCAGATACTTGTAGATGGGAGGATAAGGAGGAGAATTGCTTGCAGATTACTGTGCCTACAGATGCTTTCTGTGTATGGTCTGAAAGGAAAGGGAAATATGGTTTTCTACTGCTTTCCAATTCCACTGCAGAAAATTCAGAAAGATATGTCCTTATCCTGCAGAATTAATCTTCAATGTGATCTTTTTTTAACCTGTAACTTAGCAAAAAGCCACTAAGTAGTTCTCTATCCAAAACGTAAATCATTAACGCTGTTAAATTGTGTGGAATGAGGATTGAAGATCTTGCATGTTTCTTTCCATAATCTGAAAAATCAAAGTTTGTATTTTGTTCCCTATAGCTTCATCATGAACTCCTTTCAACTTGCAGAATATACTTTAGAAAATAAAACACAAGTTGTGAATTAGTGATTAGCAGCTTCACTGTTAATATGGAAATGTAAACCTTAAATTATTTTTTTGTTTAACCCCTGCTTTATTATCAAACAGGCATTACACCTGTACATGCTACAATACTGGAGTTCAAAAATAAGGTAACTTGGCACAGGTGGAACCTGTCCCATATCTTTTTTTAGTTACATAAAATTACCAATTTTCAACCTGTTCCTTTAGAGTAAAAATTAGTATGTAATGTTCTGCTCTGAACTGAACACAGGAGCACAACCTCTGTGCTCAAAAAGCTTGAGGATAAAAATCTCTTAACCAAATAAAACTTGAGTTTAATCTAAGATCGCTTCACTCAGTCCAAGTGAGACTTTGTACAGTTTCCTGCTTTCAGCGCGTTTGTTGATAAACACATCGTGATTCTAAACTTAGACTTCTCCAGTTGTGATTCTTCCCACACTGAGTGGGAGTGCTCATGATTGAGTGCTGTCTGAAAGCCTCAGCAAGTTCTTAGAACTCTGATACTCCAGATGTTTGTCCCATGAGAGGTATCTTGAAAGGTATCTTTGCTGGAAGAACTTGATTTTTACCCAAGGAAATTAGATTCTGGGGTAGAACTAAATGTTACTCTTCTACTTTCTTTTCCATTGAAATGGAAAGCAAAAATCAACCTGCTCTGTCCTTGGCAGGTTTGCTGCTGAAACTGGCTAGCTGTGAATGACTGATATAAATAGAATAACATTCTGTTCCTTTTATACTTATAAGCACTTGGTATAGCACAGGCACGAGACTGTGGAACAAGCTGTTATAGTTTGATAAGCCATAACTAAACAGCATTTTGTGAGGTTACAAGACTGAACTGCAGTACTCTTTCTAGGGTGTGATGCAATACTATAAATCTCCCCTTACTATGCTTTCCAGTATACTGAAGTCCTTGAAATATGACCTAAAATAAACTGTGGTCAGCTACTGGGTCTCTTAACATTTCACTTAAGACTACAGAAATTAAAAAAAAAACCTGATGAGAAAGTAGGGGTAGTTAATAAAGAAATCCTCAGGTATATCTTTTGTGGTGGGGAAGAACCTGCAGTGGCTGAAGGTTGTAGGAGTGTGGATGTCCAGGTCTGTAGTCTGAAGTGCTTTTTTTTTTTTTTTCTTAAGTTCTGCAGCAAGTGTTTCTCTGAAAGCATACCTGCCTTTCTCATTAAGGCCTGCATTAAAAAAAACTTCAACAGCAAACATTGACAAGTAAATAGCATACAATTATGCACACCCCTAAAAGGTGGCGATGCATGGAGCTGAAAGGGGTGGGCAGACCCTTAAGTGCCTAACTCCTAATTTCTGCTAATACAGAGAAACTTCTCAGTTATGGAGTATCTGTACCTTTCTGGTTCTTGAGGAAAAAATGACTAAAACATAGCAATGTAAGGATTTTCTCTGGAAACTTGCTGCTGAAAAGTGTAAGAGCATTTTTTTTTTTTCAGTTTAGCTCTTGTATAAAAATATCTGTCTTCATCTAGTGTGTAAAATAAAGGAAAAAAAAAAGTATTACTTATGTAATGTACCAAAAATGTGAAGATCAAAACTGTTGTTCCATCCAAACCTGAATGTACAAGATGTGAAATGGCATTTGGATTATTATGCTAGCCAAGTAAATCTTGTGTAGCAGAAGTGCACTTGGAGGTAAAGTGAAAATAAGACTTTTTTTCATTTTACAGAGCTGCTTTCACTGTTTTCCACATTTTTTTAATGTCAATGCTTGCAGGCAGCTGTTTAAAGAGAACAGAAAGATTTGCGTGTGCAGCTGTAATACTCTGAAGAAAAATTCTTTCAGAAAGATTTGGCTTGCTCTTCAAAACACAGATGTTTTTTATAATCTCTGAGACCAGCTCTTTTTCATATCATGGCCTAACATGACCTTCATGTTCCTATATAGTCTGCTCTTTCATAGTCATGAACTGTTGATTCAAAATTTTTCTACATGGTGGTACCCAAGCTAGTAATTTTTGAAAATGTGCACATAGTATGTAGGTTTTTTGGGGTTTTTTTTCCAGTTAGGAAACTTAATGGCATCTCTGGATGCAGTGATACTGCATATGAGGGCTACAGTATTAAGATGTGTTTATTATAATGTAAAATATTATACACTTTAATTTTAAGTGTCTCCTTTTTATATCTTTCAGTTCCAGGGGACTTAGGTAACCAGTTGGAAGCAAAGCTAGACAAGCCATCAGTAGTGCATTATCTCTGCTCTAAGAAGACAGACAGTTACTTTACACTCTGGTTGAATTTAGAATTGCTTCTGCCTGTCATCATTGACTGCTGGATTGATAATATCAGGTAAGACCAGAAATGTTGCTCTTTGCAGTTATTTCCTTTCCTTAGACTGATGTGCTTTATACAGAACAGTCACCTTAAACTTTCCTTTCCGATTGAAGCCTGGTGAGATAAATGACTTGGCATTCTTCTAGGTAGAGTAACAGGATGAGTCAAAGGTGTGGCTCTGTTGCTTCTGAAGTAGCTGTTCATCAATGATGAAAAGTAGAGGTTCTCAGTTTGTTCCACTTTCTCTCCTAGCAGTTACCCAGTGTTGGTTTGGGCACTTATCAAACACTTCTGCAGGCTTGTCTAAAGTTGAACATTTTCTGCTTTTTTTTTTTTTGATGAGGCAAGGAGGGGAAGGAGGTACATTGGGCAACTCAGAGGGCACAGGCAGGAGAAATGTGAGCTTGTGCTTTGGCTGGCAGTGTGTCTTTAGTGAGCAGTCTCATGGGCAGCTGAGACACAGGAGGGCCTTCAAGGGCAACCTGGAATTATCTTTCCAGAATTATTTTGGTTTATAATATTGTCTAATTTAAAGCTTCCAGACTATTTAGTTGTTCAATCTGCTTCTTTAATGTTTTGTAAAAATCATCTCGCTGAGAACAATAAATATTTAGTTTGTGCATTTAAAAAATATTGTATTGGCATTTTGCTCTCATGTGACTGTACCACGCTGTTGTGTAGTAGGACCTCTGCTTTGAGTCTTGCCTTACAGGTTAGAGGCACCTGTGTGAATATCGATTCAGATTCTAAGACTCCATCTAGGGGTAAAATCTTGCATTCAAAAATGGCAATTGTATTGATGTGGTATTAAAAACAAACAAAACCCCAACAATAAGAGTAATAAACACACACACCTGACCCAATGCTCCAGATTCTTCATATCTCAAATTGATTTGAAGAGTATTTACAAAACACTCAATAACTCTTTGTTTCCTGAAGTACCAGTTGTTATTAGTAAAGAAGTATCAAGTAGTCCTTTACACTGGGATGGTTAAAGGTTAAACAGAAGTGGGCTATTTTTATCTTGGAGAATTTTTCTGATATCTGATTTCATAGGTATTTTATCTTCTCCTGCCACGTTCTTATGTTCTTGACAAGCTTTCTCCATTAGGTGTCTTGATGCAAAGTGAAATGGTATAGAATTATATAAATTAGTTTATAAGCTGAAGTTCAGCCACAATGCTATAGGCTCAGTTTTGTCCATAAGTCTCAGATCCTGCATGTAAAGCATTAAACTAATTGAAAGACCTGTTTGCATTGTATAACCTCTTATCCCTTAGAGTACCCTTAGCATGTTTGCCTGTTTGGTTATTTTTTCTTTTTTTTTTTTCCTCCTCTCTTCTGGGTAATAGCACTTATGTTCTTGTTACTGCACTCAGAATGTAAGACCCAATGTTGCTGAGAGTTGTCATGTGGTAATATGACATGTTTCACATTTTTCTCTTTCTTTTTTTTCTTCCCCCCCAGGCTGGTCTATAATCGAACAAGTAAAATTACAGAACCACCAGATGGAGTGGATATCAGAGTCCCAGGGTTTGGGCAGACGTCTTCCTTGGAATTCCTTGACCCAAGTAAAAGGAGTGTTGGTATGTGCAAGCTGTGTCTGAAGTGCTTTGTCACTTGTAGGATTTTTCTGGTCTGCTTTTATAAAACAAGGTTCAGAGATGTGATTTTAAATTACAGTTCTGTTTAGAAGTGGAAAAACTTTTTTTTGGTAGTAAGGTAGACTATGGCTCACTTTGCTTTTAAGTGTTGTCATTTCATTGTGTTGTTTTGTCTATTGTTTGGTCTGTTAGATTGAGAGAAGATTCCCTGTTATGTAGCCCTGTGCCAAATTTAGCTTCTCTGGATGAAACTGGAGTAGGTACTTTGAAGATGGACACATTAGGAAAATGAGATGGATTGAGCATAAAATTCTGTGGCTGTAGCTTGACAAGCAAAACCAAAATGAACCCACTTAATTTCAGCTTGGTTTTGAGTAAGGTGTTTTTGGCCTTAGGAATGAGTAAATGGGCTTGTGAGATACAGTTCTGAGCTCTGTACTTCCCTATCTGCTGTTAGTGTCAGAATAATTTATATAGTTATGCTGCAAAAGATTTGTGTATTAATGTTTGCAGGGTTTTTCTTTTAGCATTTTGTAGAAGTCATCTTTTGGAAAACACTGAATCTGATAAGCTTTTGAGAGTTATTGTTAGCTGTGGCTGAAGACTTAATTTAACAGTCAGTAATGAACTGAGCTTCACATGCTTCATAGCATGGATTTTTTTTCTTCAGGGAGTGATCTCCAAAAGGGCAGTAATGTGCTTAATGATCTACACTAGATGACTCTAGTAGCTAGAACAGGGCCAGATTTAAAATTGCCTCCCTTCACTTCAGAGACTGTATCATAAGCATTCAAGACTAACAGCTGAGGTTCTGAAAACTGAAACATGACTGATACAATATTTTTACACTTAATTTTTAAAACTGTTACTAGATGCATTTAATTGTGGTAGTACTTAAACCCTATGTGTCAAAGCCTGTAATGTGCAACATCTTTCAATGTATAACATTAGCCAGTCTGCAGATATTTCCCTTTTTTTGCTATTAAAGCATTATGTTCAGTCACTTAAGTCTTAGTCTACTATCCAATAGGTATGAAATCAATTTTGGGGTGGTTTCCAGAGTTTTGACCTGGGGTACACTATAAGCATTGTTTCCAAGAATAAATGTTGAAGTTAAGGCTGATTTTTGTGAACATATTCTAAACCCTACATGAAGTTAATTTGCAGTCTACAATAGGTAGAAGTCTAATGTAGTAATCTGAGGTGTATTCTTTACAGTTGAAGGGTAAGAAGCTGTTTCAGCTGGAGAAAACTTATCTTCCTGTGTATACCATATTTTGCTGCCCCATTTGTTTGATAGATGAGCCAAATAGTAAGGAAGTTTTAATAATGGTATTTGTTCACTCTTGGGGGACAGCAAACATAACTCATTTTATTTAATACGGAGCTTTCTAGGCTGTCAAAGGTTAAGATTACAGTTTTAATGCCTGTATGCATGGTATGGAAGATAACACCCCCAGAACTCAGTTTCTTTTGTGATACTGTCTGATGGCTGCTTCTGATACTCATCTTTCTACTGTTCTGCTTCTTATCTGATGTCTACAGGCAGTTACTTTTACATGCTGGTGCAGAGTTTAGTAGATTGGGGCTACAAACGCGATGAAGATGTAAGGGGAGCACCGTATGACTGGCGAAAGGCGCCAAGTAAGTAACATACCGTTAGTTGAGCAGTTAGATAACGTTTTGGATCTCTTCTCCCATCCCACCTGTACAATTACAGTTAAAAACTTAATTTTCACTAGCCCTACAATGTTAATTTTTGCAGCTCTACAAAAACACCCACCCCTCCCACTTAGTATTGGAATTCCTAAGCTCTGCATTATTAATTCCACAGGCAGTTAAAAAAATTAACCTTTTAAAGAATTGTCCTGAAGTTCAGCATTCAAAATTAGTAATTGTAACTATGTAACCCATGTATGTTTACTTCAGATGAGAACGAAGACTATTTTGTGGCCCTCCGCAAGATGATCGAGTTAATGTATGAGCAGTATGGAAGTCCTGTCGTGTTAATTGCCCACAGTATGGGTAATATGTACACCCTCTACTTCCTCAACCGTCAGACTCAGGATTGGAAAGACAAGTACATAAAGGATTACGTGTCACTAGGTGCTCCGTGGGGAGGAGTGGCTAAAACTCTCCGGGTGCTGGCTTCAGGTAGGTAGTTGGAAGGTTTGCACTATGTTTTGTTAGTAGTGTAAGACACTACCCAGGCAGTTAACTGTAAGACTAGAGGATAAGCATTTAAGGTACTATTAAGTTAAAAATAATTTTTTTTCAGAATTGATGGCAAGTTGATGTTTCAAGCTCTGTCATCAGACTGTCATTCTTATCTTCATACGAGTGGACTGAATTTCTTTTGCATCTCTTAACCAGGAGCTTTGTCCCCTCTTGACCTCTCCTAACCTCTTCAGTAGATTGTGTCATGTTATGTTTGGCCTGGCGTCTTCTATTTCTGTCACTTCTGCCCCCAGCCCAATTGCTCTCTGTTCAGTATTCCAAAGCTAACAAGGACTCCAAAGCATTCAGTAGTTTCCTTTTTTTTTTTAAAGAAAATTACTTTGATTACAGCTGACTGAAGTTAACATTAAGGGAAACTTGTAGATGTGGTGAAGTGGTGCCCACAGTAAAAATGCCTGTCAAAAGTTATAACTCCCTATAGATAAGGAAAGTGAATCTTTGACCTCTTGGGTTTAGCATACTTGATATGCCTGAGACTAAAAAACATTGAATAAAGAAGCATAACATATTTCACTAAGTAACTGCAAATGACTCATGGAAAATGTTCACTTACACCACCATGTGATCCTGTAATTATTTCATGTGCTTTGGCAATTAGTTCATGATGTTTCTGGCTTGTCTTTTTAACTTGTTTCTGACTTGTTAGCTTTGGATATCACTATCTTCTTCCTAAATGAAGCTGACATAAGAAACTGGACTTCATTAAAATGCAGAACACACAACAAGCACCAGCCGTGCATAGACAGATCAAAGAATACTTTGCTTAGCAAAGGCATTTGATTCTGAATAGTAGTGCACAGCTCAGTTACTAATTAGAAGACATAAATTGGAAGTTTGTATTGAGTTATACATTGTTAAATTCATTGCAATGGAGCTGTAAAAATTGATTTGCCTGTTCCCACAGGCTTCATGTGACAAGTTTGCTTGCTAGAGAAATGGCAGGAAGTGAGCAATTTTAATATCATCTTAATAAAATTACACATGGCTATATAAAACTCCAGTCCCAGATTTCTGTTGGATTAAACTTTTGTGCTTCCTGTCGTCTTTATTCTTTATAAAGCATCTCATCCAAAGTGCCTAGCTGTATAAATGCATAATGAATAGCTACACTTCAGCTACAATCTAATCACTTTTTTAATCTGTATGTCTGCTGTACTAAACTTTGTGTTTTGTCAGCTTGAGATGATGGCAGTCTTCATTAAACCTAATATTTTGATCACTAATGTCACAGAGTGCTGTGCCTGCTGATTGGCCATGTAGTACTTCTGCCCTTCAGAGAAAAGTAAAAGATCTGATAAGCATTCTGTAACAGTTTTGTAAGAGGAGGCTGGAATACTTGGGTTCTGTGTTTGATTATTCCACTGGAAATAAATTTTGTACACATTCCTTTCCTTGTTCAATTCAGAACTCAGGCTTCCTTTGCTGAAGACTGCCACGTAATATTCAGTAGCTTAGTGGTGAGCGTGCACAGTTAATTATTTATACCACACAGTTATATGAAGCATATTTTTCAGGACCTTCGTGATTCTTGCTGTGCTCTTTTGAGTTTCATTTTTAGCTGTTTCGGATAAAAATGTCTCCTAAAGATGGCATTAAAGACTGGGCTGTAGGTCTCCTTGCTGAAGCAATAGTGCCACCTTATGGAACTGGAAAATGTACTTTGATGTTACTTCAGGAATAGTGGGTTTGGTTTCGGTATTTCATATATTTATGGTGTGGTTGACGTGGATCACTACATATTGTAACCACTTCGACCTAATAATAATGGAAAACCTGATTCCAAGTTCATGTGATAGAAGAATTGAGGTGTGTCAGCCACTGTGATAACGGTGACTGTCTGATCAGGCCTATTTTTCATTACAATAAACTCTGATCTGTCTCAGGGCTGCTTGTTTTGTTTTAATAAAAATTTGTTTCTGTTGATCCCTGTATTTGCCATTTATTCAACAGCTTTTTATTTTTGTGAAGATGCAAGAACAATGGTTTAAATCTGAAGAAAGATGCATATCAGTTATAACTTAGTCATGTGTTTGAGCCACCTTTGGAACACACTGCTAAGAACACATGATTTAGGCAGCAGAATCACCGTAAAACGTATTTCCAGAAGAGTGTTTAAAACAAAGCTTGCAAATGGTCTAATGTGTGTATATATATACCATATATACTTACCAGCTTTTATTAGGCATTATTTATATATAATGTTTTACTTGGCTCATATAGGAAACACTTTCTTCTTCAAAAAGCAGCATATAGGAAAGGCAGCAGTGTTCTTGGTTTGTCAGTCTTTCATCAACTTGAATTTAAATTTAGAAGTTAACAGAAGTTATTTTGTAGAAGTTAATTATCAAGAGAGTCATAATTCAGGAAAAACTTCTCAAATTGTCACTGTAAGCAAAAGGAGTAATCTTTGTATTCATGGTATTGCTGTGAGCGATAGTACTTGCTGCTGGATGAGATTCACGCTTTGCTTTGTGTATAATGAAATTCCACTTTGTTTTTTGTTTTTAAGGTGACAACAATAGAATACCTGTCATCAGTTCACTCAAGATTAGAGACCAGCAGAGATCAGCAGTTTCCACAAATTGGATGCTCCCCTACAACTACACGTGGCCTCCGGATAAGGTCTTTGTAAGCACACCTACAGCTAACTACACCCTTCGGGACTACCAAAAATTCTACAGGGACATCAATTTTGAAGACGGCTGGCTGATGAGGCAAGACACTGAGCCCCTGGTCTACCAGATGACCCCCCCTGGTGTGCGTATACACTGCCTGTATGGCACCGGGGTGGAAACGCCCGACTCCTTCCATTATGAAAGCTTTCCTGACAAAGAACCCAAGATTCTTTACAGTGATGGGGACGGTACAGTGAACTTGCAGAGTGCCTTGCAATGTCAAAAGTGGGTGGACATGCAAAAACATGAAGTGGTGATGCTCGAGCTTTCAGGAAATGAGCATATTCAAATGCTATCCAATGATACCACAATCTCCTATGTGAAAAAGCTGCTTTTTGGTCTGTGATACCTTGTGTTGACAGTTCTTTTCCTCACCTGTGATGCCTTCCCTTAAATGTGGGAAAATGCCTTTTAATCCCTTGATATTTAGATATTTGATTTATTTATTTTGTGGGGCTTTAAGGCCATGTTCAAGAAGTTGTTTGGTGTCCTAAATGATTGTTTGTCTCCGATTTGTGTTTATGATGCTCCACAGTATTTTCACATTCTGTAAATTTGGTCAAATATGCTTTTTTTTTTTTGTGCCTCTGGTGATGTGTCCAGTATTCATACAGACTTTTATTTGGAGATTGTGCAGCCCCTTGCACATACTGTGTAGGATCATAGATACCCGAGTTCCTCTGTGTGGTTTGGAATGGGAGCGTTAGGAAGGATAGCAATTTCTTACGCCCATAAACTGAGGAACAGTTTGGGAAGCACAGTAAGCTTTTTAAAGGGCCTTGCATAAGGTTCCCAGTACCTTAGCTCGTAAATGTGTTTTATCTCCTGGGTAAGATAAAGAAGAGGTTTGCCTGGTATTGTTACTACCTTTGTCATAATCCAGCCTTTCTTTCATTACAGCTTTTGGGAAAAAGACAGATGTGAGAATTACCTGAAACTTCTTATTAGGTACCTTTTTGGTTGGCTGTGGTGGGGTTTTTGGTGTTGTTTTGGTTTTGTGTTTTGTTTTCTTTTTTTTTTTTTTTTCCCCAAAGAAGTAGTTTGCTCAACAACTTCTAGAATCTGACCACATACAATCTGGAGTCAGAGGAATTCTCACTTTGGGCTTTATTTATGAGTGAGGGAAAGAAGATAAACTTTGGTGCTTTCAATAACCATAGCTGTGTGGAGTAGCACATAAATTAAAGCTAGTTGAATACTGGCAAACAATCCATACAGTGCAGAATTACATCTCTGGGTAAAAAATGATCTCCTGTGGTGGAAATGATGGATGGTGGGCATTAATTCAAAAAGAGAAGTGAACTTCCTGAAATGGGGTGGGGAAGGGAAACCAGCATAATATAGTATGATGTATAAACCTTGTTCTCAGTCAATAATTAAGCTCTGATCCAGTTACTGCCCAAGCAGTGATTGGATCAACATTGTATTCTGCTGAAAAGAAACTTTAAGACTAAAATTCATTTCTCATAGCTTACAAGCTTCATTGTTACTGTTCAAAGAAGCTGGGATACACTGTTCCTTAAATGTTTCTATAAATTGCCGAATATGCATCTCTGTGAATTTCCTACAGTATTGTTTTACTTAATGTATAAAAAAATATAAACTCTGAACTCCACAGAAATGATAGTGTAAAGGCCATCCTACTTACAGCCTTGGTTACAGAAGTTCTGTTGGAGAAATAGTTTCACTCAAAGATTCTCTTTCACTTGCTTTAAAACCAGTCACCCAGTAAGACTGCACTTAAGTTTTCCTGAAAACACCATTTGGAATGCTTTCAAAATGCTAGGTTCTCCAAGAAAAAACAGTTTAAGAGTTTCAGAAACTTCTCAGAACTACGGAGGTTTCATTACTTGGACGTAAATCATCTAAGGGGTAAAGTGTTCAACTCTTCTGGTAGCATGCATAAAATATTTGCTATTAAATGTATTAGTAAGATGTGTTGAAAGGACAGCTTGAACTCTTGTTACTACAGAATGCAAGCATTTTGGCACAGAAGGTAGGTTTAAGGCTTTAAGTTTCAATTCAGAAATGACTTATAAATCCAGAACAACTTGAATTAGGGTCATGGGTAAGCTTAAATATCTTTCTAGGTTTCAACTTCTGTAAATTCATTTTCCATATTACTTTTTTGAGGGAGAGTACATGTTATCCTGATTTTAAAAATGGAAAGTTTATCTCGTCTTCAGATGCCCATGAACCTACAGTTCAGCAGCAATATTGCCTAGACTTTTCCAGAGTAAGTACTGAGTTGCCCCAAGCCATTGTAACTGGTAACCGTTGAAATGTGGGGGGGGGGGGGAAAAACCCCAACAAAAACCCACAAGCAACCAAATGCAAAACAAACGAAAACCAACCAAAACCCACAACCAACCCCCCAAACAAAAACCAACAGAAAAACCACAAAAGGGTCCTTTATCCAATTGTTCTGTTTTATGTAGGGCTGTCAGCTGGATACATTGCAGGCTTGTGTTCCAAGACTGCTGAAAGACGGTGATCAACTCTTCCTGTGGTCTGACTCACGTTTTGAATAAATTGCTATGTTACTGGTTTGCAACAGAAAGAAGTTACAGAAAACAGCTTATCAGAATCTGCATTTCTTGCTGAAGCAGAATGCCTGCCAGTAAGCACTGGAATGAGTGGAGCTGGAGGCTGTATTGCAGGATACCAACATGGGCATCAAGGACAGAGAAAAGGAGAACATAGGTGAACAGTTATTAATTAACCTGATCTGGAGAATGTTTCTAAGCTTCCTTTAGATCCTTACCCATTAATTGGTGGCATTTTTGGTCTTAAATCAAAAGTTTAGCTTCAGGGTTTTTTTTGTGATTTAAAGTTCAAAAATATGTGATTCTGAAAGATGTTCTGGGGTTTTTTATTAATTTACTGCTTTTTAAACACTATTTCTTGTGCCCCAAAAGAAACAAAAAAATACTCTTGTTCTTTTCTAACTTTGGCAACCTCATACTGTTTCTCAGATCAGCTGATTGTTTCTTTAGGTTAAAAGGTTTGTAAATCAGCTTCCCATTAGCAGACAACCCCTAGAATGCATCTCTTTAAATAAACTTGTGTTAGTTAACCTGGTGAAATTAAACTGAAAGCTTTTTAGGGCTTTTGTTGTTGTTTATCACTATACAGCCTTGTTGTGTAAGAATGTGCATACCTGGGTTCTAACTGCTGTGTTAGAGCAAGCACAGTGCTTCTGGTGAAATTTGGATGGGATGGTTCTGCAGGCAATAGTCTAAGGCTTATGTCCAAAAGTTGTGATTTTTCTACCAATTCATATTCATCCCTTTCATTTTCAGTATCTTGTATATTAGGATTGAGTTCTCATTGGAAAGTGAATGCAGCATGTGAACTACATTACTCTGGTTGTTGGAACTGAACCACTTCACTCAGTGTGTTGAGAAGTGCTTACTCACTATGGCATGTTCCTTTGCAAGGCAAGAGTACTTGGCATTACTACTAAAGGCCTGCTAGTGCCATGTGCATTTGAGCATTTTAGAGCCTTGTGGGGAGAGAGGTCTGAAGTAACAAATCATGAGGAGAGGAGGATGTCGCTTCCTTAAGAGGAGTAACTCGGGAGCTTTGCCACACTGCACAGTTGAAATATTTGAATTTATTGACATATCTTTGTTAAACCTAACACACATTGCTCTATCTCTCTCCATAGTTTTACTTGGTTTTATTCTTTCTGGATATTTTCAGAAACCAAAAATAGTCTTGCGGACCAAATGTGTTTCTTATTTTTGACAAAATGTATAGAAAATGCTGAAGAAGCTTTCAGCTGTCATTGTTATACTTCTGAAGAGGTTCAGAGTCACTATGTGATTCTGTTTAAAAGCAGAAGGCTTCAATAACTAGCAATAATTGCAAAGGACTTGCAGACCAAAGGCAGGAATGTTTGGTATTAAGGTAGTTCTTGGAGCACTGTGTGTTCAAGGCCCTCTTAAATTCAGGGAATGTTTGGCAATGACTTTGCTGCTCTACATTGAACAGTATTTTATATGGAACATATTCTGAGACCTAGCATTTTATATGCTCTTTTTGTGCATGAATGTGTTCAATAGATTTTGAATATTTTATTGTCAAACTTTGATAACATAATAAAGTTGATCTAATACAGCTTCTCTCCTGTTGTGAATGATGTCTCGCTGCTCAGATGGGATGTCAACTTATTGCTGTTTTTCTTTTCCACAGATTCTTTGTCTCATTTTTCTCACAGTAATTGCTTTTTGGTTCATCCTCCAAATGTACCTACTGTATTATGGTGTACATTTGGAATTCTTTGTTAATTGTTCTTGAATTTATGGATAAGTGGGACTGAGATTACTCAATTGCTTTTGTTTGCTTCTTTCTTGCTCATCTCATATAAAGGAAAAAAAAGGTCATGGGATTGTGTTCAGGTAATCATTTTGAAATTGATCCCTGAATCCTGAAGTCTCCTAAATGCTTGAAGTTGCCTTTATACTGTTGGTTTCCAAACTGATCCATAAACCCATGCACATCGACCATCCAGTTTCATGGTTGTATGAAACAATCTTTTTGCAATTAAAAATAGCACTCTGTGCCTCTGAAGAAACTTCAATAGTAGGCAATGATTCTATAGGGCAAAGCACCCTTGAAGTTACTTCTGTTAAAGTGATCTGAAAGTCTCTTGGGCAGCATAAGTCCTGTGGCTGCTGGCCTGGATGCTTAATTGTACAAATGATTGCTTAATTCTTGAGAAAGAAGGAAAAAATGATGAGGCTGAAACTGGCCTTATGGGGGTGTTTTTTCCCATGGTACAGACTGTAATACAAGTGTTAGTGACTGCTGCTCCTTCTGTGCCCTAGATCCCTATGAGTTGGACATCTTGTCCCAGTACAGTTCTTGTTCATGCCTTCCTCAAGGTTCATTGACCCCACAGGACTGCGGAAGAAAGGACAATGTGGCCACCTTCCAGTTCCTTATTAAAATAGGAAAGTCTGCACTAAAGCACTGTGCCAGTTCTCAGAAGAAGCTGGGAAGGCTGAGAGCACAGGGCAGGGAGGACAGAATAATAATGAGTGATGCCAAGCTGTGTGTAATGCTAGAATATTGGTCTAATGCTGGTGATAGCTCAGGCTGTGCATCCTTCAAGTAACAAAATTACAGTTGCATATTGCTTGATGCTATTTTGCTCTGCTATTCTAGATACTTTAATGAAGGGATTATGGTTTTGAGACATTGTGTTGACTTTCTCTTTTGCTTGAATTCCAGTTTTCCTCCAAAGCTCTAGTGTAATAATTTTCTTTAAGACTAATTTACTTTGTGGTCATTTGGATCAACAAATGACAGTGAAGGGGAATGTTTGGTTCCCAAACCAGCATTCTTCAGACAAAAGGCCCTAATGAAATTTGAAAAGTGAATGATGTTAGATGAAAAACACAAATAGAAAATACAGTTTGATGCTTTTGACAAAGCAATCTAACTGTAAACATTCTCTTCCTGAGTGATGATTCTTCATTCTTCAACTAACACATAGGACTGTTAGTTTCACCAATGACTATGAGTTTCACAGACTTGCTGAAGTTGAGGCAATCACATGTTACACACTCTCTGTACCAGCCTGAGCTCACCTGCTGCAACTTGAACAACTGTTGAAATCTAGGCTTCTGCAAAACAGAGCCATGTGACAGAGCTAGGCTAGCCTGCATTTGTGTGTGCAGCATTGAGCACTACTAGTAGAAAACACTTGATGACAACTGAACTTAAAAAATCAAAGAAAAATAACCCAACCATAAAACATGCCTGCCCCCCACCCCCATATCTGACTGCAGCTTAAATGTCTTTTAATATGTTAAGAGAACCAAAAAGGAGTTACAATTTTCCTATCTGTTACTCTTCAACAGCACTCCTATCACATAAGCTACACAATAGCTGCCTCAATGGAAAAATTGTTAAAGCCAATCATTGTTTCTTACCCAGGCTTCACAACTGCTCTTGAACTGCCCTCTCCTGCAGCGCAAATAAGGTGTCCGAGTCTGTCTGATTGTGCCTAAGAGATCTTTTCTTTCTGCCTTGACTAACACCTTGGCAGCAAGCTACCCTCTGTCAAACAGAAACATGAAGGTAGCTAGCATAGTGGATGTTTGAAGGTACAACCTTTCCAGACAGATTTTTATCTACCTTTTCAAAGTGGTAAATATGAAAGGTCAGCTGTACCCTTGGAGGGTATGGATCTGGTATCTATTCAAGACAAAAATAAGAGAACTATTTTAACCAGTAAAGCCAAACCAACGTAATACTTGACTTTTGTCTGTAATCAAAGCTTGGGGGGAGTGAGTGCAAGACATTGCTTCTAGCAGTTTCCACAGTAGTTGCAATCCTGTCGTTCTGATTACTCGCTGTGTTGCCTTGAGCAGAACTTGAGCATTGGTTTTACTATTTCCTGCTTTCTGTTAATTCCAGGACTACATTCAATTTAGTCAATGTTTGTACAGTATTTAGAATAGGCTGGTATACTCACACTCAAACACTGAAATCAAACTATTCTCTTTCATCTCCCAACTCCATGTAGCTGTAAAGCTTGCTTACAAGTTTTGAGTTTGTAACAAAACAGGATGTTCTCGGTGGCTTTTGACCTTTTGTGCATGTTCATTTAAGTCTTCTGGTTTAAGTATGAGGGCTTAGAAAGGTAATAGTTTGGTTTGTGTTTTTCTTTTAATGGGGATGAATTGCTGAAGACTTGGTGACATCAGGATCTTCAGGCTGTAACTGCTTCATTAATTTCTCATGGAAATACTTAGAAAGCAGATGTATACTTAGTCTGGAAATACCGAGGAAATGTGGAATCGAAGCATTGCCAAGCATTGCTAACTGTGTCTAAAATCACAGCTTCCCTCCTGGGATATGCTGCTGCTTGGGTTAAAATTCAGTGTGGCACCGACTGACTCTGCCAGGAAGATCAGCGTTTATTTCACTTCTGGGAAACAGTCCTAGGATTGTAAGCACGTTTTTGTAAAGATAAATGGAAGTCCGTTTCATGCCAGCTTTGGCTCTGGCTTCGCAGTACAACTAAGAGAGTAGCCACTAGAGGGAGGAGCATCTCAGCAAATGCTCTGGGTGATGTCCTGGCTACGAAGGGCAAAGGGGAAGAAAAACATTCTCCAGGAGGATGACGTCAAGAAAAGTTATTTACCTGGCCTTTGTCCAATGTATTTTCATTACAAACACGCGGAACTGTCTGTCTGCTTCGATCTGACCATTCTTCATTAGAAAGTAGTAGCATGCAGGATGCTTTGTAAATATTGAGGAATTACATTGAGCCTGAAGTGCCTCATGTCCTGCAGAAATCTCTTTCCTGTACTGAAACAAAACATCAGTACCTGAGGAACTGAATGAAGAGGGTTAACACCTAATGTGTTCTGATGCCATTTATTCCAAGACATATCCTGGATGTGAGCCACCTTCAATAGTATTTCTTTCCCAAACCCTGAGAGTTTCCTGTGTTTGTGTAAACTTATGTCTTTTATACTGGTAGACATCTTCAGCAGGCACTAGCATTAGAGATTTGTGAGCCTCAGATAATCCGAAGGCATTAATAGTAGTTACACGTTTCAGATCTCCTATAGCTACTACTTTTTTTTGTGTGTGTATTTGAGCAGCTAGAACTGACTGGAGGGTGTTATTAATTCTACAATGACATTGATGCTGTGTTGTGATGCTGTATTTTTCTTATGTAGCTAGAGATGAAAGATGGGAGCCTTAATGAATATGCCTATACAAGCAGTTGGGCTTTTTGTTTCTCCTCGTTCATTTTCTTCTCCCAAATGTTGAATACTTTTTGTTTTCTAGCTTTGCTGTACAGGGGGGCTGGTTGAATGATGACATGAATGATCTTCACAAACCTGACAAGAATTGTGACTTGTATGGCTTGAGTTGACATAACACATTCTTCTACAGTTTATATTAAAAATGCAGTAGAGGGCAGTAGTTATCTAAGTTACAGAGGGTTTCTGGTAATGTTGAATTGCAGCTGTGTTAATTTTACCTGAGAAATGCAGGATTACAGGGAAATAAGTTTGATATCCACAAAACATTTCCTATCCTGAAGAAATTGTCCGTGTGTAGATTCTGCTTTTAGAGGAACCTTAAATAGTAAGGCAAATATTGTTCTATCTGACATAAAAAGCAAGAAACTGTAGCTTGATTCAAACTGAGTAAAAGAATCTGAGGCACGAATTATATATCCCCTCCCCTCTACATATTCAGATTAAAACACAAATTGGTCATTGTTGTCAGAAGTCTGAGCACTAAGTGTTGTGGCTGTGCAGCAACAATGAAGCGTGTATCTGTTGTTGAATTTTACAGGCCTGTAACCTGTTGTTCAGATGTGTTTGCCCCTCACAACTATGTGGAGTGCATGTGTAAATATGCTTGGTGTACAGGACTGTGCTGCACAAAACAGATCACGTATTTTAAGAAGTGCTGCAAATGCTGCTGTAGCTGTTGTCCACTGCAGTGCTGAACAATGGACAGATCTTGTGTCTTGAATTTTTTCACTTTCCAAACCACTGACTCACACCTAGCAACCTTTCTGGGAAGGCAGAATTATTGACCGAGCTGCAATTGCATATAAAAGTAAAAATGTCACCGTATGTGAGTAAAATGTAAGTATCCACAGAGTCATCAAGCCAGATGGTAAATTCAGCTGCATGAAAATACTGTGCCTACAGGCTAAGTATTTTCATCACTATTAGTATTTTTGAAACTGTGCTGTGTTTTGAGGTAGTCAAAGAAGGATTCTGGTATAGGTCTAAGCACTTTGATTAAGATGAGTCAGGAACACTGCTGTCTTAGCTGTGCTAGCAGATTCTTTGTTCCTGTATAAAAAAAAGGCAAATAGAAATAGGAAATTTCAGTAAATACTTAAACTAACAGGACCAGAACACACTAAAGATGATAGTGGAGTCTGAAAACAGATCTGGGAGACAAGGCTGGCAAGGAGCAGTAATAAGGGGTCCCTGCATACTTTCATAGACCAAACCAAAACATGGATTAGTCACCCCTGCTTTACACAGTTCAGGTATTTGGAAGGATCTCTGAAAGGCAAAACTGTGTATTGAAGCATCAAGGAGGTTTTAGTGGAGGTAAAATGATAAAGCAAAAAATGTAATGATCTCTGCTACATGTCTGAAATCCTCCCTTCCGTTGTACCTACTTGAGTCTCGAGTTCTTGTGGTATTTCTAGATGAAGGCAAGTACTGCCCCTGTGTGACACAAAGGCACATGTAACTTTTTCAAATTCCTGTAGGCAGAAGCTAATTGTGTACCCTTCGCTCCAACGTTCCTGCTCTTGTCATTAAACCATGTTCAGTTTACAGAACAAATCATTTGCTAAAGAGTAAGGGCAAAGCTGACATGCTACTCTTTGACAAAAAGAATACTTGAGAAAAATGTAGTGCGTGAGTGGATGCATTTTCTGCATAACACATTCCTTGTAAGTAATTTCACTTTGCTGAACTAACTCTAGGTTCCAAAGCAGTTAATTCTATGTGAAGATAATGCAACCTTGATTTTTCATCTATTGGTAAGTAGTGCAGTATGTGTTTGCATTTTCTATGTTTCTCTTGTGTCCATTTCTGCTTGCCAGACTATGATACAATGAAGAAAAACATTGAAATATGATATAGATAAAACAATCAAAAAACATTCCATTGAGCATCCTTTGTCTTGTTTTGATTCCTAACCCACCGACTCAAACACTTTCCTCCCTGCCTTCAATTCAAGCCATTCCAACCTGATTCTTGTCACTGAGCCCAAGCTTTTTTCCCCTGCTTAAATGGTTAGCAAAATTTCAACACCTTAAGCTCAAATAAACCTTCTAAAGCCAAACACTGCATGAAAATCTTCCACACATAAGCAAATTGATAACAATCAAATGTTATGCACAGTTTCTTTTTGGAGAGAGACCAAATGCTTCAATAATAGCAAATGAAGTTTAAGAAACTCATGTTTTCTTAGCAGGGATGCCTATGCAAAGACAGAATTTAGTTCAGAGCTTAAGGATGTCAGGAAATCAGAAAAGAACTGAATTGTCAGAAAGGCAGCAGGAGGAAGTGGGAGGCTGGGCTGGTAGAATGATGTCTGTCAGGCTATCTTGTATTTGTATTTGCTTTTAAACTCTACTTCATCATTGCAGAAAGAAAAATCTGACTCTGGGAAAGATGAGGAAAAACATTTCTAGCTGGATGCAGTTAGTGGTGTTTGACCATCCTACATTAGAATCTGCTTAGGAAGTGCTACTTTAAAGCTCTCTGGGCTCTCAACTAGAGAGCCCTGGCCAGCAGATGACTGATGTTGGATTGCTGATAAGTAGACTGCAGCTGTCTGGGAATCCTGAAGTCATCAAACATTTGCACAAGATACTTGTATAGATCATATGTCTTAAGAGAATGTTTCCTGTGAGAAGCAGCAAAGAATTTGGATTTGCATGTGGAGAAAAAGAAACAAGACATAATGTTTGCTATCTCTGCTTGGTTACAAGTAATTTTAATAGAAGGCCCTGAACTGTGTGAGATTTCCACATTTCAGACCTCTAGTATTCCTGGTGGCTAACTTGCCTAGCTCTAGTCTCAGATGCCTAGCTAAAGAATTGAGACCCACAGAAGAGCCACAAGCCTCACTGTATTTTGCCAATTTTTTCACGTTTTCCATTTTAAAAGCACAGACCACAGTTTATTTAACCTCCCACTTTCAGACTGGCCTGTGCAATAAGGTCAAAGTCATCATGTTATTCCTCATTCATCTGTCTTTATTATTAACTTTCTGAGGATGATCACTGATTTATTGCCACTGAGTACATCTGAGAAAAGGAGATAACCATCCATGACAGTAGTATACATTGTCTAAAAAAGGAGAATCTCCTTCTTTAAATAAGAGGTTGTCTCTGTTGCAGCTCAACAGTAGGATAAAAGAAAAGTTCTGACACCTGTACTTTATATGCTTATTCTCAACCTAGAAGGATTCAATCTGTAAAGTAAAATTTATCTTTCAGGATTACATCCTGTAGAGTTTAAGTGAGGAAACTTTGATAGATAGCAAAAGTTAGAGGTAGTTTCATATTTCTGTGAAAAATTCCAGGGTTTTTTCAATCCATAAAATGATTCATTTTTTTCAAGGTAATAATGACCTGTCAGATACACGTCCAAATTTGACAAAGTAGTAGCAATATGTTTGTTTTTCCAAAAGCATAGAACAGTGAGGTGCACAAGAAGAAACACCATTGCTATGATTCTCCACACCCAGTCCTTGTTTGTTAGATTACAAATGTATTTCATTTTTCACCTAGATACAGTTTTTGTACTCTTTTTTTTTAAGATTTAACTTAACCCTATTCTTGAACAATGAAGCAGCCAGAATTTGGGATGAAAGACTTGATCTACTTGAAGAAGTCATCTTAGACTTATGTGGGGCTGTTCTTGGGAAGAATTATTTAGCATCAGGGCCTTAAGAATCGAGACACGTTAATGGAATAGAGTAAGATACTATGTACTTGTTCTTTTCAGAAAGGTTCTTTTAAGCGCCAAGTGTATGTTCAGATAGTATTTTTCTTCTGAATGCTTCTGATCAATAAACCATTTAATTTGTTACTATTTTTTGTTTGCTTCTATTTCCTGTACTCCAAATTGTGAATTGTCGGGCTTCACTATTCAGTAGGAGGTATGGGCTAGCTCAGATTGACTTCTCAGGAATGTACAAACACATGAGCCATACCTTTTTTTTAATTTTTTTTTTTTTTAAAGGAGTGGCAGGTTGAAAATAGGAAATGTCATATTTTATCTGCTGAAATTAGTCAAGTTTTGATAATGGAAAGAACTGTAGTGTTTCAGACCTGACCTTACATTCCATCTGTTTCACTCTTACATCTCTGAGCTCCAGTTGTAAACAAGGAACCTGTGACACCAAAACAGATTGGAAAGCTCCGGCTGCCTTCAGCAAATAGGAGTAGAGTGTTTTAGCTTCCTAGTCCAGAAAACTGATTGAGGCAGCCTAAAGTATGCATGTCCCTGATGGCTGATGAGACCTGTTACTAGGTTTTACCAATAAGCTGTTAATTAATTCTCTGGTGTTGACTTACGTCATCTTTACTGTTATGAAGTAGTTGCAGGGAAATCACTGTTCTCTCCTAAGCTCTGTTGGTATCATCAATGCAAGCAGTGAATCCTCATCGGAGCATATTTAACTTTGCTGCACAGCATCCTTTGCAAAGTCCTTGTTTCAAGATGCAGTGGCTAGCTTTTCTGTCCTTGGTCCAATGCCACCTTTCACCATCTTACTGACCGCTCATAGTTGGGGCAAAACTTGTCTCAGTAACAAAGTTCAAAATTATGGAAGGCCAAGTAATTAAAAATGGAATTAACAGGTAATTTTCAACCCACTGCATGTGTAGTTTGGGACATAGTTATAATACTCATTAACTTTTCTACATAAGGGACCCTATTTCAAAAGGTGTGTGGGAAGCTCTGCAGAAATGCAGGCAGTAGGAATTTGTATGCTAACCTCCCACATTGCATTAAAATGTCCTGCACCACAGGAGGTGGTATGTAGGAGTGGGTGGGCAAAATTCAGAACAGAGGAAGGTACTGAATCACATGAAAAACTCTCCTTGCTCTTTATTTATGTATTCAATGATTTGTTCCAGTTTTTACCTCCTAAGCACTCTTACTTCACAGGGTTATTTCAAGGCTGAATAGAAGTGCTACATTCTTGATGCAAACCTGTCTTTCCTCCCACTTTCTCTTCTTAAATTTAACAAGCAAAATTTTACTGAAAGATGAACCAACTCCCAAAGCAAGTTCCAAACTTAGCTTATAGTTGTCAAGTTACTATCCAGGATTCACAAAGATGTACAATTTTGCTACTGCTGAATTTAAAGGCATTCATATTTTATGTTAGACCAACAAGATCTGTTGTGCTACAGATCACGTAAAACAAGAGAGATAACCAAGAGCATGAAGAGCTTCTATATTTTACAGACAAGCAAACATAAGAAGGTAAGGGCCAATGCAGAAAATGTAATCGAAGGAAGGAAAATGGATATGGATTTTTTTTGTGTTAAAAACAGTTGTAACAACTGGAGTTGGATATGTATACTGTAATTTATATAACACAGTGTCATTTATATAGCACATAAATGTTGCAATGTAAGCTTTCAGTTGATAAGGCAAGAAATGCAACTCTCTTTCTTAGGTCATACAGATGTTAGAACTGCCCAAGAGCTGGCAAGTGAGTTATTGGTTAAAAAGCTACCCTAATAAAATAGCAATGTTTGAATGTTAACACTGTGCAGCTAAAAAAGGGAAGATAGCTGTGTGTCTGCATCATTCCAGAGCAACACAAGCACCAAGGCTAGCTGTTTGGACAGCTGGTACTTACACCCTTGACCAATGCTTGCATTTTTAAGCAGTCACAACTGAGTCCAAATTTGTGTGTTTATCCTTTTACACAAAACTCAAACCCGAGATTTCTACATCTCTAAGTCCCATTAGCTTTACTGACAGTTCTGTTCACTGGGCTGGACTTGCACTGAAATAACAGGCCAAGTAGAGAAGAAAGCATGTCTTATAATTTGTTATGGAATTCTCTAGTTCAGGTAATGAGCAAAACTCCCTGCCTGAAAGAACTACATTTAATCTAACAACTTATTAGATGGTATTTTAAAATTTGCTTATGGCTTGAAAAGTGAAGTTCTAGAATGGCAGGGTTTCATTATAGAGGTTTCCAAAACTAGCAATTACCCTCTTAATGAGCCTTTGATGATATTGTTTATATTTATAATTAGATTTGCAGGGGAGACTCAAATTAGTTCAAATACAGTTGGGTGCATGTATGCTGGCTGAAGCAGCCAACTCAGACACAACTGCCTTTTGACAAAGATCATCAACCAGGAAGAGCTGTCATCTTGAAATCTCCAAAGCAAATGAGAATACTGCCACTTTTCATATTCCCCTATAAAAATGGTGATTCTCCAATAGAGGAAAGATTATTTTTTAAATTAAGATTATTATTCTTTTAAATCAAGCTGTGCCTCAATTGTGTTGCTGCTGAGCTCAACAGTAGCTTTGTTTAGCTGGGATTTTGGGGCAGAAGGTGATGTCTTTACTAGGATAGCCACTCGCTGAGATACTTAGCCCAGGGAGAAGAGCAGATAAGGTTCTACTCCTTTCATTCAGAATTGTTAGAACCAGATATATGAGCCCATGAGCTGATGGAAACTTACCCTGTACCCACGGGCTAACTCAGAAGTAATGGGGCACAGTAAAGCACCAACTAAACACAAAGCTGAAGTATAGAAAAGAATTACTGAGAAATTCCTGATATTTTATTTCTATGTTGCTAATAATATGCAGTGTGTTTGACTCTTCACAAATAAAATCCAGAGAGGTTAAGAAGAGAGGAATATTTATCTACCTGAAAGGTGATCTGACAATAACTTTTTTTTTTATTCAGTAGTTTATAAACACACTGTAGGCAAGTTTGAAAAAACATCAAAAATATTAGAAGAAAAAAAAATGTTTCATTGCTATCCAATTTTTAAAGGAAAAATATAGTAGACACATGCTCTAAAAGATGACAATGCATATCACAGATCTTAGGCTTCATACTTGTCACACAGCTGAAACAGCATGTTAATATTTAGTGATCTCCATTGCCATAGCAACGCATGCTTATCAGATCAGGGGTGATTTGATGCAGGCACCTCCCTGCAGAAATAATCTGCTAACCCTTAAATATGCATCTCTAGAATTCAGCAGGATTTTCATGTAATTTCTTTGGAAAGGTAACATTTTTACACAATACAAGGTATACATCTCAAGTTAATCTATCTGATCAGAATCCATACAACTTGCTCTTTCCTCTAAAACAAAGTTCTGAGGTGTGTTAAAGAACCTTGACAGGGAAGTAGATGATAGAGGCTACAAGTTTTCATGTAAGAAATTGTAAATGATAATCAGATTTGTATGTGTATTTAGTATAACAGTACACAAACCCTGGCTATCGTCCTATTCCCTCTGGAGTCAACAGAGATCCCTCACACCTTTTTGTCATCTAACAAAAAAAGTTCACTCCTTTTGATCTACATCAGTCACAAGACACTCAGAAGCTTCATCATCATATGAAACTAGATTGAGGGAGGGAGGGGCACAGAGTTAAGTTATTTGTGCAAGTTTACATAAAAACTTGGCATGAGAAATACTGTTTTGCAGCTTTGGATCAGTTATTACTACATTATTATTATCATCATTACATATGCTACCACTTACATTTTCATCACTGCCTAATTACAGGAAGAAAAAAAAAACTATACAAAAAACTCTCTAGTTAATGCTGCACACTTCATGTGGTTCCAGGAATTCATCATGCACACGTCTAAGCCTGGTTTCCACTGAGAGATGCTGTGGTTTAGAACCTTGGCCTATTTTTCATCAGTCAAGTGTTGCTACATTCAAAAATGTACACAGACTGAAATGTTAATGTCCCTAGAAACTGATGATTGGAAAAAGCTGAAGTATAACCACAAGTTATACTGAATACTGCATTATTCATGCTTTTTGGTTTTACTTATTTCTACCAAAGTTGCATGGACTCCCTGAGTGCAGCGCAAATAAAGAGATTTCTCACAGTGTCTGTCATGTTCTTGTAACTTTATATTAAGTAGCACAATTTGCTTTATATATGTATATTTTAGTCATTAGAGTAAGGCTCACGTGCTTGGACTTAGAAAAACTGCTGATGTTTATTCATATCAGGTGATTTACAGAGTCTCCTAAGTATTAGTTGCACAGGGAAATGTTATATCGAAAAAGATTTCAGTAAGACAAGAGTATTTCCCCACATCCACTGTTTTCTGTATCACACTTCAATAAAATCTGCCAGCTGTGTTTTTCTTTCAAATTAAGCACTAGACAGAAGCAGAATTCAAAGTAACCATGCTTTTCAATCTAAATTAACTTTCTTTAAATCTAGGATAATATTTAGAACAGTAGTTCCTCAGATATCCCAATTTGTGACCCAACTGCAATAACTAAACATCTGTTGGACTTAGGAATCTAAAAGTTAGTTAATTGTATTCCTTCAACCTGGAAAAAAGCTGTTAAAGAGGAAGTTTCACACCAGAGTCAGAAATTACATATTTTTTAGTAACATTGATAAATTACCTTGAAAAAGTTCTGCAACATATCAACTGGATCCTCTTCCTTTTTCAATATTTCTGCTATGTTCCAGCTCATGTTTTCTCTTTCTTTGTCAACTGCTTAAAAAAACAACAAAAAAAAAAGCACCTTTATATATATACAGTTAAGCTACCACCACATAATTCTCTTGAATCCAGTAATAATTCATTTAAGTAAAAGGAAATTAATTGCAAAGTTATTATCTCACTACCTTCAAAAAAAAAGCACTTAAGTGCAGAATAATTAACATTCCACCAGTAGCTATTATGGCTGCCACTAACAGGTAGTGTTTGAATAGTCTAAAACTGCATTTCAGGAAGCATGGCAGGCTAATAGAACAGCAGGAAAGGGACAGGAAATGCTCCGCTGCGTCTACATCACATACACCTATCTGCAGCAGCTATTCCTGTAATCTACTTTTTACAAGTCTCTATCAATTAGAGGTTCCAGTTCTTTTCAGAGTCTGTTATGTTTAGTTACAGAGAAAAAGCCTTACACTCAATGCATACCATAACTGTTACAGAAGTACAGCAGTTGTTTTCTGTTCAGCAGATACATAAAAGCAATCTATCACTACTGCTTTGTATATACCCAAGGAACGTTAGGGCATCATCTAAAGCTTGAAGCAAAGGACAATTGTTTCCTATTCTTGCTAGTTTTCCTTATGACAGTGCAGTTCCTTAAATGATAGTGGTGGCAGGGAAAAGAGTAAGAGGAGTGATAGTCAGGGAGCCACTTAAACCTGTTAAATATGCATTAGCATGACTGCTGTCAATCATAGCACTCAGCACTGATTAGATGCAGAAAGCCTACGCCTTAATAAACTCATACATACTGTGATTCTGTAATTTTATCCCATCCTGCTACAAATGTCATACCCCATACATTCCAGAGCACTACCTGAAGTATGGGACATCTAACGCATTCAAAGTTGCTGTGTTAGATCACCTAAAAGGCACATTGACGATTAGTTAATGACACCACTAAATTCACGTGTGAGAAAGCAATGCACTCTTTTTGCTGTAACTGCTGACAAACAACTGTCAGTTTTAGATGGTAAAACTAAGACTCAGAAGAGACAAGCTGTTCCTGGGCAGCTGCTGTACTGCCATGAAAATTCTCAGTAGCACTCCAAAAGAGTTGCAGAAAGGTGGAACTACAGCTGGACTGTGTTCAAGTGAATTCAAGGATGAGCTGGCTGCAGCATGCCACATTTCCTCCTGCTGCATATTGCCATCACATTTCCCACTAATACGTGAAGGAAGAGAGCTAGTGTAAGATTTACTTTTGCCTTCTAAGCTTACCGTGTATTTTATTTTATTACTTTCTCACTGGTCGGTTTTGCATCTAGCATTGGGACCAGAAATTGTTAAACACACTTTGCATTGTCAGGAACACCAAAACCTCTCATTAGAATTCTAGCTCCCAGTCACTGTAATTACCTTTTAAAATACCCAATTTCACTCTCTCAGCTAGGTAAAATGGCAAGGGTTTCTATACCTACCATAGAGGGAACCCTGATTAGATTATTTAGAAAAGAAGCACAATTACAATGTTTACAGGGCGTGCTCACAGAACAGTGTAGTTTTCCATTAAAGCAATCCAATAACAGAACTGTACAAAGCTGAAACTAGATTATCACATTTGTAACTCAAGATGTAGCTTACATATATGCAAGTTAAATGTAAAGATTTAAAACAGAAAGAATTTCAGGCTTGCCTACATCATCTACTTCCACAGATTGTTTCTTCTTTTCAAGTACATATTTTGCAACCTTTCAAAATATCCATCTTAAATCAATTCATAGTTTTAGGTCTTCCAGCCTCAAGGTCTGTGGTATTATTTAGATGTATTTATTCATAAAGTTATAGTACACATGTATTTCTGCAGAAGAAAAGACCCCAACCAAGTGTCCTGGGCTCCAAAAGATAGGTAATTACGTCCTCCAGATACCCACACAATATGTGTGTGTGTTTATTCAGGCAAAAAAAGTACATGCACACATAGAAATGTAAATTTAATTTGCTATACTTATGTGCCTTGACTATAATGCAACAGCAATGTTGCTATGGGAACAGGTTCTCAACAAAATTAGGAGATCACACATGACAGGCAGCACATTTTTGGATGGTTTTTGTACATGTTATGTCAGGGTGGATAGCAAACATGCCAAAGCACAAGGCTAACAAAGGTTTAGATGCATTTACTGAAGATGGCAGACGTGCCTTTAGCATTCTGAGAATCATGCTACAAAGCTGTATTCAACACTATATTAGTTTTTTCTAAATAGACCCCATCACTTTCTGGTTTATGCTGTAGATGAACTACAACAGAATGAGGTACATTTTCATTTGTTCTGTCAAAATCCCTCAATACCTCCATTTTGCAGGTCTGGGTTTTTTTCTGCTGTGTATAGTAGCAGATAGGATGTTTTCTGTAAACTGACATGAGGTAACCTTTATATCCTAGTATAGTGGTTCAACAGCTTACATCCCCCACAGCTTAGAAACTAAAAGGTGCACAGTCAGCCAGGTTAAGAACAGCTAAAGGCAGTGCCAGGGTAGCAGTATTCCAGAAGACTCTTTCGTCAATGCCTTCTTTTTATGTGCCCATTAAAATCTTATTAAAGATTTTTGTAGGTCTTGGCATTAAAAAAGGGTATTTCATATCTTAATAAGACTTACTATGCATTGAAGAAATCTATAAACTATTAACTCACATGAATAGCATCCTGTCCTTAGGTATAGAAGCCATAGTGTACTCTATTTGACATTTCAAACTGTTAGTCAGACATCAGCAGTGTCAGGAAAACATTATCTGATGTGGAAGGTAATATATTCAGCTCAGTTCTACTTTTCCAGTTTTCTGATTCCTTCTTGTTCCGTGATTATTTCTCTGAATCAACATTTGCAGGAATTTGTAAGTCAAATATAGAATTTTTAAACCGCCAGCAGCTCAAGTTCCATCTGGGATCTGAACAGTCAAGCTGAGCTCCTTCTGCTACACACAATACTTACACCACCACCACCAATAAATATTGTGAAATTAGAATTCTGCAGACAGATTTTCTAATGATCTACAGGCAGAACAGAACAACTTGCTCTTTCACACTCTTAACTATTGCTCTAATTATAATACCCATAAAAACCAATTTTGTAAGGTAACATTTTTAAATCTCAGTGAATCAGAATTTTAGTCAGATAACCTTAAATCCATGTGCATTCTTAATAAATGTTTAAAAACTGTGGCTACCAGTGGCATGGCTATACAAATAGCCACTCGGGTGTCCAACACCAGTTTGAGTGATAGTGAATTATCTGATTCACTTTTTGCCTTTGCTCTGAGAAGCAAATAATAGCTTTTTGTATGACAGTAAAGTTCACTTTTCTATGACTTACAGACACAGTTCTTAGAACCCGTCTGGGCTGCCAGGCTATGGAAGCAAAACACAACCTTCCTCTTAAAGCAGGACTCATGTCATTGTACGGAGCTGTGGACAAAGGCCTGCTAATGGTTATAGCATAGTTTACACAAACACAGAAGACAACTCCAATTTTCACAGAATTCAACATAAAACAAGAGTGGTGTTCTAATTGGTTTATATGTGTACAGCTAAAAGAGATTTTTGAGTTACTCTGCTTACACTTAACACAATGAATTAAAAAAGACCTGCAGTTTTCCACTGTATTTCAAGTGATACTTTCAAATAAAATAGTGTATTGCACTTTTCTGTAATCTTCTCCATTTATACTCTGTTATTTCAACTGCTGCTAACTCACAGTGATTCTGATGTTTGCCATCATAGTAAGATTACTCACTATAAAAGCCATTTCCCTTCTTCAACTAGAATCAAGAAGAGTTATATTTGTCTGACAAGTACTTTAAATAGTTCCCACTTCAGATCAGATGGCTGCCAGACCACAAACCAAGCTGCTTCTACGCTGCTTTGCCTGAAACTGTTAAAAAATGAGGCTAATTTAGAGATTGACACAATACAGAAAATAAATATCAGAAAGACAAAGAGCTTGGATATAGTGAGTTTCTTCGTTTCTCCCTCTTGTTTTGATCAAAAAGAATGACATATCCTTATGTGAGTTACTGCATGAGAAGGGGGGAAAAAAAGTACCAGGTATTAATAAAATCAACTTTGTGAAAGGACTTGAACACCAAAATAGCTTCTAAGTATGTTCTAAGATGCCAACAACAGCCTGACATTCCCAACTACCTATCCAAACACAGAATGTCTGTTCCTGTAATAAATTCAGATTCTTCAACAAGTGCTAAACTGAATTTTTTTGTGGTTGTTTTGAAGATTAGGCTTACTAAGCACTAAGACAGTCCTTTTAAAGTAGAAAGTCTCTGTTTCATTTTCTCAACATATCAATTTTTGAAAAAATTCTTAATATATGCATTTTAGCAGTATTATTTCAGAAATTCATATGAATTAAGACATTTTTGACTTAAATCTTCGAGTCTAACATTACTTACCCACTGGCACTGCCCTTTGGACAAAAATTTTGGCTTTTAGAAGGAGGGTTTAGCTCTTATCAAAGCAGGAATGATTTAAGATGGATGTTAAGTGGTGAGGTATTACAAGTTCTTTCCCAGGTTTAATCAGAATCCTAAGACTAGTGCAGAACATCACTATGAGGGTGTATTTCAGTCCATTTCTCTTCAATGGATCACCATGTAATCTTTTCAAACCATTACCCTTGTTTCTTAGAAGTGAAATTCATACAGAATTTAAAATGGATGCTCACCAAATTACCGTTTTTTAGTTAGATCCACAATATGGATTGCTGACAAAAATCTGTAAGTTATGGCTATTTACTGAACACTGAGGATATATAGAATAGCATCCAACAAAAAAAAAAGACACTCAATGGTTCTGATTCAGCAACGCAAATAAACACGTCTGAAACTTTTACTGAAATAGGAATCAGGAAACATTTTAATTTTACTTTTGCTTAAATTTTGACTCTCCCCCCTCAATACAGAAGCCTTCTTTCTTCAGAAAAACACGGGATTTAAGGAACGTTCGATATTAAAGCATGGAATTCCACCCATGTTTGTACGATAGGAGAAAGTTGATGTTGTCACATTCAGCTTATGACAAGGATATTACGTTGCATTACAAAAAGTATTCCTTACAAAATCTCCGGGGTTATTGAATTTTTTCCCTACCTAGCCAGATGCATTTAGAAGCCCTTAGAAATGTGTTTCTCTTTGTAATTTAACTTGTTTGTGAATATAACATAAAGCGCACGCTCTTAGAAAGGACACTGCAGGCAGCAACATCACCAGAGGCATAAACATCCAGCTGCCTGGCTGTAGCTGGGAAAACAGCTTTTAATAGATATGTATCCACTGGCAACAAGGGTTACTGAGGAGTATTAGATGGCAAATAAATAAACAGTCGGTAAAAACAGAAGTAAACATTGTCTCTTCACTCTGCTGTATAAACACAGGATACTCCTGAACACCTAGCACTGCAGAAGACCCACTGCCTCTCAATTGTACCGTGGATGAAACTACTGTCAGGATTTGGCAGAGTTTTGCTCTTTTTGGGAAACTTAACACTAGGTGGCAGATCACACCATGAAATGTGTAATGAAGGCTAAGCAAGCATTGCTTGCACTAGACCAGTCACTTAAAAAGCTCCTTAAATCAGTAGAGTAACGCTTCCATATCAGCCCCTTTTCTTACTTTCAGAAGGTATGCTTTCATTCTGTTTTTCATGAGTGCCTGAAGGCTAGAGAGATGATATAACAGTATTAAATACAATAGGTCCACTTGTGAAACAAGGCCCTTGAAGAAAACTTTTCATACAGTATTCACAGGTAGATGTTTCTCTTCAATTTACTTCTAAATTAATCCTCGCAGGTTATATTCTATATTAAACATCTATTACACTAGCCAATGCTAAAATAAAGTTCAATATCCACGGGAGGGTTGGGAGTATTCAATTATGCTTTTCTTTCACAACTTTTTGAAAAATAATATCACTGTATTTCAGTTCCACTACTGATGCATCCCGGTATCAAAACAAATACTGTCATTCCCAGTTTATACCATCGGATGTAACTACCAGATTTGGAACTTGGAACTGAGAGCAACAAAGTGATATTTTCATATTAAAAATTAATAAGACTATTAAATTAAGCTGTAGTTTTCCAAACCTGATTTTTTCATAAGTACCATCGGATAACTTACAGACAAAATAAACCACAAAGCTCAGAAGCTAAGCAAGCATAATTTTCAAATGGTCCCCCAATCAATCAACATAATATACACATTCATACACATACTATAGGCAAAGGCATGTAAACAAAAAAAATCATCAACTAAGTGAAATAATATATATCATAAACACTTCTTGGGCTTATTTTTATGATTCCGCAAGATTTTTTTTTCTTTAAAACACAACTGCTGGTAGAATTACCATATATTTTTTCTGTGAGTTATCCAAGTATCAAAGAAAGACTTTCCACGAAAATAAAATGTATCCTTCACCCTAGCACACAGCCTTCATTTGCTAGCTTCCCCACAGACCTTGGAGCCCACTGAGATTGCACAAATATGGCAAAAATTTACTATAAAAGTACTAATAAACTCTGGCAAAAAATAACTATAAAGAAAATAAAAGAATCATAGAATTGTCAGGGTTGGAAGGGACCTTAAAGATCATCTCATTCCAACCCCCCCTGGTTTAAGGATATTTGTTATTAAAAACCGGTTTTACTTTTGCATGAGTAGTCTCAAATAATTTTCAAGCTTGTAACGTTCTCCAGATGAGACAACCGTGCTGAACAATGCAGGTGAGGAAGAGACACAAGGGTACCACTGAACTAGCAATTACACAGAACTGAAACATCAGTTCAAGAAATATGGGATCAATATCCTCTGAAAGTTCAGAATTCATGGACTACAAGTCCATGACCAAACGTCCACCTTGAACGCTGAGGTTTTTTTACTTCATTTTCTCCTTTGCACAGCTCATACTTCTGCACACTGTTCTTCTAAACCCACAGCGCAGGATACAGTTTAGCTATTTAAACATCTACCTGCATAAACAAATGTTATGATCAGACATACCAATTAAATGCACCAGACATGGATCATAATAAACACACAGTGATTCCTCCCACCCAGTTATCCAGTGATGGAAATCCCTTAACTTACTGATCTTTTCTCTCATTTACCTTCTTTCTCCATTAAAGAGCCAAGATTCCTGTCCCCAAAATGCCAATTCATTTGTGCAGTTGTACTCCCCACATCACAGCTGTGCCCTGCAAGCATAATTTTTAACCTCTTCTAATCACAAAGGATTCTGTGCTGAAAGCTTTACTGCTCAAGGTTCGGAGCTTTCCAGGCAAACAGTATATTTAATTCACAAGGCAACTACTAAGTGTATTTTTAGATCTGTAAATAAATATTTATGATTCACCTAGGTATCGTATTAGTGATGCATCATTGCCCAAAACCCTTAAAATTAGACCTGTATTTCATATACCTTGTAACAACTTGAAAACATTTAAGTAGGAAACAAGCTGGCAGATTATTTTAAGCCACACTGATGCATGAATGCTGTAACCAAATGCAAGATAATATTAAAGTAAGAATTGGCATGTACTTTAAAAAAATTCTACCCCTAGGAATAAAAAAAGAGACCCTCTCCTTTCAAAATGGGAGACAGAGCAAGATCTTGTAGGGAAATAATTCAGGGATGGAAAAACAATGCTTATAGTTCCTTTCGTGTAAAGACAAGGAAACGAGAGGGACGACCTAGGACAAAGTGTAGTATTTTTCTGGAGAAGAAAAATAATTTTAAGAACTCGATTTCATCTAAACTGAGACCAAAACCTAAAATGTTTTAAATGACAATGTAATTGCAAGACAGAGAAGTTATACAGTTGCCATGGTTGCCTTCAAATGCCTTCGTATGCTTTCCTTCCTTTATATTTAATCTTCTCTCTGAACTAACTCTGAATTTATCTGTTGCTGCCATATCAGTCATTTTTCTTCAGAAGTCTATTCCACTGCTTAATCTATTAAACTAGTAAGTTCAGACAACCTTGGGATAATAAATCTCAGTGTTCAGCATTTCAATTCAACATGTTACCTGTTAAAAACAAGACTAAAAGAGTATTTTAACATCTAGTTCCTTTGCTTTGCAAAAAGGACCTGTTGTTAAACAGTTACAGTCTTACTGATTTTCTTAGCATGATTTTTCTTCTCTCCGGATAGATACCCATCCAACTCTCTAGCTGTATAATGTGATTTTCTCCACTAACATGGGAAAATAAATGCCCATGGTTCTCTAAGGACACTCAGGCAACCAACATACTAACCACAGCTATTTTGGTAACAACAGCACCTTACAAAAATGTGGCCTCCAGAAAGATAATGTGGTTAAAACTGTATCATTCAAGGAGGTGAAGTCGTCAGAAATAGCTTTCCCTCAAACACAGTAATCAGGCTTGTATTGGTATGTTGAAATTACAGGCAGTTTTGCATTGCAAACAACTTTGTGGCAAAAGGAAAATAGAGGCTTTTTTTCCCCTTCCCAATACACACACGCTGATTGATGTTGTCCTCTTGGTAGAAGGAAGTTTCCTCTGTCTTTCAAACAAAACGGACCCTTAGTAAAAGGTGCTGGGACTCTGAAATGCCAAAACAGTAGCTGGGCTGCCATTGAAATACAACCTCTCTCCTGCCATACTGCTGTGCCTATAGCCAGCATAACCCCTGCAATTCTGTTACTTTTCAAGAAAGGTGCTGGCTTGTACCACCCACCAGTGGGGCTCAGTTTCCCACAAGATGACTCTCCTGTTCAGACAGCTTGGTGTATGCCATGTTTAATCTGGAAGCTGGAAGACTGGTCAGCTTCCTCATGAGCAACTGGTGCTGAAGGGCCATGTTCACTGTTGTGCTGTCACAGAGTTAGGGTGCTTTTAAAATATTTTATATAGAAATTATGCTTTAATTGTAGCATTATGTCCTAGGATTGGACAAATCAAATACAAATAAGAAGCATTAGGGAGATCTATCTCTAATTTTACTCAGAATCCAGATATTTATGGCTATATAAGATGACAATTATCAATCAGCTTGGGAAGACTTCATCTTACTTGAGTTATTTGAGTTAGTGAAAAAAAAAAAGAAAATCTAAGGATGCAAAAAGATTCAGAGATAATAACAGCCCTGGACTAATAACATACTCCTGCACTGTAAGGACAGCAGTTTAGGCTTTGCGGATAACTACCATTAGCTATTCTAAGGTTGCTGTAGTACCATACAGTAGCACAACCATATGTGCAGACCTTAAATAGCAAAGAACAAAGAACATGAAACTCAACAGTCAGATTAAAAAGCCATTCTTTCAAAAATCACTGAAACTGTGTGCTTTGTACTTCACCATTTCAAGCCCAGATTTTCAGGCTTCTGTTAGCAATCAAAGTATACAATTATAGGGAGAGATTTTTCAAAGAAGTTAGCAGTTTCCATTTAGGATAGAAAAGAAAGTCGCTACATTTCCTAAAAGGCTGATCAACCAGCAAGTTTCAATCAGTTTATGTATTTTAAAAATATCACTGTCTAATTTCAGAGTCTAAATATGCATTAAGCTCTTGTGAAATATGATCTTTGATGCAGTGAAGAATAGCTATTTGAAAAACATTTTCCTTTAAAACAGAGCTGTAAAAAATTAGAACCATTCCAAGCAAGTTGTTAGCGAGTCTCTCACTGCTACCCCAGTCCTGCAATGACTGTACTGCAGAACCACCTTGTTTGCAGCAACAAAAGGCCCCCAGATTTGCCAGCACAGAAGCAGAGACTTGAGACGTGACAATTAGGTGTGCTCATTAGCTTTGCATCCTTAATAAACACTTAGGTAGTGAAAGATCTGGTGGATTTATTCTGATAATACCGATTTCTGTCTTTCTTTCTAAAGGGTGTATTTCTTTCTAACATTCCAAGTGTAAAAATCAGGAAAAACCAAAAGCTGGAATGTTGATCACAGTGCAAAACTGATTTAAGGAGGAAATACAAGAAGACAATGTACATGCTTGGATTAGGAATCTGTTCACAGTAGCAGACAGAATACTTTTCAGTTAATAAACCCCAAATACCCAAAACTGATGCTTATGTATCATCCATTCTTTGCACAACAAACTCAAATAAACCTTCACTCAAAATGCTATGGAATCAAAAAGCAGATCTCAGGTTAAAATATTTTCAGCAGGTAGATGCATGACCATCATCAACAATGGTATTTGGATAGTCTCTTTACCTTTTAGAGGAAAACAGTATTTCTCCTACTCAGTTACAAAGCACTATGTATACTGCATACAAACTTATCAAATAAATTGGACTTACCAGAGAATAAAAATGAGTCAGATGTGGGCCTGTATCCCCAACTTGAAGTACAGTCTGAAGTTTCCCAAAAAGCGTTCCCAGAAAACCTTTTACTATCTCACATTCTAGAGACAATTAGACCCCAAAGATTTTGTCTAGAACACCACATCTCAAACTCAAGCTATTAATTCAAGCTTCCTACTAATCCTGTGCTGCACAATGCAGTTTTAATTTGAACAGATCTCCTCTACCCTATCTGAATTTATCTCAGACTTCTGAGGAAATAAAGCTAAGAGCAGAAGTCTACTGTCACTCGAGAGTGTAGTTCATGCAGCTACGAAATTACCCAGTACTTTCTTTTAGTGTGTTTCAATTTAACTTTACAAACTGTTCTCCATTTTTTGCACTCATTGCAGCTACATATTTAAAACACATTATATTCTCCCACTGAAGAATTAATTGTTCTCATTTCTTCTTCCTAAAATAAATCCAAGTTTAAGTACATTGTTATTATGCATGTCGAGGAAAGCAGAACACCTAGATCCAGAACTTTTAAGTGCTCTTTCCCTAATTAAGTTATTCAGATTAAGTTAAAAACTTTCACTTAGGAATTTGCAGAATGATATTGCTATGGCAACGTTAGAGAAACGAGTATAATTTTTGGAAAGCTTCATTATCCAGACTTTTTGCAGTATCACAAGGTAGTTCAGTTCTGGGACCCAGTGCTGCTTATCTCAGTCAAGAATGAGGGATTAGAAGAACTACACAAGGTGCTCTGCTGGACACTGCAGATGTTCACACATTTAATATTGGCCTAGAAATCAACTAGAAGTCAAAGGTAAAGCATTTAGGACTACAATGAGCAGACTACCAATGTCTTTCTCAAAAAACCATCAGTAACCTCCCTTAGTATAGAATAGCATGCAAATAACAGCAGAAGAAGGAGATGTTGTGAAGTCTGCCATTCTTTGAGACGTTGTCAGTTTATAGACCAGTACCTAAAAAACTAAAAGTCCAATGGAAATCACTAGGGTAGGCCAGACTGAACTGCAGCGTATTGTAAACTGAATTTATTACCAACAGTAGAGTTTTGGAACTTTGATTCTACGTAGCAAAAAATTTCCAGTAATTCTCTTTGAAGGTTTAAATAAAGAGGAACCATTTGCTCAAGAAAAATGGTATCTCCAAGTGCCATAAATTCCAAGTGTCATCTTATCCACAGCAAAATGCAAATGAATACATTTAAATATCTAATACCAGAAAGATACTTTACTTAGACATATGTCAGCTATACCAGGCTTAACTGAATACCATATGCCATGAAGATACTACTTGCATTCATATGCATATGCAAGTAGTGTGACATTTTGGGTTTATATCGAATTAATATTTTTAAACGATGTTGAAGAAATAGTGGAGAAAGAGTAAGAATCAGATTATTAATCAGATTAGCTTTTGGCATTCTCATTACTTAAATTTAAAAATATTTCCCTCTTTTATAGGTTTATATAATTTAAGAATAATTCTTATAAAGAACAGAAAACAAGATGATGGATAAACAAAGGCATCAGGAAGATTTAGAAATAGATTCCATTTAATACAAACCTACCAGGTCAAAGCCACCCTAGAGTCAATTTAAAATTCTTACGTTTTAAAACCATAGAAAGGAAGTCTCCAGTTTTACTGAAACCTGTGCTATCCCATGGCTCAAAGAAGGCTGTAAATCTCAGCTCTTCCATGTTCCTTTCAAAAGCTGCTTTGAATAAACCATTTCCCTCCTGTACTTTTGGAAACTGGAACCACAGTCTTGCACTTTATTTACTGATCTTTCTCTGGACTTGTTCATCACTGAAGGCTGTCATTATAGATTCTCTCTCTGCACAGTTCCATGCCAAAAGGCTGAACTATTTATGAACCTTTGTAGCAGCAGAGGTTAAACAGGGATACTAATAGAAATTCTAGGCTAAGAGAAATTAATATTACTAACAGAAATTAACATTCATGATCTTGAGCAGAATTCTTTAGGCAAACAAGTATGAACTGCAAATATTTGTTAGTTCTAGTTGATCATAGCCATCAGAATAAAATTAGCTGAGATTCATTTACTTCCATTTTTTTTTCATTTTCAACTCCAAATGGCCATCTGGTTTGAAAAGGATCCTGGTCCCTCACCCTCTATGATTTTCCAAAACTAGAAGACTTCCTTGAAGTGTCTTTGCAAAGTGAAGTGTAGTTTAGTTTTTCACTGCTGTTTATGAAGCATCAGTGACTAAATGTTTACATGTATTTGCATTTCTCTCAATATGGGGAGAAAACCTGGAATACGTATCAATGATGGCATTGTAGCTGTGATGATGTAGGGATTGAGAAAGAATGATCAGTCTAACAACTGAAGGAACAAAAAGATGTTCAGCAAGTAGAAAACTGTCACTACAATATAAAATCAATCTGGTACGTGCTTAAGTGCTAACTAAAATCAGATATATTTAGCTATTAATTTTCCCTTGATAAAAATAAAAGTGATGACCTATCCTCACCATAGCTCTTCTTCGGTTTACTGCTTATCACAACACACTGTTCATTAATGTAAAGTAATAAATCTCTCTACAGTGATATTTTATTGATGCACAGCTGTATGTGGGAACAGAATCTACTTGTTAACCATCATTATGATCCTTAAGCTTTTAATGGTTGGAAAATATCTGGCTTAAAAAGCAATGTGTACTCACGAGTGCTTGCAGCTTAACTATTTAATCTTGTATGCTCTTTTAAGTGTTTTATTACTAGCTGGACTGTCATTTGCTAAATTCTAAATTTAATTGGAATTTGGAAGATTTATACAGTACACGCACGTCAATTGTAAGCTTAAGTCTTTGTTCACAAAATTCTCCTTTTGGCCTCGTGTGCCTTTTTAGGCAGTCAACTCAAGAAGTTAAATGCCAAAGCAACTGGGAACTACTACATGGTTTGAGCAGGATATACTGGCACGAAAAAAAAGAGAAGTACAAATCAACATTTCTACGTATTTTCTACAAACAAGCAATCTAAAATAAGTGAAATAACTATGTAACTAGGAAAACATAATCCAAGAACAGCATAAGCTACCTACATTCTTTTTTTCTCCATTCCACACAAATTCTCTTGCTAATCTTCCATGATAGTTCCATCTAGAGATGAATTATCACAGGAGTACAGAAGATAATCATCAAAACGAGAATGAAGAATGCACAATCAGACTTCTCAATTTTTCAGACCACACTTGATCTCACCACGTTAGAAAGCGAAATGCCATTATGTGCCTTAAACAGCGTTCTTTATTCACAAGAGGAACTGTGTTAGGTGAATTTAAAGTATGTCTCTTTTTACATGAACAAAAGCAGTCATCTTCATTCTTCTCATTCTACTTAATTAGTTTCCTTTCTTGCTCTGGTGTCAATCACATAATCTCCTAATTCACATGTGATGTATGATCTGGATTCCTAACCACAAGATTTACTTTGATATAAGTGACTATGTATTTATTGTTTAAATCTAAACACTATAAATATTCTGTATTTTTATTCTTACTTAACCTTTCTGAAAAGCTCAGTTGAATCCTGTTAGAAATGGAGATAATATTTCTTGAATATTTCAGACTTAGAATAAAATGCCTGCTTATAATCTAAAATCAAATTATTTGCAGTTTTTAAAGAAGTATCTCTGTGTTTATTACTATAACTGCAGGTAGAGAACAGATGTATTTCTAATTTTGGCATGTATAATAAAAAAATTTAGAACACACACACACGCTTAAAAAAAATGGAGTTGAAGCAGCAATCTAAGCCTGGGCTTAGAAAGGGATGTTAAAATACAGTATGATGTCATATTTTATGCTCTACTGCAATGAAATGATTTTTTAAAAATGAACTGGAGGTTAAAACTTCTCTAAAACACATGGTTATAGGCACCCCTGAAACTACAATCAGTGATAATCATTAACCTTAATTTAAAAAGAACCCTATAATTTCAAGATAATAATTAATTACTACACCTAAAGAAAGAACAGCAAGTGCCTGAACAAGATATTTTGGCACAGAGTTGGAATTAAGTTATTTTTTCTTTATCTGATCATCTCTGCTACATGCAAGGAAAGACCAACAGGCATGGATTACTGTCACACTCCTGAAGCTCTAGGTAACTTGATGAGATTCCAGAATCCTTTACTCATAGCAGAGATCATCCTGGCTCGAGTGGCTCGTAGAAGCACATAATGAGGAAAGAGGTTTTGGGCAAGACAAGTATGTGTGGAGAGGGAAGGTGGTAAATTATTCAATGCTTCAAGAATTATGCCTGTTACTAAATGACTGCAGAGTTAACTCAGGAACTCTATTCTCTTGATAAGTCTATACTATAATATTGTACTTGATAAGTATCAATAAAGATACATCTTCCAAATCCTAGCTAGGATTGTTCAACATTTTGCTACAGCTTTCCTGCTACTAATGACCAAACTAGATTAATGCTAGCTTGGATAGGCTTCAAAATGCTGCAGCATAATAAACATAGCCACGAAGTAATCTCTTACAGACTTTTGATACCTCCACATGCTTCTGAAGACAAAAGCTCAGAATGTATAACTGTTCTTTCATATGGTACTTTTAAGTCAGAGCAAATGGCAGAACAGTTTAAAAATTCTGACTTGCTAAAGCCCTCCCTTTGTTTTCTCTCTTACTCTTGTTTTTTTGCAAGGCTTCCACTTCAAGTTTATTTGTAATAAACAGAAAAAGAAGACTCTGCTTCAAAGAGCAACAAATTGGGTATGTGTCTACATAACAAAATACTCAAATGTCAAAAACATCATTACAGCTTGAATGGATGTTGTGCATCTTTTTTTTTACTGATCATCCACCTTTATTTCTGTCCACCCTTTATTTCTGTCAATTATGTACCTCGTCTTAACCTGTGAATTTCCGCTCCTTGTAAACCTGCAGAAATAAAAAAACCGGTCATATTCTACTTTCTTAAGGTCATAATATACATTGTCACTCCTGTAACTATAGAAACAGAGTGGCTTTCATCAGTGTAACGCATGCAGCGATAATTGTTTTTATTTCAGTCTATGGCTAGGTAGTTAATGGTGCCAGCTGCAGTTAGCACAGACACAGGCTATTGTCAGCTAGCCACAAAGCTGCTGTCTCCTCAGCTCCTGTTCTGTCACTATGAGCTTGCCTAACCAGCAGCAATTCACAGGGGAACATTCAGGCAGAAAGAAGAGCTGTTCGCAGGCCTTCGTTCTGTGGCTGAAATAGAATTCCCTGCAGGAATTATGTTTTCATATGAAAAACAAAGAAATAAAGCACAGCACAGAGCTCTTCTTCAGATTGTCCAGTCAGCCCATTGCAGAAAAACTGGTTTCTGCATGGCAGCCTATAAAATGTGGGTTGTCCTGCAGTGAAGAATGACAACTGCATGCTATGCAAATGCATAGCCAGGAGTTGAGGAAGGTGATTACCTCTCTCCGTTTGCCACTTTTGAGACAATTGCTGGAGCACTGTGTCGTAGGATGGACTCTCCCTATCGAAAGACGTGACAGGCTGGCGGGAGCTCTGGGGGGACCACCAGGATGATCGGGGGCTGGAAGCACATGACATGTAAGGAGAGGCTCAGAGTACAGGATTTGTCCAGCTTTAAGAAGACTCAGGGGGAACTTCAACTACTCAGTGACAAGGTACAGAGAAAATGGAGCCAGACTCTTCTGGAGAACGAGGGGCAACAGATCCAGCTTGGAACATACAAAGTTTCAGGCAGACCAAACCCCATTTTTTTTAGCACAATGGTGGCGAAACAGTAGAACAGGTACTTTTTTTTTTACTGAGGTGACCAAGTAGATGCAATGTACATGTAAATGTAAAATTAAATGTAGATTAGCCAGGCAAACAGTTGTTTTTCTTAAAATAAGAATTGTAGAATTATAGAATCGTCAGGGTTGCAAGGGACCTTGAAGATCATCTCATTCCAACCCCCCTGCCATGGGCAGGGACACCTCCCACTAGAGCAGGTTGCTCAGAGCCCCATCCAGCCTGGGCTTAAAAAATTCCAAGGATGGGGCTTCCACCACCTCTCTGGGCAACCTGTGCCAGTGTCTCACCACCCTCACAGTGAAGAAATTCTTCCTCATATCTAACCTGAATCGACCTATCTCTAGTTTTAATCCATTCCCTCTGGTCCTACCACTGCCCAACAGCCTAAAAAGTCCCTCCCCAGCTTTCTTGTAGCCCCCTTCAGATACTGGAAGGCCACAACAAGGTCTCCCTGGAGCCTTCTCTTCTCCAGACTGAAACTAAGCTACTTCAAATCAATAGCTTTACAGTAATGATAAAACACTGTTTTCTGTACTCAGCCTTCCTTGCTCAACACCATTAAGTACACAAATTGTGCACAGGATCATAGTTCCCTCTGACATATGTCTATGCAATTTGGTTCCAAAAATGTCCCAGAAACCAATAATGCTATATGAAAAGCAATTGTTTTTTCTTCTCAGTTTGCCCAATTTAGAACTGACAAAACTGCTGTAAAGAATTAGAGCAGTGTATCATCAAAACCAGACATTTATGCAAAGTACAACGAAAACTGAATTATGACTAGAATTATACTTGGAAACGTCTGTTTAGAGGTCCCATCTGTGAACACAGCAAATTATAACAGACACAATGTTGATGGTGGTATAATTTGTGAATACCAATAATGACATTAGCGGTTGCTGGACAGATAATACATAGTCACCAAACCACATAACTCCTGTAGAGTTCTTTCATCAATCATTTCTCCTCAGATCCTAGGAACTGTAAAAAAGAAATTCTTAGTCATGAGGCAATATGTAGCATATCCCTGCATGTCTCTTACCACTGAGGCTTTCCCAGTTCCTCTGGGATTCCTCACTCTGGTATTCGTATATATGCACATACGTACCCTACTTATTTTGTATTTAGGTCACAACAGCTACGCACACACAGCAGCACCAAACAGGTCACCATATGTCCCAAAATTCCACATGTTTGTTATGTCTGTACATTCCAAGATGTATTTCATTTACTGCAGTGAGCATATACATACACTGCTCAGAAATACAGTAATTGCAACTATAACTTGAACAATGTATCAGCAACACAGCAAGCCCAGCCTTTTGGGAAGCGTTAGGATGACCGCACGTGTGCTCCGTAACATGTACACACGTACAACTTCCTAGTAAATCTCAGACAAATATGATAGCCTGATATTTTCTGAACCATTTTTTTTTTTGGCAGGCAGCCAGACTGGAAAGATTCTGTTGCAGCCCTATAAGCTATATTTGGTAATAACTCACTTCCCATATAAAACCATGTGAGAGGAAAAACAAGGTTGTAATTCTCACCCATTTGAAAAGAACCCAGTAGAAAGAAACCCAACAGTGTTCTCTGTAAATGTGGCTTCCTGCAGAACGTTGGAAATGACTGTGACTGTGATTCCTGTTCTTTGGGGCCTGGCACATTTGCTCAGGCCAGGCATTGGGGCTGCGACTTGGAACAGAAACTAAGTATGATCCGTGAAGTTGTGTTAACTGGTTTTTCTTTTGTTGGTTGGTCCGGGTTTTTTTGGTTTGGTTTGGTTTTTCTTGTGAGTGAAACTGAAGCACGTAAAAAACACCTGTAACTTTTCAAGACAAGTAATCTATGCAATTAGGGGCTTTTCTGATGAACTATAAAATCATACAAGGCTGAATAAACTCAAAGACAAACCACTTGGAAAAAATTCACTGCAAAAGACTTCTATAGCTCATTTTTTTAACTACCTACATCTAACTTAGTTAATTTCAGGAAAAGCAGGTGAGAGAATATTTGTCTTTGATCAGGTTAATTAAATATTCAGCCTCTCAGAGATTATCCTGACACACACTGCTGGGTTCCTTCCACTACATGGAACATGCCTGAAAGGTGGCACTGTTACACTCTATTATCTTTTAAGCTGATACCAGCAGAGCAGTGATTTACGGTCCTGACTGGGGAACAAGAAAAGCAAAAGTAAAAAAACCAAAGGAATCAGAAAATCACTGCTGCTCAGTCAAACAACTCTTCACCAAGTTTGTGGTATTTATACAAAGGTTAATTAATGAATAGTGACTACTGAATTCTTCCTGGGACTCCAGAGTAAAGCCTTCACAGACCTATACAGACAATACTGGGCAAGATACAGTTCTTTGTGAAATCCAGACAGATTTTGCACACGTAAGAAAATCAGCTTGTTTTCTTATGGGTGTCTTTTGTAGGCAGCTGTTTATTTTCTGGATAACTTTTTCTGCTTTCAGTGTATTTCCCTATACTTGGCGTGGTGGGGAACACAACAAACAGAAACAGCCTCATGCATCCAATTCATCTGGCCCTCTGGAAAAGCTGCTAGCCTTTTATTTAGAATCTGCCACAACAGCACTGCTCCTGCCCTCCTGTTTCTGACATCTTCTTTCAAGCTGTTATCTTTCTTCACTCATTCACCTATCACTGTTAGCCATGGATGAGCTTTGGTTACCACCACACTTAACAATTTATCACTAAGGATGCAAGAGCAACCAGGAGCAGTTGCCTGTGACTTCAGTAGAGTTACTGCATTAATCTGCCAATCACTGGAAGCTGGTCCAGAAAACTGCACTTACATGAATAGTGTGATTAACTTTCATGGCCCCATAGTATAAACAGAAGTGTAACATTTGCAAATATATCTAAGGATTTTTAGGGGGTGTGTGTGAAGAACAAGGAGTTAACCAGACTATCATGTACAGTAAAATATAACAAGCAATCTCACAGGCATTCAAATAGAAAGAAAAAAGCAGAGTATTTGGATGGTTTTCCATTAACGTGGTAAAAGCCAATTAAGACAGCAAGTGTACCTGTTATACAATCAGTCTACACTTCAAAATGGAAATGGACATTTTTGCACACCATAAATGTAATTTCACTAAAATGATATTTCACATCTCTAAATTCATGTTCACAAGGTCAAACAATTTTCGATTTGTTCACAGCTGCCTCAGTTATAGTCCATATTTTCAGAATTCTACTGATAAATCTATGTGGTATAAAAAGTAAAACTTTGGAATCACTAAAGGCAGAAAAGGCAGAATCTGTTAAAGACTGAGTACACATTTGTTGCAGGAGATGTTGAATTTGAGCCTCAAGTAAATTTTGGTTTTGTTTTGTTTTTTAGTATTAAACTTCTGCTGTAATTTAATCAAGATTACAGCATTCCTACGTCAGGGCCTTTTGTACAGTTGCTATGCCAAACTTCTGTCCCCCACGCATCATAAAGGGCACTGAGATGTTGCTACTAGTACAGGCACCACGCAGCAGTCTTAGCAGCTGGTGAAAGAAGGCTGGCTGGTGTACTGCAGCTGGCAGTCCATTGGCTTCGCTGAGCATGCAGTGGTACCTGCAACAATCCTATGGAGAGTGCACAGAGAAACCTTTTGCTCACAGACTTAGTGAATGGTTGAGGTTGGAAGGAACCTCTGGAAGTCATCTTGTACAACTGTCCTGCTCACACAGGGTCACCTATAGCTGGTTCCCCAGGCCCATGTCCAGATAGCTTTGGAGCATCTCCATGGATGGAGCCTCCACCTGTGAGTGGGTGAGTTAGGTGAGCTAACCTCTTCTGCGCTCAGTCACACACACAGTAAAAGAAGTGTTTCCTCGTGTTCAGAAAGAGCCTCCTGTGTTTCAGTTTGCACTCGCTGACTCTCATCGTGTCACTGGGAGCATGGAAAAGAGCCTGGTTTCACCTTGTGTATACTCTCCCTTCAGAGATTTATGCACATTGATGAGGTGCCCCCTGAGCCTTCTCTCAACAGTTGCAGGTTCAACAGTTGCAGCTTTTGTTCAAAGGAGAGATGCTCCAGTCCCTTAAACATCTTTGTGGCTGTTGGTTGGACTTTCTCCAGCAGCTTAATCTCTCTTGTAGTGGGCAGCCCAGAACTGAACATAGCATGCCAAGCGTGGCCTCACCGGCGCTGAGAACAGGCACTTAGTAATCATTAATTTCTCAACACACAGTTCAATGGGAGATAAATAGTCTATAGATCCTTCACTCATTTCTATCCTATAAGTAAATTTCTAGAGCTCACAGTACACTTAATAGAACTTTTTAGACATTAATATGGAATATTTCCAAGCCACTCTCCCTTAGGATATATGTATAGCTATCAGAGAGAGATTTGAGAGACAGGATATTATTTATTAACAACATTTTAATGTAGTCTGCCTTGTTCAGTAAAGCTAATTTGATCTGGGAAGAAACCTTTCCCCATCAGTTCTTAAAATGATTCAGGTAATATTCAGTCTGATCAAAAGACTAGCCAATTTCCTCCTGACCACATCCTTCTCTGCTCTGACAGTGAATGCAATGAAATACAAGCCTGCAGGCACATGCAGGAGTAAAAATATTTTTAGATTTTTAATCCCCTGGCTGGATACAGCCATATTAAATATAGATTACCTTTTATGACTGGAGATAAAACTGAATGAAAGAAGGAAAAATGTCACTGAATAAGAAAGAAGTGTGGCAATGAAGGTAGATCACGTACTGCAGATAATACAAGGGAAAACTAAATGTTTACGTTCATCATATTAAGCAGAACAATGAAGACAGTATTTCTGGTGTATACAAATTAATGTTAATAATTTATGAATAGATTCTTACTCTAATTCCATGACTGAACCATCCTAGAATTTACAGAACCTTGTTCGTAAGACTCCTCTATACAAAGTTATATTGAAGCCCTGCAACCTCCACTTACATAGTGAGAATACATAATGATTTTCCATGTGAAAAAAATCTGAAAACTCAGCGATATTTGTACTAAATTTAGAAAGCTTCTGTTCTCTTGGCCAGCCTTGCAAAATGAACCAATACTATTTTGGTGGAGGATTCAGAATACAACTTATTATTGCAAATAGTATGACAAGCTGATCTTGCAATTAGGTATTCACTGTAGTGGTGCAGCCAACAAGTTAGACCTTTCCTGTTATAATTTTAAATACATGTATTTGGCTTTGCACTGAGGCTTCGGGATACCTTTGTTATGGATAAAATTTGTATTTTCTAGACGTGTATTTGGCTTTAATATGGAACTAGAGATCAAGCAAATAATTCAGCCTTCACTGTGAAGTAGTTGCTTAGTCATATGTCATGAGTTAAGTGAGATGAAACTGTTCAGCTGCAGTCAGTAAGTGATTGCTGGGAAGGACTGTTGTGAAAATTGTTTGACTACACGCACAACAGTTTAGCAGTAGACAGGGAGCAAAACATTAAATCCTGTATTTTAAAAGATTACCTCCAATTTATCCCATTTATACCGAAATTGGTGTAGACGAACATTTCTGCCTGGAGCAGATTTCATATAGGATGGACTGAGGAAAACAAAGGTCTTCCCAATGATGGCTCATGTCTTTTTCAGCAGAAGTAGGAAGCCTTTCCTGGGAAAATGCTTGACTGTACCAGAATCCAAATTTACTGGAGCTAGTCTGGAAGCTCCCTTTCATTTTTCAACCTAAATCCAATTTTTTTATTATTTTTTATTTTTAATAACTTAATGATATACATTAAAACTCAAGGGCAGAGACAAAGGGAAAAAAATATCAACTCCCCATCCTTTGATGTGGTAAACATAAATCAGTCATCTGTTACAGGAAAAAAAATGAACTACTGCTTTTGCATAGAAGTAATAACAAGGTGCCTAACCAGACAGCCAGTGGGATGGTACAAGTACTGCATTTGGGGGAAAAAAGCATTCTTTGTTGGTTTTTTTTTTTTTTTATAAGAATCTTATTTTGCTGGTGGTTTTTTTAACAGAAATAGCTCTTGTCCCAAAATGGCATGGCAGACATCTGAAACACAGACCAACCAGGAGACTGGAAAAGTAGTTAGTGGATACAGCTCTGGGTAGAGTTTTTTACAGAATAAATACCACTGTTTAGCAGAGGCTGAATTTAAGGTCTCTGCTCTAAAAATAATGCAGAATTCCAGCTTCCCTTTTGCACAGAAGTGAAAAACTTTCAAGTTCAACATCTTTCTGCTGATGAAAAGGGTCTATATTAGGGTTGAAACTCCATATTAAAGTGTAATGCTCATTTTTGTAAAGTAAGAATCATTAAAAAGTACTGAAGCATCTATTACTGGGATCACTCACACCACAGTGTTTGAAATAATTTTAACTCATAGTTCTATTTCTGGATACTTATTTTTCCCTGTTTGAAATTTTGAAATTGTTCACAGCCGAAAGATGAAACCGAAAGCAGCCTTTAAATAATTGTCTATGTAGATGAGAGATGGCTGAATTTTGAGGATCTAAGAAGTGAAGAGCAGCACAGTAAGCATACGAAGCCCATTTGATTATAGAGGGTCAGACTAGCCTGTGTTTGATCAAGTATTACACATTCTCCTAGAAAAACCTTTAAACTTGTGTAAAGTTTCAGGACATTACAGTACATAAAATATAGAGCAGAATCCTTCACCCTTTATATTGAGCAGCCTTTGCAGAATTCCTCTCTCAAATGTCTTCTGTTAAGACTTCTTATTAGCTACAACAGCATCTTGGAAGAACTCTCCTTGCTTCATCATTATTCCTAAGAAATCGGTCTCAGCATAGTAAAATTGTATCTGTTTTCAATGGTCCCTGCCCAACTCTGAGTTCTTGATTAATTTTCTAGATACTGTTGTTTTATCCCTTCTCTTATTGTCAGAGCATCTTCTATCAATGTCTGCCTGAAAGGAGGTTCATCTGAAAGCCTTACCAGTTATGAGAAACATGATCATGTTTGTATTCAACACTGGTATAAACCAGCTGGGGTCAGGAGACAGGCACTGGCTCATTCCAAGGCTGAATTTGATACTTGGTGTTTACATTAATTGTTTCACCATTTGAAACAAATGTTTATTTAAAGCTGATTGAGGTAAGAGCTGACACAGTGTGCCATTTATATCATCAGTGACTTTGCCACTCCATCTCAGCAGGTTTTACTTTGAAGAAGCAAAAATAGCTTCATCAGACACAGAAAGAATGTCTTAAAGCTCTGGTTAATCAGCAGCAGTCTGTGAGGAAAACAGCAAAGTAATGAAATCTCCACTTCTGAATAATTTTGTGAAGCAGTGAGATTCCAGCATAAATTAATTCTGAGCATCCCGCTCAGTCTTCTGCTAGAATGAATTAATCAAGTATTGAAGCTAAATTCACAGCTCTTCATGACATACTCTTTAGGGTATGATGCAGAAAGATTTAAAAAAAAAATTTTTTTAAAGAACTAAATTTTTTTTTTTTCCATTACTTGTACAGTAGAAACCAGTTATTGACACAGGGACTTTCAATAACCTTATGTTCTCAATATTCCAAATACAAGCAATTGACACATCGGAAGGCATACAGAGATACTCAGTGTCTAATCTTATTCAGACGTTCTTTGACTTTTTCCCCTCCCTTTCCAATCTAGAGAATGCAGCTGTCAGAACTTGCAGAACCAGGGTATTTCTGAGGTTACATACCTACCCATAGCCACACTGCAACTATGAAAGATGAAAAACTTAACAATTCCAATCTGTTAAACAAGAATCTTAATTACATTATTGTCACCACTTATGCTAGTAATAATTAAGTATTATTTAACAAGGTGGACAATTACCACAGGGAAGCAATGCTGTATGCTCATCAGTGCAAATTCACCATTGCCTATGTTCAGCACTGTGGAATACTCTGGTGCTGCAGGTTCTGACAGCTGTGTAGAGTAACTACAGATTATTGTCTTTAGCGTTCTCCCCACTCCTCCCTCAAATCTCACAATAACAAACGGGTTTCTAAAACATACACACTGCAATAAAGCCAGATCTTCCAAACTCTGCATTAACCGAACCCCACAAAGTCATTCATAAGAACCTTGGTCGTTATTTGCCTGGATAAATTTCCAAGATTGACAACTCCGTTCACATCAACAATCCTACAGAAATTACAGGCAAACCAACCACACAAAATCACTCCACTGTTGGCTTGCAAAGCAGGCAACATGTGAATGCTGTAACTTTTAACACACACACACACACACACACACACCCCCCCACACACACAATCAAGAACTACAAAAGTACAGATTTTATTTACAAAGGCCTAGGATATCAGAAATTTTGAATGAAGGTAAGAATGCGGACACATGAGAATGTAATGCTGTCCTGTACAGTGAAAACGGAGTAGCAGTTTCTAGCAGGTCTGTAGTTTTTAAAGTACACGTGTATACTTCTGAAGTTAAACACCCAGATTAACTTTTTCTTTAACCCAACAGAAATTCATTTTATTTAGAAATTATTAAATGTATATTTCAAATGTATAATTAAAAACTAAACTGGCTTTGGAATACAATTTTTGTGTTATTTTTTGCAGTTTTTGTAATTTTCAAAGTATTTTTGTAAATACAAAATACTCTTAGAAGTCAACATATTTAAAATGTGTTAGTAACAGAAATATTTACAGGTTTGTGTGTCTCACTTCACGAGCTAAAACCTTTATAAGTGCAAGCAGAGGATTACACAGCAGTTATTGACAATTGTAAAAGATGAAGACACAGCAAATTAACTAGAGAGAAATAGAAAAAATAGGTGAAAGAAAACATCTGCCTAAAGGTGGCATACGTACATAGACCTGATGATTTTGAAAGCATAAGCAGACGCAGAAGAAACAATATATTTTTTAACAAATTTTGTCCATGTACAAAAGTAGGGAGGAAAATGTCACAGTTAAACATATGAAGTATTTTGTCTGCAGTGTGAGTGGGGTGGGTAGGAGTGTTACTGGATGCAGGAAGGTGATTAGTCTCTGCAGGGAACATTTCATATGTATTCACGTATGTCTGATATGAATTTGTCCCCAGAGAAGCCAAATGTGAACTAAGAATGCTTATGAAATTTATATTCCAGCAAAACTTCTGAGCTTTTGGGGAACACCATCAGCCCTGGAGGCTCCCTGCTGCTGAGCTCCTAGGTGCCACTTCCATTACTACAGACAAATGAAAATATTCCTGGAGAAAAGACAGGCCCCAAAGGGATAACAAAACACAAGCATCTAAGGTGGTGGGATGAGAACAGCCTGGCAAACGAGGGAAGCCAGCAGCACCATTTACTGTGTCAATATATTATGTCAAAAAACAATGCTCATTGGAGCAATCTCACTGAAAAGGAATTGCCAGTACGCAGGCAAAAAACATGACAACATTTTTTATTCTTTTTTTTTTTTTTTTGGGGGTAGGAATAGGTCTTGCAAGAGTTGGTATTCATACAAAGTTCCTAAAGGAGCAGCATTAAAAAAAATTCAATCTTTCCAGGATTACTAATGAACACGAGTATATGGGTCAAACTGACTTAATTCTTTTAAAATTACCTAAAACCAAGGACTATTAAGAGCACTTTCAAGAAAACCACTCTTGGAGCTTTTAAGCCAGACACAATTCTTGGACCAGACAAGCACAGTTAATCAGCTGACACACACTACTCAGCATAGTTTAAAAAAATGAATTGCCTTCATGATCATTGCTGCCTTCAAATACCATGTACTGAAAGTGAAATCACTGCGTAAAAAAAAAAAATTAGCCACCTGTAACTGAGTAACTCTTTTCACAACAAACATGAGAGAATTACTTTCAGATCAGAGTGCAAAAAAAAAGTATTTCATTTAAATTCAACATCTTCTGTGACAAAATTTCACGGACATATGTATTTACATCTTTCACAAACAAGTATTTGCACTTCAGTAGCATGTATTCTGTTTGGTGTGAAAATGCTTTGATAATATCATAACTGTGCAGCCAACAAAGCTGAGGACAAGAGCACAAAATCTTCACTGCAGTAATATAGGTTGCTAACCTGTATAAAGAATCCTATATTTACACCGTTCTTGCATCTCCTCTGAAAGGAACTGATGTGAATTAACAGTACATCAAATACTTGTATTTTCTGCAGAGGTGACTGGAATGACTATCAATAGATAAGCACATTCTTGAAACTTACTTCCGAGAAAGACACCGATTGGAAGCCCACTAATGTATGAATACCATTGGAAAGACAAAACACATGGCACATAAATCTGAGAAATATGATGGTTCTGAAACATTATTAACAGGAGTCATATTTGTAAGTGTTCTTCTGCTTGTCTCGACATTGACAGTCTTCTGCTGCAACTGTTTCTAGAACACATAAACCTAGAAGTTGACCGAGTATTAACTGAAAGCTTAATGCTGTAAACAGATTGCCATTTCCTTATTTCTCAGCACTCCCTAAAGGATGATGATGACGACTCTTTCCTCTTGCTTCAAAAGCCGAAAGCTCTCTGTTCATACATTATGATTTCCCAGGAGATCAAGGGGACAGAAATTACACTGTCATGACCACGGCTCTCAGTGTTTTTCTTCATAACCACAGCATCTCGGATTTCAGATTTGCTTTTTTAATGTCTGCTAGCGACCCACATCAATGCAGTTCAAAGAAAACATAATTATATAAAAGTCACTGCAGAGTCCAAATTAAAGATCTCATAATTGATCTGAATGACAGGCCTATCTATAGCAGAAGGCCTGAATTGCAAGGTTTGCTTCTCCTTAAACTACTGGTAGACTTCTCCCTGGTCTCAGTTTCACTCTTTATTGCTTAAATTAGAAGATCAGAATATACTAGTTAGCAAAGATGTTTTGGACCACATTCATCTCCGAAATTATTCCTCGTATTTGATAAAAGTAAACATTTTATCTTCAAAAACAATCACAGTAATTCAATTGTTTTACTCTAACAAGTGCTAACTGTTATTATACAGGCTGTAAATTCAGAATTAGAAAAAATAAAGCTTAAGCAACAGTACCGAATGAAGGATTTAAAACACTGCCTTGATAGCTGCTGCACAGATGCCACAAACCAGAAAGTAGGACTGGCTTCAACTGTTACATCATGGTCACTAGCCTTTAATTTCCCATGGTTTGGGAAAACTTTTAAACTTGCTTCTGTGTGACAACACTCGATACAATTGCAAAGATGGTGACAATTACAAGGATAGGAAAGAAGAGCAGTAAAACTACTGCATACTGAAGTAAAATTTTATAAAGTATATATATTTTATAAATGTTTTTCTCAGCGGTACTTAACTACAGGACAATTTGTTTCAAGCTAGATTTTAGTGCCTTGAGTGCAACACAGCCACTGCAGTTGCTACTCAAATGCTATTTGGTTTCATTGTAAAAACGATTTTAAATCTCAATGTCATAACCTAAACAGAACTTTGGCCCTTATACTTTAGTAATTACTGGACCACATATTACACAAGGACAGACATCATCATACCACAGCTGCTACCAGAAGAGGTAGCAAAATCCAGTGAATGAAGGAGGTTGGCAAACTGTAGCAACCAGCCCTGTGATACTGCCACAACAAACATGAACGTAATAAACCTCTTGTTGAAAGAAATACTTGGCATCTTCAAAAGACCTAAAGTAAGAAATTCATTCCAGCTGAACAGACCAGTGCAGTCTGTGTACCTCTACCAAGGTTATCCATTTCAACTGACTGATTCACGATATCCTACAGAATTTAAAGACCATTGTATCTACACAAACCAATGCAGTGTCATACCAAAATAGCTCATCTACCTCAGTTACTTCAAATTAAGGATGTGTTAGCTGAAGGAAAATGCCATGCTAATGCAGCTGTCAGCGACCAAGCCAGTTAGGACAGATCTAGAACTTGTACCCAAGGAAAGCACCCACTTATGCCAAGTACAAGAGAAAATAAATGCATAGTCCCTCAAACTGACACGGAAAGACACTTGGAGGGCACACTGCTTCTGCATTCCTGCTCTCTCTTTTGTAAGGGATGTTGATTTCAGACCCTTTGCTTCCACCACCACAGGCATGTACAGTTAACTAAATTGGGAGTGGAGAACTAAACTTTCACCAAACAAGACCAGCTTTCTGAAAAGCACAATCACAGCACTGCATACGTATCAGTGTCAGATCAGCAGCAGGCTGCAATCTTCTGAGCACAGATGGCTGGGGTTTGCCTTCAGGTTCCTAGGAAGTATAGCCTGAGTTCTCCCTAGTTTGTGTATTTTATAGTCCACTTGTACTTCAGTAAAACCAAAACCCATTTCTGTGTAGTGCTCTCCATGGTTTTTAAATGCATTTCTAAATCTTTTTAAGAGGTCATGTTTAGTACATGTGAAAGCATATACTGACTTGCTAAGTGGACAGATTAGGCAAAGTGTTACTATGAAATCTAACTGAGCTTTCTCTGGCTAGTGAATGCTTAGAATAGGCTACACAAATCCTTTAACATTACCCTCAGGAAAACTCTTCCTGCAGTTCAGTCAGAATTCTTGCTAATACAGCTGCTTGTCTACTTACAGGCCAGGAAATCATGTACTACCAAGTCATTGCAAAACCTCTTCTGGAAATTACTCTGGCTGACAAAAAACAAGCAAAAGCCAAAACTCAGTTATGGACTGTTTAGGGTTCCTCTCAAAAAAGCCAGCATATAAAGATATAATGGTTCACATGAATGACAAAGAAAGAATTTAATTTCTGCCTTATTTTCAGCCTGTTGTCAACAAAGCTTTCTTACTGTTTATCAAGGAAGATTTCATCCTTAGGTTTGTAGCTCTGCTGCTGTATTTCAGCACTGTCAGATACTATATGGAATATGCGTTTGGCTTCCACCAATAAATTAATCAGGCTTAAGAACTGCAACAGTTTTACATTTTCACATGTAGACATTTGTGAGCTCTAGTTGGTAAAACTGAAGAAATTAAATTATTCTTGCTATCTTTTGTGTTATTTTCTCATTTCCATAATGAAATCACAGAGATCAGAATTAGGCCAAGTGATAGCAGGAAAGTGATTTCAATCTCACACAACAACATACCACTTATGTTTAATACATTTGCATATAGATTTCAGACCTGAAAAGACAAAAAGGATGATGCATAGTAGCTTTCCAAAAACTACTGGAATTGTTCTCTCTCCTTGTTATCGTGATCTGTTTGGGGTGACTGATGTTTTTAGCAACTTTTATTTTCCAGTTCTTAGGACTTGAACCCTGTTCAACTGCTATTTTAAACACAGAGGATCAACCTACTTGAGCCTGTGGAATAGGGAAGGTAAAATGGTAGACAGTATCTGTGATAGAGGAGAACACCATGGCAGAGTTAGGAGGCCTTGCAGAACCCAGTCTGTCAATGAGAATGAACACAGAAAGGTCACGGTCAAAAAAAAACCAAGGAAGGCTTAAGAGAAGATTTCTCATAGGAAGTACATGTATTAGAAAAGGCCATCCTTTCCCAAATATAAAAGTGGAGCTGTACAACAAAGTCTGAATTTCTGTGCATTTCTGAGCCTCCTTTAGGCTATAACCACAGTAAGACAAAGCTAACAAGTTCTCAGACCCACTTTAGGGGAAAGATAGCTACATTATGTCTTGGTGAAGTCAACACCAGGAGTTCAAATAATGAACTTTTTTCAAAACTGATTTAAGTGCTATTTTTTGCAAAAGCCATTGTGCTCTGAAGACTTATGCCCTCCTTTTCCATGATGCATGTAGACTGTTACCATTCCTGAACATCAATTGCCTACAAAGGTATGACCTTATTTTATGACCCAAGAGAAACTAAATTTTTTTTCCATTTTCTACTTTTAGTTACAGCAAGATCTACACTAGATCTCATGTTACACTATAGAATACTATATTTGGATATATTTACCATGTTCTGTAACTCAGTCTTTCAGCTTGAGAAAACAGAGGACCACAGACCTGGAAAAATGTATTGTTTTGCTATATCAAGTGAATTCAAACAGCATATGAGCAAAAGAAGGGTAAAGAAAAACATGATAAAAGTGAACATCTTAATTATTTGTAAAAGATGCTTGTTCTACATAATAATATAATCATTTACACGTTTGAAATAAGGTATTTCTCAAGAATTCTGTGATAGACAGGAAGATCCCTGCTCCAGATCATGCCAAACAGTGAAAGTAAACAAAATCAGGCATAGCTTGTCCTAGTGAAAGGAGATGGGAACATTTGGCACAGATTACATTTTTATTTGATTAAAACTTCAACAGTGCTTATGGCATTCGACCATTTCATTAATTTACTGGAATATTAGTTTCAATGCTATGCCTTTTAATAGAAACTTAACCTGCAAGTCAGAATTTCTGAGATGAGCAAGACAACTAGCATATTTCAAATACCAAATTGACTCTTACTTAATGAAGCATATACACAAATCAAAAACACCCTCATAAAAATCTATTGAAAGTAAGAACACTCTGTATTAGTCAGCAGAAAAAGAGAAGTTACTGTGAAAAGTAAAGCTGACAGAGTAATGCTTTTTTCTATTCTCCAATGTTCTGACATGAAAAACAAACCCATTGCAGATCACAATGAAATCAAGACTTTAGAGGGACGTATAAGGAGAGGAACTCATGTCCTAGAAACACCTGTTTAGCAGCCAAGGTATTCACTGATTAATTCAGATGTGAATCCTTGGCTTAGTTAATTCATACCTAGTTTCTACTATTGAAGCTTCTGGCTGCCACCCAGACAGCGTGTTTGCTTCTGTACTTCCTTGTTAATGCAATTTCATACATGAGCAGATCAATACTTCTGAACCACAAATACTAGGAGCTGTAGCTTGAAAGCAAATCATATTGGGATCAGAGCTCAAATGCAAAACAGCAAAGTTCAGGAGAGACTGTATTTCTCAGTGTGCTGTTAATAGTGGCTTTTCTTATTTTTTGGTCCACAGACAGTAGGTTTTGACAAAAAACCAAGAACTGTGTTGTGTCCCACCATGGCTTTTGCAGGCAGAAGCTATACAGAGTACACTGTTGGCAAGATACACACAGTAAGAGGGAATGAAAAGAAGGTTATTCGGCAAAAATTTCTCTTATTTGCAGAAGTTGTGTCCACATTCTCTTTGTTAAAGGCAGATAAAAGGACTTAACAACTGTGCACAGTTCCTTTCCGTGGGCAGAGGAGGGCATATGAGAACATACATGATTTTTAAATTTTCTGTCTGAGCAAATGTACAGCGTATCAAGCCTGTGCACTTGCTAGCTCATTCTTAAATACACTCCATACCCAGTTATCTTAAAATAAAGGAAAAAATAAAAACAAATCAAACTTCAATGTTGTTCACTATGTTCAAGAAGTGATTCCAGTGGACTACAACACTTTTTATTTTAGTCTCCTGACTGAAAACTTAATTATTCTTGGTCCTGTGATATCAGCCTTGCCAGATGATGCCCAATAACAACATTCTGATGTTAAGAACACAGAAAACCCCTTTGTTTTAATAACACAAAGAACAGCTATCTTATTTCAGCTCATGACCTATGATCAGTTCTACACCTCTTCTACATCACAAAGTTAAATGGTAAGTAAAGATATTTCTTGCTAAGTTTCAATATTAAGTGACAACAGGAGGATGCATAAATAATTCCAACAAGTCTTAACCAACTAAGGTAACCAACAGTGCACCAGTGCCACAGCACACAACTGCTTGTACTGGCAATTATTCTCAAGCATAGGAAGAAAAAACTAAATAAAATTTAAAAAATATCCATCTTATTCGATTAGGAGAGCCACTGTGACCGCTGTATGATAGCTTACCTCAGAACTGCACCTTCCATACCGGAAGGAAGAGAGAATGAGCTACAAAGAAAATTTTGGTAGATGAGGAAATAAATATACAAATCAGAATTAATATCATGTTAAGCTAATTTAGGTTTGAAAGTCAGATAATTCTAATTTATGATTCCTGTAATTAGAAATTGCATTTCCCCATCTCTGTCCTGAGACCCGAAAGCACCTGCTTGCAGAAGTTTTGTAGCAAGAGATGAGCAACTTCTGCTCTAAAATCCACCTGTGAACTCCCCAAAACCATAAAACAATGTTAAATATTTTATTTGCTGAACTTTGCTGCAGTGCAGAGGAGACTGAAATGTACTGCTTCAATAAGAACTGATATGACTTAATCCAGCTTGATTATTTACCCCACTGTAACCTTTGGTTCAGACGAGCTCTTGAGGGCTCAAACTCTTCTCTTCATAGGTAAGTAAGTATTGTGACAAATGTGAAGCGATCTTGTAGAGCAAAGTCTGTGAGTGTGCCTAGCGTTTGTACAAAGGTAAGTTTGTGGACTGGAAAGGTTTCATGCTGCTTCCTTTGCCCTGAACCTATGCTACATTCAGCCCTGAGGAAGTGACCTGAAAAACAGCAAACATGCAAGATATGGGAAATAAGGTTTTTATGATGCAAAGCACACAGCTTTAATAAAAGCAGAATGGTCACTTGGTAAATAAGCTTAATGAGGAAATCATACACACCTTGACAAAAACCTTCTGGACACAATGCACAAAAATAGATAATGAAAAAAGCCATAAATTAACTTAATACTGTGTTCAACAAATACACATAAGGATGATCAGAAAAGTGTACTTTATTTCTGCATAAACTGCAGAATTCCCTGGATTACTTGGGCACTCTAAGCATTTGAAAAAGAAAGGTATTTCGCCCATCTTCCCAAGCAGGTGATAGACCCTTTGACACCAAGGATCAGGGGAGGTGCACAGTACAAATCAGGCAGGCCTATTTCAATATACTGACAAATTCCTCTTACAAAGCTGCCCAGCCCCAAATGGTATATAGTAATTAGCATGAGATACTTAATATCTTGTCAGTACAAGGAAATCCAACACTTTGGGTTCCATTTCTAAAGAAATAATTACATACTTGACAACCATTCCTTCCTTGGCACTGTCATGAACGGCGCTGATCTGTATTAAATCTTTGGGAGACTTGTGATGCACTTGTTCAGAAACCATATCATGTTACTTCTTGTCATACAGCCAGTCTCCTGCTCATGGCCACAGGGAGCTGCACAGCTTCTCAATCAAATAGTGTGCCTTAGGTAGGGCCATTTGAAAATCATCTCAAAAAATACATTACCTAATCCTAAGGCAGGACTGTATATATTCTCTACTCTTCATAAACTTGAGACTCAGATGCACTGTAGCTTATCTTAGTAAAGAATACTTTTGTTTGTCTTAAATATGCTCCTGGCTGCTGCCTCACCATTGTACTTGGTAAGACAACTGCTATTTGCTCTCGCAAAACAAATATTTTTTAAACCTTCATACTACTTCCTCTACTTGTCCCCTTTCCAGATCAAAGGCTGCTAACCTACCGAGACTTCACAGTCAAAGTTGGAAAAAATTAGGATAAAGTATAAAGCTGGTTCTAAGTAAACCTATTTAATATTGCAGTTCTTTGGGGTTAAAATCAGGGATCTTCATGCCAGAAAACTCTACAGCTGCAAGACTACTGTTAAACCTAGGAAACAGTCACCCAAATAAACAGAAACTTCCTTAAAATGTAGATGAAATAATAATGCAGAGTGTAAACTTTTAAAACATTCGTTACAGCAATTCCTTCAAGTGTATACAGATAAACATCACATCTTTGTATGTGGTTGGCATAGGCAAATTTCTTACTAAAAGAATATTAACGGGATAATTTTTTACTACAGTAATCATTAAAGGGTTGACAAGCTAATCTGCCTGTCAAAGCAGAGGGTAAATAAACACTTTTTCTAAAATTGCAGAGTTGTATTACAAGAATTTCTAGATTTTAAATCTAAAACATAAGTATTTGCAAACTTGGTTTTAGCAGAAAATATTCCAATGGTGATTAAATAGCTCCCAATTTCTATCACTCCTGATGCGTATTGCCTTGAACTGCTGACTCGCTACTTTTCCAGAGGATATGACTTTATGAAAGCCATAAGTGACAGGAAAATTTTCCCTGGAGTAATAATCTGCCCCACTGGCCCACCCCCAATCCAACCCTTGATTCAGAATTCCCCAAGGTACAAGTTTTAAAAAGGAACTGGACTTGAGAAGGAGAAACATGGACAGCTAAAAGATTTTAAATAAAAAAAAAATTTCTGTTTATTCTCATTTTCACAACTAAATGGCTTGTGGTAAATGTTTAATAACCAAAAAATAAAATGAATTTGAACAGCAGGGAAATTGTTAACTAAAGTTATTTTGGAAAATGTCATAAAATGAAAAGAAACTAATTACATCGCTTTGTTGACACAACCCATTTTTTATGAGAAACTACTCAAGTACTAAACCAGGAAATTCAAGGAAGATGCCACACACAAAAAGAAATCTGAAAAATAAATGTGGCCATTCATTATGATCTCCATATTCTTTTAGTTAGCACTGGAGAAAGGAAGTATTTAGCACAGAAATCCAGCCTGGAACAAGCTTTTAGTCTTCAGTTAATAAAATTCTGCAGCTGAGATGATCTTGCACCCATGGTACAGTTTAAGGTAGTTTTGCACCTACCACAGCTAACAGTTTCTAAAAAAGTACTCAGGTGTCTGTAGAAGATAAAAGTAAGTAACCTGGAAGTTTATCACTTGAAGTACAAACCTCTCTCCAATAGTACAAACTCTGGAAAAGAACACTATGTCATATCAGAAAAAAAATAATAAAATAACCTCTCTTAAATTCTGAGCCAGCAAGTCACTGAGATTTCTACCAAACTCCTATGGTCACATTCATTATACCTCCTGCTTGTCTTGTTGAATTATGGCCCTAGAGGAATTAAGGATTTAAATAATTAATAATTTTTAAAAACTAAACACCTAGTGGGAATATCTGAAATCAAAAACTTACGGAACATACATCTTTAAATGCTGAAATCTTTCTTCGAAAGCAGAAAGGAAAGAATAAAATACTAGAGTATTTGGGTGGCAGGGCTCATAGTTACTTGACAACTTAACTTCTTTTATCTCCAATAAACAAATAAATATACCAAGAAAGCCAACTAGCAAGATTACCCAAAACAAAGAAAAGTAGCCACAAATATATTCAAATGATTTTTTTTCCATCAAGAAAACCAGAAGGAAATAGAGAAGCTGCTCAATTCCAGACTTTGGTCTGATATTTTGATTTGCTTCATTACGTGTAATATTAATTACATCTCTCTATATTTTCTCAGAAGTTTCTGTTTTAGCAGATAAATAAATCCATTTCAAGAATCTTGTTAAACTTTTTCCTAACTTTTTATCATAGCATATTTTGCACCAGATAGGCAGCATACAGCTTCAGTATGGACTAATAATTAATCCTGTTTTAATTAGCGTAATCTTTTCTCCCCTCCCTGTACTCATTAACAATCTATGCTCGGGTGAAAATTTTCTTGAAATTATCTGTTATTCAAAGTTAATCTGAGAACCAAAGTTAATTTTTTACTAGAACCTAATAAGGCAAACTGTTTATGGCAATTATTCAATATTAAACTAATTTGAATTACAAAGGATTCTGAAATTTCCCAACTTGGATGTCCAAATGTAGGCAATTTGATCTTGCTTACGAATGTAAATTAATGGTCTGGCTTTTCAAACATGCTAAGTAAAATTATTTTATTGCCTAATAAGGCTTAACTAATTAAATCTTGCACAAACAATATTTTTGAAGGTTATGAAAGTGGCAAATGGTTGGTTTTCATTTCCCAAATAGCTCACAAAAAGAATGATATTTTAATGTTCTTGTATTAAAAAGTAAGACAATAAGTGGCTTTATACTACAATATAAATAAAACATTAAAACAAAACAGTAAAACAACCCATAACATCAATGAAGTTGTCTTCTAAAAACCAAAACATTCAATTCAAATGAATAATGGACGGCTTCAGTACAGTTTTTATGCTTACAGTATTTACTGGTAGATCATCTAATTTCCTCCCAGGGATAATGTGGAAACTGGAAGCTGCTACCATACACAATCAATAATCCTCCTAGAAGCTTAGTGCAAGATATAGAACACATTGCCAAAAGTAGTCAGCCAGAAATTAAATTCATTTGGATATTTTGTTCAGTTGGGTTTTTTTTTAAGGGAGAAAACAGTACAAACAGTTCCCTGCATCCCTCATTTAGCTTGCTGCCTCTTCCTTCTGATGGATGATTTTCAAATCTTCTAAAGCTTTGTTTGACTGGCTCAAAATTATTAACACAATTTGAACTTGGAGAGGAAGTAACAAAACATTTTGGAAATTATTATTTCTGTGATGTTTGTCACAACATAGAAGGCAAATTCAGCTTGTCAGTCTTCACTGCCATTAAACGTGTTTTGGGCCCAAAAGCAGGTCAAGTCATTCTGTCCATGGGGTTAGAAATTATCTGTTTTTCTTAGATTCTATCATAAAAAAAAAAATTAAAAAAAAAATCACATCTGATAAAAGGTACACACACTCTTTCCAGAACAGCAAGAACCAGAAACAGAAAGATTCAAATATACAAGACACTGCACATTATAACTAGTACTGTTCTTTGACAACGTAAAAAACTTCCAACTACGTAAAACAACTTAACTGCGCCTCTGAAACATTAATTATGGAGTCTAGAAAGTGTTTTCCAGTTTGTGTTCTTGAAATCAAGCCTAGAGAGCTACTCTTCTAGAAGTTACCCAGCCTGATTCATTAAAAAGGTAGAATTTTAAATGAATGATAAGAATGGTGCACCATAAAAAAGTTGCACCAGGCACCCCCAAGAATGAAAGCATCCAAAATCCTAAAATTACAACTGGATGTTTAGCTCTAGTTCCATTTTTAGGTACACTAATAAAATGGTTTTAGGCATACAAATAAAAGCAGTTATCTGCGATATCTGAGAGTAAGTATTCAGACTCAATTTTTGGCCTTTGTTAGTGTTACAGCACCACTGATATCTGATGCAAAAATAACATTCCAGTGATAATTACTTCCCCGTTATTCTATGGATTAGTTCAGTTCAACAGTATTAGATACCTGCCCTTCTAAAGGCTAGTGGCAGATTAAAACTTCTTGGTGCCTGTAAAATCTCAGGATATTCTCTCTGGATCTCATGTTTGCAGAGTAGCTGTATAGCATGCTCACATTATGTTTGTTCTCTGACAGACAAAGCTCTTGTGATTCAATAACTGTTAAGGTTTTATTCAGGAACCATTTCTCCCCCTCAAAGTATCTTTATATTCATGGCCATTTTCCTTGATTTATGCTACGCTGTTGTAAATAATGGTTTTGCCTCCTTTGTGTTCCAAACCATAATTTATGCCTATCCAGCATGGCCAGCACTGCGTATCAAATGCAGAATTTTTTGTCTTTCTGCTCCTATATACCTGTCTGTCCTTTTCTTCTCTCTCTCAAAAGCTGCACAAAAGTATCCGCTACATAGTTAAAAATAAAGAAATCTTTTTTAAAATCTCATAATCTCTGTTAACAGGGAAGAGCCACTTATTTGGAACTGATTTAATGACAAGTCACAAACTAAATCTTAATATTTTTCACTTCTCTGGGAAAAAAAAATAAGGCAAACATCTTCTGGAGTCCAGTTGACTTCCATATTGTTCTCAGATATCGGCACTACTGAAATCCAGTATAAGTGAAATGCTTCCCATCTAATTACTCATGTTAAAGGACATCAATTACATTGAACTCTGGGACATTACAAACATTTTAACTCTATGAGATCATCTTAAGTAAAACATCTGGGCAGACTTTGGAAAATCGTAAAAGAATTTTTTTCTTAAATCATGCCTTGTCACTAACTTCTTGAAAATGAGTAACCTTTCATGAAGGTTTTTAATGGAGATTTTGCTGAACTACTTAAGAAAATCACCTCAGAACGCTCACTATTTCTGTAGCAACCCATCATTTACGTGATTGCCCAGAAGAGTATTTTAAACATCTCACAGACAGGAGCTAGTAATGTATTCCAAAACAAGGAACTTTTTACTGATGGCTGGCAGTGATGTGTGTTCCCTGATACCTATTTTAATATCTGTAAAAATAAACTTTTCTGAAATATTGAAAGTAAGAATCTAACTCACAGATCCATCCTGCTAAAAGAATTCAGAACAACTTTTCAGGAAGTTTAAAAAGGCACAGAGCTCCTACCTTATATTAAAATATCTGACCTGCTAATACATTTCATTCTTTAAGTTGAAAAAAAAAAAATTTAAAAATCACATCTTTGTTTTATAAATGAATTTTCCACTTTCTCTATAGTCACTTAAATTTCAACATTATTCAAGTATACATCCTAAGTGTTGAGTGATAGAACTACACATACATGTAAGTTCCCCCACCACTAGATTATCCAGAAAAATACATTAAGCATGATTTAGAGTGCTTTAAAGCCAAATGCAAGAACAATTTCTTAGATTTCCTCAAAAATTATTGCTTTAATGTTGTTTTCTCAAGCTTTAAACAAAAGCTGTGAATACCTTGCAAGGGAAACTCACCTACTAAGAGTGAAGGGAAATAAGAAATAAAATTTGAGCACTAAAATGAAGGTAGCCTGTTATCCTGAATATTTATAATCTCTCAATATATAATCCTCAAAACTTGGCTATACTAGCAAGGGGAGAGAACTGCCAAAAATCAAGTTATGAGATTACACCTAGTACTTGACAGTCATTTCAATTCTGAATAAATAGCAGGCCCAAAAATCAAGAAAGGACAACCATTTCAAAAAATCAACATAAACTAGTAATCACGGTATGGTGCAAATGACTAATCAGAAAAATCCTTAAATTTAGTAACTGAGGTGTAAGAGTGGTTCATGTATTGGGCATGTGCTGATTCTGGTTTGGTTTAGTCTTTTAAATAAAGGAGAATGGCCTCCTTCACAAAGGGCCTTTATATGTTCTATAAATCCAACTACGAAGGGAATCTGTCTGCATTCCCACAAATGGACAGTGAACAAGAAGGAATACAGGGCGAATGCACGGTTCTGATTAGGAGGTTCAAAAATCAGAGCCATTTTTATTTATCCAATGAAACCAGGTTTGCAATACCTGTTACACTTCATCAAAACTGTTCACAGGACAAGAGCATGAGATGCCGTGATGTTTCTGATTGTTATGACAAGTCTAATAGCTGTCTTCGTCTTCTGTCGCTCACTTGGATGCTACAATTATCCTGGCCAATAGGACTTGAAGGATATCCATCCTTTCAGAGATCTGAGGTGTAATCTACTAGTCTGGATAAGTACAGTGCTTATAAATTGACAGATCCAACCACACTTGTTCCAATTGCTAAGCGACCAAAAGATCTGAGGCTGAAAAAAATTGTCAGTTGGCCTTTAAAATGAGATTGCTTAGATTTCTAATGAACAAGTAAGAGAAAAGTTAAGAGAAAAAAAAAAATAAATCGAGCAAAATTCAGACTGCTTTCCAATGCTGATGAAACAAAACAACCTACCCACAAACCTCAAAACATCTTGTTCCCTAAAGTGATCATCCAGATACTGGACAAATCACCCACCTGCTCACCTCATAAGACATAACAAAACCACGTATGGCTTTGAACTCAGTAACATTTTTAGCTCTAGGTATTTGATGATGGCTAACTAAATTAAGTATGACATTGCTGTCTCAGATATAAACTCTGAGAGCTAAGAGAAATATTGATAGAAAAAACCAAAACCAAGAAAGTTGCTTTAATGATGTTATCTTTAACTACAAACATTTTCAAAATACAATCTGGTCCATATAGTTGATTTGACTGCAATTTATATTAATGAAACACTTCAACAACACACTGCTGTTTGATAAAAAAGCTAGTAGTTAAGAACATAAAACTAAATAAAAGGAAGTTTCTGGTGGTGGCCTAAAGAAAGCTTTGTCAGACTTCACTCAGTAACAACACGAAGAGATTGGTTTGGTTTTTTCCCTCCCTCACACTGCAATGTAAATAACATGTCATGGTCAAAAATGTTCTTAGATTATAAGTATTGCATTTTTTTTTTCCTTGATAAAGAAAGTTAATTCTCATCCATACGAATAAAACATTCCTTCCATAAATTATGGGCAGCCTCAAGTTAACTTCATTTACCATAAATACCAAATGAGAATACTAACTGTCAAGCACTAGATGTCTTCTCGCCTTAACCTATGGTAATTTGCCTTCTGGTTGTATGGTCCAGTAAGTGACTTAAAATCAATTTTTTAGGGCTGCAATAGTGGTTTTGTACACTACAGGCCTTCAGTTCTTGAGGGTAGGATGAATTTAGAAGCAACTGCTACTCTCTTCTCATGCAAATCCAAGTAACTGAAAGTCAGGGTTTATGGACATTATTTTGACTGTGCGTTTAGGAAGCTGAATTAAATGGTATTTTTATTTATAAGAATTTGGTGTTAATCAGCAAATATCTTTTAATAAACTTAATTACAGGGCCATGGCAATGTTTGCCTGCCTTTCAGAAACTGAGATTTGAACTGTCATTCCACTAAGGAAATTAAACTAAAGGTGCAACAGCAGATGAAGCAAACTTGCTTTTTGGGGACCTTGACAGTAAAATATTTTTCTTTATCTTTACAACACTGTTAATGGGAAACCAACTCAGCTTTATTCTCTTGATCAACTTCTACCTCCTAACAGCTTCAGATATAGTTCAGTATTATGAAACTAAAAGATTTTTTTAAACATCAGTTGTATTTTTGAGTGCATACCTTGAGAATGTATTCTTTCTATATGCTTTCAATTATATGAGGCTCTTACTGTATACAGCTGTGCCATTTATTTGGCTGCACTGTTTGGCACCATCTCTGCTTTTCTATTGCGTTATCAACTAGACAGAAATTCTTCCTTTATTTTAATTTGTCAGTTTATTTCTTTGTAATGCAAAGAAAGTGTTGACCCTGTATGGCTGTAATTTACCAAGCATGAGAAAATGAAGGTAGAGAGAATGAATCATGACATCTGCTGCTCTTTCACTTAATAAGAGAAAACCTTTGGAAGCATAATTGGGCAATCTTTAGACAGAATGATCAGTGATCCTTCAGTATGTCTAATTAAATGTTTACTAAGCCCATCAATAAGAATTTGGACCTACAAACTGAAAAGAAGTAACACATTGAGGTAATAACTTTAGTAATCTTTTCTTGATTTGCCTCATAAGATAAATGGGCTACTGAGATAAACGCAGGAATTTCATTGAAACTGGGAAGAAATTTAATCTTCTGTCCGAGTTTCCTTGAATCTCTTTTATATGTGCACGAAGATGGGAGTCGCTGTCTGCAGGGCAAGCAGACTGGTTGCTGCTGACAACAGCACACCACAGCTGCTGTTAGCAGAAACCAGGATCCATGAATCCAGTTATTCAGCTGTACTTGAATAGCTGACAAATGACTGTGTAAGATCTTTAAGAACTTTTCATCTTTTATTTGATAAAGATATTCTAATTTTACTTCTGTCTTGAAGCACGTGTGACTGTAACAAACTTAAGACAGATCTAACTCCAGTTTCAAGGGTAGTTCTCAAGAATTTCTATGCGAATTTGGAAGCAATGTGATATTTGTTCTTCTGTTTTTGCGCCCAGAAAGTCATAGTTCAGAACTAAGAATATGAAACAGAAAAGGAGAGTAGGAGAGATGTAAGATCTGAGATTTGTATTAACTAAATTACCTGCAACTTGTTTAAAATTGCTTTAGGCACCAAATTAATTAACTGGAAGATAATCTGAACCATGTTATTGTTTGAAGTATTTTATTTAGATTATTCACAACTATTTTTAAAGTATTTTTGATGTGTATTTCAATTTTTCTGCTTTGCAAAGCAGACAATTGTTACTGCTTTAGTAGGACCCTTTCAGCTAACAAAAGAACAAACTTGGCTTCATTAAGATTAATGGTGTGGGAAAACAAAGAGCAAGGAACAGAGAATTGTAGTGGCTCTCCTCCACATTAGCACCAGGTTTGCTTATTTGCAGTCTTGTAGTTTGCCCTACAGCTGCACGCTACTGAAGGTTTTCCCCAACTACCCCGTTTACCTCAGCTAGGTTCTTTATCAGGGCAAGGTTCCTACTGTCTGAGATACAGCATCTGCCTCCAGGAGGGGAAGCTCAAAGAGCATACCGAAGTGCCAGCTTGGGGGAAGTACATTCAGTTGTTACTTAAATGTGAAGGAAATGACAAAAGCAAAAACTTGGCTTTCATTTGTTCTTTACTGTACCAAGAACTCATTTTTAGTAATCTCAGGAATGAAGCATTCAAAGTGAAGCATTTGCCTTATGGTTCCATAAATACCTTCCACACCCACAGTTTGCTTCAGTCAAATAAAAGTCGTAATAAAGTAAATACTGTTTTAAACTTAGCTTAGTGGTACAAGTGCACACTGCTGAAAAGTTCAGGTAAGGAATTGAGAACACGTAATTCTGAGCTAAGTGAGTCTTGTGAAAACACTGGGGAAGGTACTTCAGGGAGTAATTTTGTAGTCATCATGAAGCAAAGATTAGAATAATTGCCAAACAGTTGTAGGTATCCACAGACTTCACTTAACGCTGTGAACAAGTTAGTATGCTGGTGGCATGTAACGTAGTATCAGAGCAGGCAGCCACTACAACAGAAATCAGACTACTTTAAATCCCAGAATCACTACACAACATGCAATATCAGAGTCAGTGACAACCTCTCACTTTTTTAGGAAAGCTACAGAAGTGACCTTGATCAGGAGGGCATGGCTGCGGGATCCAGTTGCTACTGAGGGAACCTGTTACATTCAAGAACCATCCAACAATGCATCAGAAAGGGGAGGAGTCATGATAGCATCTACCCATTGAGAAAAAGCAGTAAACAGAACTTCTGCATTGCTAGTCTAGAATAAACCACACAGGGATGAAGACAACTCAAAGGCAGCTTTTGCTAACACAGAGTAAATAAAACATACTGCTTAATTTGCTTTGGTAGTCCTAGCTTCCTGACATACTGCTTGCTAGCTTGCAGTAGAGTAGCTAAAAACCTTCTCCTAGATGAGGGTGATGGTTGGACATCATGGTTTCAAAGTAGCAGTGGCAGAGGCACTCAAGCAACCCTAACATACAGGATTCTATATGCAAGCCTTCGGCACCTGTTGGCACTGCACTGACATTCAGGAGGACAGATGGGCTCAAACTTCTAAATTGACTTGTTAACCTTAACTCTCTTTTAAACAACTCTTGAAAGAATGCTCTATTTTGGTGATTATCAAAAGTGTGAATTAACTTCCAATTAAAACTGCACTGAATAATGACTTTTTCTTTTGATGAGGAAGTAAAAGGAAAATCTGTCTGGAACTACAGATAATTTCTAAGTTAACTAATAACCCGCTCTGCTTCATAAAATGCTTCGAAATTATCTGACGAGCCCTGTATAAACGCTGGTATTAGAGAGGCCTTTCTGAAAGCCAGCGACAATGTGGTATTTGTCGCTACATTTTTTGTAGTGTTTTGCTTTTGACTAGCAAGGCAGAGTCCTGACTCCGTTCAGATGCATACATGTATCTTCCAGCTCCTGAGTCCTGATGGGAGAACGGCAGCACAGCTTTCAGGATTTTCTCAAAGACTGTAAGAACTATAATACCACTTCTTTGTTTTTCCCCTAAAAAAGCCCCTAACACTGCAGATGAACTGTCGTAGACTTTAGTAAGAGAGAACTTTCCACAACCAGCGCAGCACCTACCGACAGCAGACCAGCGAGGGGCAGGCTCGGCAGCCGAACCGCCAGCCGGGAGGCGCTCCGCCGTTCGCAGGGAGCGAAACACCGGCGGCCGGCCTGCGCGGGCCCGCCCCGGGGAGAGGCGCAAGGCCGCCGGCCGCAGGCGAGCCGGGAGCTCGGCCCCCCTCACGGGACCCGGCGGGAGGCACCGCCCCACCGAGCTGCAGACGCCGGCGCTCTCCGCGCCCCACGAGCGACGAGACTACAGCTCCCGGCTGCCGCCGGGCGCCGAACCGTCTCCTCCCGCCGCGGGGGCGGCTGGGAAGCGTGGTCATTCCCGCCCTTTCTGCTCGGCCGCCGCCCGCGGGCCGGGTCCCCGCCTGCGGCGGGAGCGGGGCGGGGCGGAGCGGCCGCAGCACCGCACAGCGAGGCGGGCGGCGGCGCGGCCCTCCCGCGCCCAGGGGCGGGGAGCGCGGCGCCGGCCCCGCCCGTGGCGGTCCGTGGAGCTGTTCAGCGCCCAGGTGCTGAGTCTCCCCCCGGCTTACGGAGGCTCCGGCGGCGCTCCCTTCCCGGCGATGGCTCCGGCGCTCAGCCGCCTCCGCCAAGCACTTTGAGCGCCCGGCTGGCCGCCGCGCCCCGGCGTGGATGCAGCAGCTCCAGGCGCCCCTGGCTCCGCGGGGGAACGCGGCAGGTAAAGGCTCTCCCTCCGCGCCCATCCGCATTGCATCCCCGGCCGCCCCTCTGCTCCGAGCTGCCTGCGGGGCCCGGCGGGAGGGGTTCTCGCCGATCCTCAGCCGGAGGCTGATGGAGACAGGAGTTGTCTGGCAGGGAGTCAGCGGCGCGAGGCGGACCACGGGGAACAAAGCGGTGCAGAGCATATGCTTTTTAACTAGTTTCGTTATTTTAATTGCCGGGGGTGGGGAAGGAAAGAGATGGACTGCCGGTTAACTGTAAATATCTGTGCTTAATTACATGTAGGGAAAAAACCCTCACCTAAATAGATTAATTTGCTCTTGGAATCATGCTCCTATTCTCATGGCTCGGCAGTGGAAAAGATAAAGGCAGCATATGTCATACAGGTAAGGTAGTGCTATAGTCAAGACTGCAAAATGGTTTCCCTGAGTACCCTCCTTAGCCGTAGTGCTTGTATAGATTTTGCACAGCAGTAATTTCTTATTTCTGGGTGGATTACCAGCCCCACCAAAGAGCTAGGACAAGCAGCAGAAGGTTAGAGACAGAGTAGCACACACACAGTGTTTCAGTGAATAGGTGTCAGAAAAGGGAGAAAACAATTGCACTGTATTTAAGGCGAAATGACAAGTTACATCCCACATGAAGTCTATTATTTACAGCCAAGCATTGTGCTGCTATGCCTGATGCTTCAGGCTCCCTTTTAGAGATGGGTGATGAATAAGGAATTGGGCAAGCATATTAAACATGCATAATCAAGTGTTCTTAACTGCTTGTATGTGTAGAAGCTTCTGTTGTCAGAAGATTGGCGAGTACTCCTTAGCTATCGAAAGGATGTATGTTTTACCGTAGATAGAGTAGGCTGCGGCTGTACTTTTCTGTATTGGTAATACAGGTCAACTTCCAGTTTCTCAGAGTGGCATGGGAAGGGGCAGCTGGCAAGATAGAAACTCAGCACTTTTCTCAGGTGTAGAGAGTGAGAAAAGTTTAACCTAAGAGTCTGCATGCAGCCAGACCAGGAACTTGCACAGTTTCTATGCTGATTTCAACAAGAAACTGAAGAACCCAACTCAGATTAAAAAATTGCTTCCTTTAGAAAACCAAATGTGGTCCAATTAGCATATGCTTAATACTTCTGCCCTGTTATCAAGAAAGAATTTTCTTTGTGTGTAATGCATCCCCTGCTTCCCAAGTTACTATATCATGCATTAAACCCATAAAAGAGCCAGAAAGGCAATAGCTGGAATCAGTAAGGCAGGTGTTTAAAAGCAGGTTGATGGGACTCAGCATCTGTTCCCATGTTATTAAAGATTCTCCAGTCTAGATGTACTAAGCTCTATCTCCCATTTCATTGACTTGACTTTTTTGTACTAATGATTATAAGGTTCATGTATGCAATTCATTTCCAGGACAGCATGCATTCCCTTTGTCTTATATAGGCTGCAGTTTAACAGGTTTTGTGCTTTACTGTAATAAAAGAAGTTGAACAGATTTTGTATCATCTCAGAGTCATCGCACATCCAAAACCTCTCCCTCCAATAGGCACCTTGGACATGCAGGGGCATACAATCAAGCTCTTTAAAGTAGCCTTTTAGGAATTAGCAATTATAATAGCATATTACTGTAAAATTAAAAATCATTTTGTGCCTATGACTCTATGCATGGCAAGCTTCCCCCCTTGCCAGCAGCATTAAAAGATATCCTGACGCAGCCTCCTCCCTACCTCTGCCTTTTAGTCTCAGCACCAGAGAAGCCTCAGAGCACATGTGTGATTTAAGCTATGCTATTGAATTTTTTCCACAGGGAACAATTACTATAGAGTGACAAGTCAACCATTTTGATCATAACGGATCTAGCTCTGTTTAGTAACCACAGTATACACTGCCTAACCCAGGCTGAATAGCTCACTGTGGCAGTTTGCTTCCAATTTAAGAGGGCACTGTTAAACCTTAAAATAGGTTCTCATTTTTGGGTAGGAATGAAAGAGGCTCAATACCAGAAAGGCACTGTAGACATTTCAGTTGTGTATTTTCAGTTGCTGCTGCCTCCAACAGCCCTTGAGAAGCTACTAAAATACCAAAAGACCTAGGCAGCGTGCTGTGACCACACCCCTACACTGCTATAATTCATAAACCAAGCCTCTGCTTGCTGCCACATTCATATTTTTACCTGGTCAGTTAGGACAAAGACAAAGCAGCTTTGTGTTACTGAAGCTAGTGCAGAATATTTTTAGTAGAGCCAACAATCTGCTCTTCCCAAAATATTTTAAAAAGGACACTTCTGTAACCCCAACACTGTTTATGCTAAAGGCAATTGAAAATAGAACATTTATGCTAATCACATGTAAGCTTGGGCAACAAACAATCAACATTTTTCTCATGTAGGATCCACTGCAACTTTCTCTGTCCAGTTATCAAGCGTTCAGCACAGTAAAAATCTCAAGCTGCAACCTCTTCATGGAAATGTTTATTTTAACTTCTATAGTACACTGCTGAAGTCATGGAAATGTTTCCATTACACTTAAGTAAAAGTCTATTTTTCAAAAAGATCTTCACAAAAAACTGACCTGGAAATATTTTTAACATTAGAGCCACTGTTATGATCACACTATAAAGCAATGCAGTAAGGGGCTTTTTTTTTAAAAAAAAACACGTTTAAAAAATCCTTTATAAGAACAATCTGTACAAAATACTATAGTTAAAAATCAACATGTGGTATTGAAAAGCAGCGACTAGTGCTTTTTTACTGCTGACTTTAAGAGGGAGAGTGACAAGACACACCTTTATGAAGGAGAACCAAAGTACCCTGTATTACCAAAAAAGACCTTTTCATAATTTCTATGTATTGTATCATGCAAATTTTCTGCTTGAATTCTAGCAATGCTTGGCATTAAATATAACTATTTTACTTATTCCCATAAATGTCTTTAAATTGTTAGTATAATGCTCCCAGGTCTACTTTTCAAAGAAGATACTTAGATGCATAATGCAATAAGCAGTTGCTGAACTGCTTCCTTTTACAAGAAAGGACCTACTAAAAAGGAGCAATCCCAGTGACTTGCTTCAAGGAGCAAGTAATAGTCTCAGCAATTTTTGAAGGTACAGCTCCTAACTTGCAAATATTTAACAATAGATTTTAAGCATTCTTAGCAACACGTGGGAGTAAACAGAAGAAAATTGTAGCCACTCTCCAAGCATGATTGCTATGATCATGTACTTTTGTATACCACAGGTCAAACTCACTGTAAAATCTGGGAAACATTAGACTATAGTTGAATTCTGCTACTATTCAAAAAGGAGCAGTCCCTAATTTGAGCTGACAATACGATGCTTAGAGAGATTTGTGCAGACACATTCATTTCTAGTTTATTTTGTCTTGAACAACTAGCTTCTGAGAAGGAAACTAGCAGCTTGGGGACAGTATCTACGTATAATTGCAATGAATACAAGATTTTCCTTCTGGACTAAGTCCTACTCAGCTGTGCTTCTCATATTGGGATGGAGGTAAGAGGAAGAAGACAGGATAGAAGGCAAGGCCTGGACATAAGGTTATATTTATCCACTGGGAAGTCACGAGGTTTTGGCAATTCCTGACTTACTCATGCAAATGCTGCCCTTTGATGGCTACACTGTCAGGGTCATTCAGCTTTTACTCTAAGAGCAGGCAGAATACTGCCATACCTTAATGGAGTGACCAGCAAGCATCCTCTTTAGTCAAAGCAGGAGCAAGCAACTTCATGATTATAGAAAAACTCAGGGAAGGTGAAGGAGACTGAGAAATCTCTCAGTTGAATCTTGTGCTGCAAGTCTGAGCTTTAAAAAGTTTCTTAAAGAACAGAAAGAAAACACTCTTGTGTGTGAGCTGACCCCAGTCTCCTCAGTGACAGTGGATGCCTGGGCAGCATGCTGGCTGTTGCCTGTGTGATGATCTTTCTCTCTGGCTGTTGGCCTACTAGGCATCAGGCTAAAGTCTACTTTGTAGCTTATATTCTTCACTCACCTACTATTCTACAGATAGCACAGATGATGTGCCTGGACTAGCACCTGTTCCTGAGAACTGCACAAAATAACTTACTCTGTCATTCTTCAGGTCTCTTTTCTGCCTTTTTTTGAGATTCATCTGAGGCTGCTATCAAAAAGTTACAGTTCAGGTGTTTTTAAACCTCTTGCTACTTGTCCTCAAAAAATGCAACTTGACAAAATTAGCAAATACAGCCATCTTAGGTATTCCACATGAAACACTCAGGACCAATTCTATAAAATTTCTGAAAAAAAACCAGAATTTACATTAGCTTCAGTTTCAGATGGTTATACTCTCTTCTTCAGATTTGGACCAAAGATGTCACAGACATTATAAAAGAAGAGTCATCTGTGCACAACCAACATTCCACTCAGAAGAAGTTTAGCCCCTGCCTATCCACCTAGCTTTATGCCTGCAGATATGCTCTATTCTTGCTTACATTTCTAGTTCGAGAACAGCTCTGGTTTGTTACCTTTGCTTTGGAATTGCATTAAAATTTCAGCATCATAAACACAGAGCAGATAATAATTAAATTTGCATCATAAATATACAGGAAACTATTCTTAAAGGTGCCTTTTGTTAACATTCACACAGCATCTGTTGAAACTTGCACTTTGGAAACTAGCATGTGACCTATGACACAGCTCAACTGCAGAACTGCAACAAGATTTAACAACTCTGCTCAGTTTTGAGATCACTCAAAATGCATATTCTTCACATAATCAAGAGGATGTTTACTCCAGAAAAATATTATCAGAGACTGGGTATTAGACAACATAAGCCGATTTCTGATTGAGATGTGAAGTACATCAAGGCTTAGATTTATATCATTGGCTTATAGGAAATATACCACAAGACACAGAGTTCAGTGCAAACTACTGTTCTGGGTAGCTGAACACTGTCTTAAAAAATACACATGATGAAAAAGATTAGTAGCATGTCTTTACTGTACAATCACCCCACACACACACACATTCCCTTGCTTGCTCAAGGCAGCAATGTGAACAGGATTCTATTACTGTTACTTGATTTTTAAGTTTAACCACACACAGCTCCTTAAATCTGAAAGCTGAGATAATAAATGCAAGTCAAGTATTTTTTGTGGTACTCAAGACTTCTGTCAACTACTGTAACTCAAACAATCTATTTCAGTATTAAAAATAGCAAAAGTATCTTCTGAAATGACAAGCCATATCTGCCACTCAAAAGTACACAATCTTTTAATATATTTTAGAAACTGACTCAAGGAGAAACGAAAGAATCATAGGATTCCATCTGTCCCTCTTGCCTTTTTCTAACAAGTTAATATTTGATTAACAGTTCTGCTTCAACAGAGGTTTTGGGGCTTTTTTTTTGTTCTTTCCCACCTATACTGCGCTTCAAGCACAGAAGCTAATCACTTTCAAGCAGGATGTCTTGCTTTAATCTCCTCTCTGCCAAAAGAAGAGTTAAGTAGACACTTCCTTCAGTTCCTCAGTCACTGAGAAAGCTATGCTGGATGAAGGAGTAAAAAAAATCCATAGACTCCCTTAGAGTAATTGCAAACAGGCTAGCAGAAAGATTCATCATCACTCACCTCAGGAAGTTGTGCAACTGTGTTTTCTTTCTTGCCTAAGAAGTTACTGGATGAAGAAAAGGCAGAGTTTAACCTTGCCTGGGAAGAGACAATGCTCTTTTGAAAAAAAAAAAAATCAGTAAAATAGCAACTATCGGTTGAGGAGCTGTAGCTTTCTGTACAGGCTACTCCACCCTTCCCATATTGCAAAGCAGAAATGTCTGTATACCAAAAACCATAAGAAATTCTGTCTCAGTGAGAATACCAAGTGAAGATACATTAGAATACTGAGCGTGCCTTGAAACACTTGCAAGTATCACAGACTTGAAGAAAAAATAATCAGTTCCTGATTCCTCATCACAGTCACTTCTTTAAAATCAATAATGTCATACAGATGAGAAATCAGTTTTAGCTTTTTCTACAGAAGTGCTCATCCAGCTCAAAGCTGAACTCCACTGGTGAATCTACCAGGAGAAGGAAAAGACAGGGAGTCTAGAAAAAACACAACATAGGCAGGAGTCTCTTATCCAAGCTAATGAACTGGCAGAGACCAAAGAAGAAAGATAAGAATCTTGTTATTATTTCTGTGTGAGCTGAGCTATGTTGGTAAATCTATTCGGAAGGTAGGGAGAAGTCTGTGCTCTCTTGACCCTGTGAGAGGAAAGAAGGGTAAAAATCCACGTTGGAATCTCTCAGTGCCTCTTTGAGACTGAGGAAGAGACCTTGACAATTGGTACCTATCATTAATTCCTGAACCCAAGGATACATATTTTGCTGACATGCACTGGAGTTGAGAATTTTTGCTAGTCATAGAGGATGCACATACCATCACTTTTTCATGATGAAACTGAAAGCTCTGTAGAGCTTTAAGCTGCCTGTACCCTTCAAACATGGCAAGACAATGCAAAAGTAAAGATGACTACAGTCTGAAATCAGCACTTCATTGTTTCTAGTCCTGGGAAAATTTTTCTTACTCCCACACCAAAGGTGGAAAAATTACTGAAAAAAGCCTGTCCTGATAAGGTGCAATTATGAAGATTACTGTAGTTGCTGCCACCGTATCAGCTATATGATAAGCGTTCCTTTGAGAGAGCAACATAAATGGAAACAAAGCACAAGAAGTTGTCTACCACAGACTGACAGACCCAATTTCAATTGTATACTGCTGTAAATGGATGGCCATATCTTGGGTATAGAATGATTTTTATTCACAGAGAGAAGGTCCTGACTTTGTCATTTCAGCTTCCTTGTTAAACTATTCTTTTTCAAATAACATGAGTGACAGAAATAGATAATTGCAACTTTTTAAAAGCCAGCCTTCTGATCACTTCTCAGAACCTCCAGCTTTAGCCTGATACTCTTCTCTGTCTTCCAAAGCAAATGAGCAGTGTATCCAAGGTAGAAAGGTACAGGCACAGCTAAATCTTTAATGAAAGTAGAAGACTTCACTGAAAGTTTCTCTGACACAGTACACAGACTGCTGATGCACATCTCTAATTACATTACACCCATTCACTTCTTCACCTGGTGGGCTGCCAGCAGCTGCCTACAATTCTTAGAAAGGGTTCCATAACATATCCACAAAGAAAGCTTTCCTCTATGCAATCTCAGTTTCAAATGTATGTATTTCTTTGTCGCAGAAGCTAGGAAAATCCTGACAGATGGAAGAACCAGTAAACAGCTTCAGCCCTGGAAAGGCTGCATATTAACTCTATGTCAAGCAGAGATTACAGCCCTTAATTTCATAATCTGCCTCTGAAGAGCTACTTCCAACAATGTTACAGGGCCCAGCTCCAGATTTCTCCATTCAGAATTTACCTATAGGCAGTCTTTATGTCTCTGCCATACCACAAGTTCTATCATATCATACCATTCATTTTTACGGAATATAGAAAGTTACTTAATCTAACTTCTTACTGAATCCATTATAAGTAAGTGGAACAGCCTGCCTTGTTTTAGAAAGCATGAAAAAGATCAGCAAACTCTACACAGTGATGTTTCTATGACTTCAGGATTTTGCAGATCAGTATGTCTTGGCAACTGGAAGTATGACATTTAGATAGTTTTAATAAAATTTAAATCTAATTAGACTACAATGTAAAAACTATGATGAAGCTAAAGCCTCTGTATTTTCCATGATGAAAGGATTTTATTGACCTAATGCAAAAGTTTTTTAATTCGTGTCACACTTCCTTAACCATACTGGTTCAAATTCTGACTGGATTGTTAGAAGGAATTCTCTTTGGTAACTGATACTATTTAAAGCAAAAAATTTGAAATCTCGTGAGGCCTTATGATTATTCCCCCCCCAGGGAATTAATTGAGACCTTCCTTTTAGTTAATAGGATGCTAGCAGCTAGCTCCTTCTAGGCTTGCATGTAAGTGGATTTTGTCTGCTCTTAAAATACCCTTCCAATCACATTCTGGTGCATAGTTTTATTCTTCTGTATCTTCTGTCTCAAGTTTACTTGTTATTTTCAGTGCAGTACAGTGACATAGGCAGTGCGTTCACCTAAGAATGATGATATTCCTTAATATTAATGGGGATAATGCTTAGTTTGAACCTAGGCTACAGGGTACATCCCAGTAACAAAGAAGGAAGATAAATTGTAGCTCACTGGATTCTGTCTGCAGCTTTCATAGGTGTAACTACTTGCTCTTCATAAGGTATCTTCAGCCTCACTCAATGAGAGGAAAAGTTTAGTAGTTACCAGTTCACATTTGCAGACTTTTGGACATTTTCAAATGCACCTGCCTCTCATGGTCATACTTAATCATAAAGCTTGTCGTGACAACACTTGAGAACCTCACTTAATAGGGTTTTGGAGACAACTTCTGCAGCCTCAAATACAAGTGCTATGCCACCTTCCTATTGGAAATCACATCCTGGAGACAGGAAGTTAACTTGCCTGAAAGAAAGAGAAAAAACTGATTTATATTCTCATTCTTCCGCACTGCTGTCTTACTTGACTGTTTTCACTTTCTGTACACAAAGACTGTGCAAAAAAGGCCAGGGAAATGCCAGAAAGACACTGTGTAACTTGTAGTAAGACTGCAAGCTTTTCAGTACCACTAGAATTATTATACTACCATAAATTCTATTACCAATAGAGCAATACAACTTTAAGTTCCTAGCCCAGAACAGACCAATCTATTATGAACACACTTTTACAGCATAAGTGCATCACAGTGGGAGAAGACCCGTTTCAGCTGCAGTAGTTTGAAAACAAACCCTCCTCACATAGACAGTCCCTCACAAGTATTAACCCCTAGGGTGAATTTAGACCTGTCATTTTTAAGTACAGTGGGGAAATAAAATCCAGCTTGCTAATTACTAGTTACCACTGTAAGCACACTCAGTTTTCTTTATCATTAAGAAACAGCACATATGAAAGACCCTTAGAAGATGACAAACAGTAACATCTAACATGCAAATCAGTGTCCCAGGAGTTTCAGTCTCCTGGGGCCTTCTTCATGAGGACAGCTGCCAGCTACAGATGCTTGGCTGACTAATTGGCACTAGCAATAAACAATATTTGAATTTGTCCAGGAAAGGAGCAGAGGGTCTGAGAAAGGCTTATCAACATACGTTAAAAAAAACCCTAAACTGCTACGCCTCTTTATTTAAATTATTTAAATTTAAATTTATCTTTGTTTAAATTATCTCTGTGATTCATTTCTAGCCCTAAAAATTGCACTAACACCAAGTAGTGGTTTATAATGCTCTAGGCACTACCTTAGCTATTGGCAAATTATAAAGCAGGTAGATAGTACAAAAATAAAACAAACTGCTACTATAATAAAGGATACTATACACTCGGGACTTCATAAAGCAATTTTGCATTCAGGTCTGACCAGCTTACAAGCAAACAAAACTTTTCATCAAAAAGATTGCTAGATTGTTTAGCAATATGCCAGCCCTTGAGCTACAAGACAATCTATCCTATCTGTAACACTGATACTGCTACAAAGTTGTTCTCAAACTTCTAGACAAAAGGTATCAATATAAAGTTTCTCAGGAGCTGTTACCCGAGTTATACAATATCTGAAAGGATTTAGATGCCTCTTTCAGAGATTAAAGAATAAATTTACTGGAAAACAACAAACAGAACTAGAATAGACTTTCCTTGCATTCAGACGTGCACTTTCCAGACCAAGCTAGATTGTCAAACTGAAGAGTATTAAGAATTTCAGGAAAGGGAATGAAGTGATAGACAAACAAGTTACAAAAGAACCTGGAAAAAGGAAGGGGCTGGAGAAAGCAACCATAAGTGCCAAGGACTGAACAGAAAAGATTGAAATATAGGATATTGTGTGCAGCAACAATTGTTTTAAAAGCTTCTGAATAAAAAATTAACAGCTGATGGTGTACTCACTAGGACTTGCATCTAGTCCGAGAAGGAGAGCTGTTAAGATAGGGAAAGAGCCAGCAGGACAGATGGCTGGTGAAGGAACTGACACTACAAGAGCTGGAACATTCAGTAGAGAGGAAAAACAACAGCTATACCCATGAAGGAACTGCTGCCAAGCACATAAGTGAAGTGAGAGGAATCATGCCATTTCGACAGCTCCTATAAAAACGTGGATGTGCTGAACTGCAGGTAACATATAAGGACCCAAGCCTGACAGTTCAGCATCGGTGCAGAAGCAAAACCACAATCGAATGGTTTTGCATCTACAGGGAGGTTTCCTGAGGTCTCATGAAAATTGATCTCAAATTCTATTAGCACTTGATAGCATCATAAGAAGCAATAGTTCTGATAAAAAAAAAAAAAAAGCAGAGGTGTAACAATACCCAAAATGGGCACCTAAATAAAACAGTTTCTGCACTGACTACTGATTAGCCAATTTGCTTTTTCATACTGCTTTTCCAGCCCATTTCTGCTGACAGTCATTGAAAACAAGAGGAAAACGGCATCCTTATTTTGAGTTGTGATACACATTTCAGTATGCACTGTATAATATTAAGAGTGTTTGGGCTCTACAGTTCAAGAAAAAAAGCTCATTGTTGAAGACAGCTCTTCCAAAATTCCTTAAGCTGTGCTGAGACTTTTACCACTATTGCAGAAGAAAAATGTCTGTGACATGGACAAGTAGCATATTAAAAATCCTGTCAAATTTCTTACACAATAAGATTATCTTTCTGATATTTGGAAAATTAGATTACTTTCCAAGATGCAGAAAGATTTTTAATACACAGGCCAGGCAACCTAATTAAATAAACAGTATGGGATGGCTCCAAAACATTATAGATCACATGTTAATGTAAAAAGTCAACATAATTATGAAGTACCCATCCCAGACTTTTGGGTACATGAAACAGATTTAAATGAACCACTAATATAATAATGAGTATAAAAATAATCATCAGAATAACAGATATAAATTAGTTTTTGTAAGTTGCACTGACTTATATGCTTGCAGTTCAGAGAAAAAAACCCAAACAAAACAGTTTAAGAGACATCAATGGCAGGACTACTGAAACCGACTACTATTTAAGCTACTTTAAAGAAGTAGGTAGTACAAGTCTTAAAGGAAACCATTCTCTCTGAAAGCTGTAGAGTACTTGTGTATCAGTTGGAAACCTCTTCCATTAAATGGAAACTGGCTCACAGATTGCTGATGGAGCTCACACCCAGCACAAACCCCACATCCCACTATCAAGCTATCTACAGAGATATCAGAAATTAAAACACACTTTTGTGGTATTTCCCTTCCTCTTCAGACCACCTCAAATTAGCCTTTCCTAGCTTTTTGTTGCATTCCAGCTTTGCTAGAAGGCAGCACCAACGCAAAAGAACAGTGAGAGGGCAGGAAAGCCACAGCTGCTGTGAGGAGATGCCAGGAGAGGCCGAGTAAAAAACAAAAAAAGCCAGAAGGCCAGGCAGGTAACACGAGCAGCTTTTGTACACCCCAGAGAGGATTACTAGCTTTCCCATGCAGTGTTTACTCAGTGCAGTCAACTTCTGCCAGGCCAACACTCAATCCTCCCATTCTGCATCCCAGTCACTTCCCAGTTTAGGAACTGGTAGAAGTGGGCTAACAGTCAGCAACTCAGCCCAGCATCAGTAAATATGCCAGAACTTATCACGTACAGTTAAGACATCAGCTAAGGCACCTTCTTCCCAGGTTAAAAACTTACTGTGGTGCTAAAAGTCTGTCGCATAGCATTGGAAAGATACAGGTAAGGCAAAGCAAGGCTGTTCCTCAAGAGGGCACTGACACTTTACTTCTGAAGCTAACGTTAAATACCCCCCAACAAGTGCAACAATAAAAAAAAAACAACATACAGATGACACTTCACCTGGAGAACACCGAGGAATGGGTCTCTCTTGCCCAAAGCCAGGCGCCTGCCCCTCGGGCACAGGGGGATCTTCCTGTGGCCACAAGGCCTCACGGCACGCGCCGCCACCATCCCAGGCTCCCCTCAGCCCGCCCGCCCACAGCGCCTCCCTCGCCGCTGGTTGGCGCTTTGCCGCCGTGTCTCCGCCCCCGCTGCCCAGCAGCCAATCAGAGCCAGGGCGGCGGGAAAAGAGCCTCTCTGCTGCGGCGCCCGTTGGTGGGTGCGGCCGCCATTGCAGCTCCCTCAGCGCCGGCGAGGACCGGCCGGGCTTCTCACCGTGCCCCCGCAGGACAGGTAATGATGCCTCTAGGCAGCAACTAAAAGCGGCTTCCTTCCTTTATCTCTTTCTTGGTTTTATCATGCTAGCCTTGCAGAAGAAAGGAGGGGAAAAAAAAAAGAGAGGGTGTCCTGGTTCCCCCTGCTCCTCAGGATGGGGGCTTCTTCCTGTAAAGCTCTGCCTGTTCTCTTTCTGCTCTGCTGTTATGGGAAATGAACCCTGCTAGGCAGGTGTCCTGATGGCTATAGCTTTATTAAATAATAAAATGTTTTATGAAGTAATTTGTTATTAAGTAGGCAATGGGCTATTTTCAAAACGCTAAGGCTTTGGGTTTTTTGCTGGTGTGCAGATCCTTACCCAGGCCGTACCAAGCTGAGATCAAAGCGACCCATTTACTGTTTATATTGGACGGGGAGGTCTGAGGTGACAACGAGGGCAGTTGTGCCCATTTGCAGTGTACCTCACCAGTGACCAGCCCACCAGTCATGGAGTTAGTCAAATGGAACAGACAATAAGCAAGTCCTACAGGGCAAGTTCTTTCTGCTGAATTTACTGACTGAAGGAATCACGGTCTGTCTGCCATCCTTCTTCCCTTAAGTGGATGAACCTATAAATTCAGTCTTGATCCTTAAGAGTAGGCTGAGATAGAGCTCTTCTATGAGTCTCTGTATCAGTTTTTATTAAGACAGTGGATTTTAGGAGCTTGGGATCAAATTGATTAATAACATTGTTTATGTTGTGTTTACTCAAGGGGCAGGAAGGAAACATTAAATTACACCCACTTGAAGTTACTTGCTAATGAATAATGTAATTATACACTAGGGTATTAGAAGGTTTTTACATTAAGTCCCTGATGTTTTTGTTGTCTCATAAGAATCATCTATGTTTAGATTAGCTAGAATTAACATTGCCTCTTTAAAAAGTCTGTATTTGTAATGCGGTAAAAAGAGTTAGTGTTAAGAGAATAATGTTTAAATTATCAGGGCAGGTGGTAGCAGCAAAAAGCCCAACACTTCTACATTTGATGTCATGCACATCTTTTAAAGGCACGAGTTCTTTAACAGGCACTTGGAGACTTCTTAGAGCTCTGATCACAGCATGCACAGAAATCTGATGATTCTACTTTTTCTATATCCCAGTTCAGGGGACTAATGGAAACTGACTCTCTAGTGTAATAACTGTATGAATTGGCCAGACCTGTCATTTCAGTTTTACATTTGAACATAAAAGTGTAAGAAACTACTGTACTGCTAAATTCAAATATCCTCAAAGAAACTCCAATAGCAAAGCAACATTTATTCAGGCTCTAATCTACTGTCATGGGCAGCAAACGCCCAAGGCTGACATCAGTGATGACCTGGCAAAAGGAAGAGGTGCTCAGTTCTGGCTCAGAAAGACTAATATACGATGTAAAGAGGGGCTAAACCCAAAACATGTGCCATTCATATGTCAGTAAACATAGCGGTAGTAGAAAGCTTTGTCATTTAAAGTAGATTTATTCAGTGTGTTCTGGGTTGCCTCTTGCCTTGCTCCTCTGCTGGTAGAAATACATAGTGTCAGGAGTCCCAAAACCTTTAGTGGCTGCAATGTTGGTTTTGAGAATAAGAAAAGTGATTTTTAAGAGCTCAGAGACAGGTTTTCAAGTACTTGGCATCTGTAAGTGGGGACAGATTTTCAAAAGAGGTTAGCACTGGCTGTTCTGAGCCCTTGTGAAGATTTGTCCATTTTGATTATGTGCCTAACTGAACTGATCTGTTGAAAATCTGGTCCCTATAGTTAAGAATGACATTCTTAGAATGCTGTGAGGACAGTAATAGCATGTCCAAAAAAAAGGAACTATACAGAAGTCTCCACTCAGTTCCATACCCTAAAGCTGACACCCAGCACAATTAAGAAATTAAGACAGGGTTGATCTCTCTGGTATATGCTGGCAAATAATTTTCTAGTTTGAGACCAAACTTAACAGTGAAGGTAACTATTATTTTTCTGCTTTTGTCCTGTCTGTATTTAAAGTATTATGCTTTTGTGAAAGGGAGGCTGCTAGCTCTAAGACTGCAAAATGCCATATGTGTTTGGGAAAGTACAGGTGTGAAATGCTTTAATTAAAATGTAAGTATCCATTAATAATATTGTGAATTCTGAGATACCACCACTGCTTCTAGAGTTGTTTTACCTTCTGACCTAGAGGGTAGGATAAACATTTTGATTCTCTTTCACTGTAATCAATGGTGCAATTCCTACTGAGTTTGATTTAGCAGTGTTCAGTCCTGTATGAAAGTAGCTGCAATATAAACAAAATGAATGGTGTGTGTTGGAAAGAAACCTACTTCAATTGGCCATCTTTTTTTTTTTCTGGCAGAGCTATTACAGGGTAGTAAAATTGATTCATGTGCTCTTTCTGGCTAGTTACATGTCTTATGATTGCAGATTCAAGCACTGTAGAACATTTTTAGTTCTGTTTTTTAATAATGCCTTCAATTTGAAATTAAGTTAGTTGTCCAGCCATGCAATGTTTTGGCTTTGTCTTTGGTCCCTTAAAAATCACCATGTCTGAGTAGATATTGAATACTTAAATAAATTTTACATGGTTGGAGATTAGTTTGCATTTATGAGAAGTACTCATAAAGCACTCATGAATAGTCATGTGAATTTTGTATAAGGAGTTAATATTTTGCTTTTATCATCAGGACACAAATGATTATTATGAATTTGCAAAGTTCTTGTAAATGGATTTGGAAGTAATTTCTGTGCCAAGGCAAACCACAGAAAGGTAGTTTCCTTAACCTTAGGTGTTTGTTGGGTTTTTTTTTCTTATTTACTTTGCAATCCCACAAACTTTGCAATGCCTTATTAGTGAATGGATGCTGTGCGTGATATGCCCTCTTTGCCCTCTTTGCTAAGTGGAAACGTAGTGCAAGATTCCTTGTAAAATTTTCTCCTCCTGCTTCCACAGAAGAAGAAAAAAATATATATTCATCAGCTTTATTTGATAGAAAATGGCTTATTATGGAAAAAGTAAATCCTCTGTTATAAGTGCAGGAGCTATTAACATGGCTGTTTTATAATAAATTTGTATGCCTTTGAATAAAACTTCCTTTATACACAATCTCCATCACTTGGTGCCAGCATAAGCCCTGGGAAAATGAATTATTAATTATTGCAACTGAAGAAACAAACAATTTTCTGTGGACTTTTGAGGGAAGGATAAAAGACAAACAAGACAGAGCTGTATTCTTGCATATGTTGTACTACTTCTGTGCTATGCTTGCACAGCTTAAATATAGATTTTAAAATAATCCAGATTAAGTAGACTATAATACTGTAATTCTTACGTAGGAAGCATAGGATACTGTCTATATGATTGTGTTGCACTTATGGAATAGCTGAGTAAACCTCAGATAAACAAATGAAAATAAATCCAATGTGGCTAAATTTAAGTCAGTAACTCCCAGAGCAGTAAGCTTCAGAAATGAATGAAAGTGATAAAGAGATTAATTGTTTTTAAGATTTATAGACCTTTATAGACCTTTCATAAAATAAAACTGGAGAGTTAAGATACCCTGCTGTTTCTAGCCTGCCAGTGTTAGCTGGAACAAACTGTAAGATTTGAAAACTGTGATAAATTAGAATAGTATGGTGATTGTACAGATTGACAAGCCATCGTGAAGAGAACTGCCCATAGATACGCTCTGAGTTCCAAGCACAGACCCTTCCATTTTGCTTCAGAGCCTGCCTACAAGTTGGAGACTGTATTTTACTTGCAATTTAGCTGTGGTGATAGGATGTTGTGTTGTTTTGTTGATGTGAAGTGCAAGCAAGTTTAATATTAAAGATTTTGATTGGGCTGAGAAATAATCTTGTGTTTATTGTTAGTGTGGACACAAAGCTCTGGAGTTTTTATTATCCTTCTAGTGCTGCATGTATGCATGTTAAATATGTCTAGTACATGCTCTGAAGTCAGACTGATTTTCTGTAGCACTTGCTACATGTTTCATCTTGTGGGGTTTTTTTTCTGGTTTTTTTTTTTGTATTGTATAACTTGAACCCTAAAATTCCAATGCATACCCTGCACATCAGGAGATCAGTGCAAGCTCTTTTCCCAGACACATCATTTAGGTCACTGTGCCCTCTCTCTGTCTCATGGTATGTACACAATTGTCATGTTGGTAAACACACAAGGTTGAGAAGGGGTATGTTTTATAAATCTTTCCTCTTCCATCACAAAGAGTGAAGATACTCAAAATTCGTAAGAAAAATCTGTCACAGAAGGCTAGAGAAATTTCACAGCAGTCACAAGCCTTGTGCTTTGATGTGCTTATGATGAGATTTGGCTTCCTTTGTCACGCTTTTGGGAGGGGATAACTTAGCTCTGTTTTACATCTGTATCCCTTGAATGCCCTTCTGCAAATGAAGATTTAATTTGGTGAGGCTAATAGAGTGAATCTGATTCAGCTCGCACCTCACTGACATTGTGAGCCCATTATGGCATTATTACTCTCCAATTACAGGCATGAAGGTAAGAAGTGGCCTGGTAATGAAGGGTACACACCCAGAGCGGTGTGGCAAGAATTTTAAATGAGGCAAAAGGCAAAAATAACTTTAAATAAATAATTCTACTACACCGATAACTACCAAAAGGCCATTTTTCCTAAGTGGCTACTTTGAAAGATTCCCCAAGGAGTGTTACTGCTCAGCATTACTGTGCCATCACCTCTTCATCCAGGCTACTGACTGGAATTTGTCTGAGATGCGAATACCTACAATTTCTATAGTTCTGTGCACTGCATAGCACTTGTAGCACTTGCACTGAAGCAAGGTCAAGCAGTTTGGTATCATAATGCTTATTTAATTTGTGAGAATAATGTCAAAGCTACACTTCAAAAGAAAAGAAGTCCAACATGGAAGCATTTTTTCTGCTGTAGTGTTTAATGTACCTTCAGTTTTGAAAATCAAATATTTAGTGTCAGTTTATTTATCTGTGCCCCTAGAAAACACAACTATTTATTATCATTTGTCTAAAATCAATGGTTTAAGATATTAGAAACTAATTTGTGCACCTTTCCAAAATGTCCCTTGTCTTTTGTGAGTAGGATTTTGTGAGACTGACTGTTTAGGGTATCCTACAGGATGCATTTTTAGAGAAACTCGTGCCTGCTGTAGGATCACTTCACTGAGACGGTTCTGAATGTGCCACAGTAAACTAAAAGTGAATCGGGGGGGGGAGACACAGACTGGGACAGGAGGAAGCACAGGGATAATTGTCAATAGAGAGAAGAGCCCATATAAATTACATCTGTGGTATCAAATACATATAAATTACATCTGTGGTATCAAATGATTTCATATTGCTTCAAAAATATGAGTATTTCCATTTTGAAGAAAAAATAGACCCACAGAGGACTAGTGGCCAGAGAAAATGGAATAAACCTGAGCAGTAAGAAAATAACTTATATTTTCTCTATATGTATATAATTATAATAATATATGTAATATAACAATATATAATATAACACATATATAATATAATAAATAATAAGAGTGACATCTAAGAAAATGGCAGAAGCAGAGGCAAAAGCCAGACATTCCTCTCAGAGGAGGCATTTCAAACTTCAGGTCCTGCTGACAGAGGAAGGGATCCAGTGAAGTGTGAATAGTAGACTGCTGACTGACAGAATAAAAAGCAATAGCTCATTTTGTTTAGATACTCTTTTTACCCTTTTTACCAATTTATGTACAAATTGTCACATAAAGGTGTGCTTGGTTTCCGTTTCAAAGCTGTCAGCTGCAGTGTGACATGCTGTGATACAATACAGTGCTTTGGGGATGCAGATCCATGCTCGGTTTTAAGATGATGCAAATCAGTGCTGCTGCACACAGCTTTTAGCTGCCTCAGTTCCTTAGTTTAGTTGACTGTACAGGGCTGCTTGAGGTGCTAGAGCCATTGCAAAGGATATGGTGAAAATGAAGTGCAAAACAATCCTTTTTGGTGGCTGCACAGGTTCACACTGGCTGAGTCAATTTTTGTGAACATGTGAAAAGTGGACTTGCACATAGTTGCTCCTTGCCATTTGGCATAGTTTATTAAATTATTAAATGTCATCTTTCATTTATATCTGTTCATTTTTCTGCTCTGGGCTGCTTTAAAACTGGAAAAATTCACTTAAGTGTTCTAGGTGCTATGGAGACAGTGCTGATGTCAGAAATGTTTTCAGTGGGGGCCTGGAAAAGGGAAACAGATGGCTGCAGTTACTGTTGGACATGGTTGGCTGTTGGTGCATAACATGAAGCAATGGAGTGCAGTACAGAATTGCTGAACTAGCAGTGGATGGGGTAGGCTGTCGGGAAGGTAGGAGAGCTTGTGGAGGGGCAGAGATTGTTAGCTTACCCCCGCTGCTGTGTTAATGAAATGCAGTTTCTTTGTGTCCTGTTGGGTCCCCCCAGGGCTGAGCCATACCATATGGCTGCCTTACCTTGAACTGATGCCAGCTCAGGTGTCTACTATTTGCAGACTTGGTCCAGATTGCACTACCTGTTCAAGTCTGGCTTTCTTCTATCCCACTATATGACGAAGTATCTTTCTGGTACTTGGGTTATCTTGACCTCTATTTTCTAGCTGGCTTCTCAATTCATGGGGCTTTTATAAGAACTGAGGAGCCAGGGTGAAGAGATAGTATAGATGTACCTTGAAGTGCCACTGTTAATGAAATAAATGCTTATTTTTTCCTTAATCATTGACCTCTTGGGTGATGTTAAATGCTGTTGCCATTGTAAGTTGCCACTGTATCTTGCACTGAACTGGAGTAAAACCAGAAACAGAACCCTGAAAAAACTTTCCAAATCTTAGACTTCTCCTTCAATCTGAGGAAAAAATCCCCATCTATGAACCTTGAATCCAATTTTGTGCAGTTAACATAATGCAGAGCTCTGCTGCTAAGGTCATTTTCTTGGTTGTTGAGTTAACCACCCTGCAAGGTTTCCCTACACGCCTCTTGTCGCTTGCGTGACAGGATCTTTCCAGCTACTTTCCAGCAAAGCTGCTTAGTTGTGGCTGCTCTGCCTTATCTGTTGCCTTACTTGCTATTAGTTTTTATTCTGAACTACCAATGAGCAGTCAAAGTGTCTTTATTGTTTATTTATGAAGCTTTCTAAAATGCATCTTTTATTTTACCTTCTATTGTATTTAGAAGAAGCTGCGTCTAAATATCCCATGAGCTCACCTTCCTTTCAAGTCCATCCTTTTGAAACTCTCATTTGCTGTTATTTCTATAAAGCCTTTGCAGTAATTAAAGAGTGCTTATCATGATGTTCAAAATCATTTTGTGACTTTACTTTCCAGTCACTCTGTGCTGTTGTCTAAAAATAAAATGAAAGATTCTGTAAGCTCTTCAGTGCAGAGATTGTCTTTTTGTAAAGTGTTTAACACAGCGGGGCCTAGGAATCCAGGCAGGGGCCTATAATACCAGCTTGAGAGAGAAGAAAAAAGTGTTTCCAGGAATAAATTATTTTTTTGATAGGAAGGTAAGTGTAAGGTGCTTTCAGGGATCATTTCTTCGTCATGAAATGTGCGTTAATGCTAACAAGATTCAATCATTTTTAATCAGGCTGACATGTCTACAATGCAAAGAACAAAGTTTTTTTTATTGATGGTATTTAGGACACCAGTAGCATTTACACGAGCTAGAATGGGCTTTGTGACAAAATGATTCTGTGCTCGAAAGCTACAATTATTCTGTAAACTTCAAAATCCAGAATTCAAGATTAGAAGAGGCTGAGAATTTCTGCATTTGATTGGCTCAGGCTGAAAGCTGGAGAAAAAGCGGTTTGCCTTTTATGTGTTCTGGCAGCTACAACAATGCTAACCAAGGAAAGTGTCATCTCCCTAGAGTGTCTTTTCAGACAAAAGTACTATAGGGCAATAATGAATCTCAAAAGAAATTCACGATTGGAAAAATCAGTGTTTTGCATATAAATGGTTCTAATGGAGCTAAGAGCATCAGTCTTGTGTTCTATTACTTTGAAAGATGCCATGTGAATCCCTGTAGCTTTTAGTGATTCAATACATGAAAGGTGTCGTTCATTTTAATTTGTATTATCTCCCTTATAAAATATTAAATAATCCTTTGGCATAAAAAAGTTCTATTAGGTCTTTAAGATTATACAGAAATATTGTTCATAACTTGAAAATTTAAGTTTCCAATGGATGACATAAACCATGATCAGCAGACAACAATTTCTACTGGTCTAGACAGAAGTATCTACAGGTAGATAGATTGAAAGTTGTAAGAAACACATACCCGCCCCCCCCCCCCCCCCCCCCCCCGGAAAAAAAAAGAAACTAATTTAATGATAATCACTGTAATGGTGACATCTCATGGAACTGGTGGGTTTCTAGTTACTACTCAGTCTGTCTCTATAGAAAATCAGAATTTACATGAGGGCTTCCTATTTCTAATCCCTATTTGGGATAGCATTCTGTGTAGCATGCTTTCTTTTACTTAGTAAATCCTGTTTGAAAGATGTTGCTTGTTTCAGAAATTAATTCTGCTCTACTGTTCCCTTTGCTATAAATCCGTTTTTAGAAAAAAACTCTGTTGTTTTCAAGACAGAGGCAAAATAATTTTGTTTCAGCTTTTTTTTTCTTTTCCCCTCTGATTTTTGTATAGAACCTTCATTCTTAGTCCTTGGTGTAAAAAATGGTGACATGTAGTTTTAATTAAATTTTGGGGTTGAAATTCACATAATTTGGACTGTCTTTGTATTAAACTGTGGCTCCTGAAAAAGAAACTGAAAAGGCTTAATGGGCTGAATTTAGGAACTGGGAGATCTGGATCCTTTCCCTGATGGTACTGCAAGTTTTCTCTGTGTGATGTTTTAAAATCTTGTTTCCTCCTGCCTTTAAATATTCTGAAGAACTATCTGTGAAAAATATACTGATTTATAAATGACAGAAAACATACACATTGTTTAGCTTTATTTTTAAGTATTTGAGTTGTATGAGGCCTTGTGCTGTCCCCTTATATAAAAATTGTTAACTTTGATTATTCTTAACTACCAGTACTTTCTGAAAATATAAAGCCATTCTTTAAATAATCAAGTGTTTGTTCATGGTTATGTTTTTCTACGCTTTAATTATGAGTAAAATTTTTTAAACTGGCATGGATTTACTAGTACAAGTCACCTTTTCTGCCAGTATCTTCAAGAGGACAAGCACAAAGAAACAGGTGTTCTGGCAGAACGTTCGAAATAGAAGAGCTCAAAGGAGTTTCAACGGCCAAGGAAAACACACAGATTACACTTCTGTGAGGGGTGTTCAGTGCGTGTAGTTTTGTGCAACTACAGTATAAACACATTTTCCACACAGTATCTGAGCTAATCGTCTGCACAGCCTTTATTGTCAGTGGGAAGACATAAGCACTTCCACGTGCAATTAATTTCAGCTTTTGCAAATCCGAGTGAAAATAGCTGCTTTGCAGAGCTCAGCGCAGTGTGCACTGCTATGCCCATGGAGCTGTTTGGCTATATCTGCAGGGGAAGAAGAGCACAACATGTTTGTCTGTGCCTTGTATCACTTCAGATGATGTTTAAACTACATGTCTGTCCTGAATATGCTTAAACATAAGACAGATTTGCTTTGAATTGATTTTGGCCAAAAGCTAATCACTTTTAACAGATTGCAGTTACTAACATATAGCACAGCTAAATGACTGTCACCTCTTCGGGAAGAGTTGTGGCACCAGCAAGACATGCTTGTTCTATAAAATGCCTAACGTAATTCTTTCATTTTAGAACTGGAGTGTTTGGTTATTGGCTGTCTGGTTTACCCCCTCTTCATCATGTCAGGTGGATGTTGATGTGTTGCATTGCTAATTCTAATGATTGTGCTAAAGGCAAAAATGAATTAAAGTCAATCAGAACTAAAAGAAAATGTGAAGAAAAAACATGTCTAGGGAAAGAGAGCATTGTAGTGTAACTTAAAACCTAAAGCAGTTATTTATTCTTGTCTTGTTTGCTCAGGTAACTGTGATAGGAAGTATAAAATACTAAAGAAATTAGTGTTTTTTGAGTCCTTAAAGACTGATACCTGTTAGGTTATGAATACTGAAGTTTTGTGGAAATATGGTAAGAAATAATCGGTTTGCCATTCCTATGTTCTGCTTATATGTCTACAGGGAATGTATTAACCATGGATTTCTTTAGCCTTGATCCAAAAGCACTGGGTAGGTCTCTCACATGTGCTTTGTTGAGGGACAACAGCCATTTGTTTTTGCAGAAGATAAATGATGATGGGCACCCTTTATTTGTTACAGTCACTCCTCCACAAGTAGTTGTTAAGCCTGTTATGTGAATAATGTCCAGCAACAGTGAAATCTGAAGATGTGAATGTCATACCTTTATTTTTCAGTTTACATGACGTCAAGATCTTTCTCTAAAAACAAACAAACAAAAAACACCCAAAACCCCCCCCTGCTCTGTATTTTCTGCTTGATACTGAGAAATTAAAATAACTTCATCTATAGGATAAACACCGAAAATGTTACATGCTTAGTTAGCACTTCACATACCTTACATATTTATTTAACTAACATTAGTGTGGCCCTACAAAAAAGAACTCGCTGAAGGGTAAGTGAAACTCAGCATTAAGTGTTGAACAGAATGAAGGGAAAATATTCTCTAAAGGGTAGACATGGATAATTTGAGTTGAGAAGTATATTGTTTGGCAAAGCAACACCATCCTGTTGATACTTACGTGATGCTGACTTTTTGACTGGTTTGGTCCAAAGACTGGTATTTCCCACTGTAAACCTTCCTTTTTGTAGAAAATCAACAAGATGGTATGGTTTTGCAGTTTGTTTTCTATTTTCAGAGGTGTGGGAGATTTGCATGTTCTGTATAAATTGTGTTGTGTGTATATATATATATGTGTGTGTGTGTGTATACATGCCAGTGCATTGGTTATATTGTATGAGATTTATTTGGATATTTACGTGCATTCATCTTATAAAAGTTTCTGTCAGCAGCACTAGAGTTAGGTCTTAATTTTCCTTTGGATAAAAGGACCAAGCACCCAGTATCTCTCTTGTCTTTCTCCAAAAAAAATAAAATCAGTTATTATTTTAAGAGTTTTAAGTTGGCGGACCTGCTTGCTGTAATGTTCGTGACCAGGGCAATGAGCTGTGAGAGGTAAGATATTTGAAAGAACGGTACTGAACTTTCTCTGTGAAGATTGTTCTTAATTAAAGATTTAGAAATCTTTGGTTGAGAGAATGCAGTCATTTTGAGCTTAGACTTTTCTATAGCATCCAGTCCAGGCTTCTGAGAACTTGGAAATCAAGGTTTGCTTCTTTTCAAATAATTCTTTGTAGTGAAAGCTGATGACTGGTACACTTTTTCAGTCTAGTATGGTTTTGTTGTGTATTTTTTAATCTAGAAGCAGCTGTAAGTAGCTATTGTTAATAGGGAAATGTATCTTCCAGATGTATTTGTAGATTGTGATCGTCCTGGACCACACAACACATAAAAAAAAAGACTAAAAAGCCACGTTGGAAATTTTATTTGAACATCAGCTGAAGGGAGGTATGTGCCAAAATGGGTTTTGAGTGTTTTTTTTGTTGTTTGGTTTTTTTTTTTTTCCCCCTGCAGCTCTGCAGACGAAATGAGCTGCATTGATTCAGAGAAGTTAACAAATGTTCTAATTTCTGGCATCACTGCATTACTAAGCAAGTTCTGTCCTATCAGCTGCAGTGAAGTAGTGTGTCTCCAGTCTTTCTTGTTGAAGTCTGCATAATGTTCATGCCCATGTCCTGTACTGTTCCTGGGTATAACGAATTCTGCCTTTATCATTTCAAGGAAGGCAAGTTTCAGAAGACAGTTACAGTTCTGTGTATTAGTACATAGGCAGAATTAAGTGAGATGTGACTATGCCTAAACAACATGTCAGCTATCTTTGTATATCATATGACTCAGAAGCTACTTCAGCTGAAGTCAGTTTAAACCAAACAAATAAAGAGGTATAGTCTAGCTAAGATTCTGAACTTGTGCTTTCACACTCCAAATGATGACTCAGTGATATTACAGTGTACTGTGAAAATGTTCTCTGACACATGGCCATCCATCACTACGACTCTGTGATCCCATAATAAGTACAGAGATTAATGTTTTATTACAGCAAGGTAGCTTTTACAATTACATATGTAATGAGAGAGGGAGCAGGGGGATTGTAAAGTCTCCATCTTTCTATAATTAATATAGAACTCAAATGACCTAAAAATGAAGAACATTATCATCCTGGAAAAATAAACTGGTTTAGGTTTCATTCTTCCCCCAGTCATGGCTTGTTAATAAGGAAAATCCTTTCCATTGCTATTTGGTACAAAATGATATTCAGCAAGGACAGAGAGTGCTCGTTATCTCCTAGATGATACTTAACCCTACCAACAACCATACAGAACCATTTCATCTCTGCAGGGAAATCCATGTATCTTACACCATAGTTTTTTCAGCATGGTTCATAATTGTAAACTAGCTCCTTTAAATAGCTGCTTGGTTGGTTCTTCGTATTCTGCTCCTGAGAAATGACTTGTAAGATAGGAAGAACAGCACTAGGTCTGCTTGATCCTGCTTTCTGTCCTACTTTTACCCTTTACAAAATTCACTGTGAGAGAGGTGCAGTTTCACAGCATGGTCTGCTATAGATGATTTCTCTACAGGTCAATACTGTTTGCCTTAGTAATTTGCCCTTAAGAACGGTGGGAAAGTTGTATTGTCATGTGCTCAGTCTCTCAAATTGATTACAGTAAAAGCAGGTTTGGCCTGAAAATTGGGAGAGAGTAAGGCAATAAAATCTACCTGTAGTGACCAGGGTAATTCTGTTGTCCACTTCTATTCAGCACCAGTTCCTGATGCGTTTCAGAAATGGAGCCACTGATTTAACTGTATAGCCTTTACAATGTGGTAATGGTCACTTAAAGCTACAAGATGGAATTATATATCTAATTATGTTTGATTTAGACAGTAACAGAATCATCAATTTCTTAAGATGCAATAAGACAACTAATAGCCTGCTACACATTCTATAGCTGTCCTCTGAAATGTTAAAAGATCAATAGGTCTGTAAGGTCAGGGAGTGGGGCAGTTGGAAAAAGACAAGAACAACTTGTATTGAAGAAGGATGCTGGAAAGGAGGGAGATGATGATTAGCTACCTAGCATTACAATTTATCAGGAACACAGCACTAACACAGCTGATCCATATAAACCTATTATAGCTAGCAGCTGATGGTGAGGGAAAAGCCATGCTCCTGACACCTGGGAGTAAGGAGAAATCCACCTAGCTGTGGATTCATTATGAATGTGGGCATGTCGCAGTCGGATTGAAGGCAAATCTTAAGCGTTTGATGACTTCAGGAAGCTATCTAAAGCCCTTTAAAGGCTTGGGATGGAAGAAGAAATAGAAAATAAAGTAACTCCTTAAAATGTTTTACAAGCTAAAAATACTCCATACATAGGTCACTATGGCATGATGTTTTCTCATCAGATTGAACCATGAATAAAATGTTAAGTATTGTCATGAAAGTCCATAGCTAATATTTATTAATCCAAAGAGAAAACAATTACTAAGTTTTGGCAGAAAAAACCCTTTTGTTTTTCTAAGAGTGGTTTTGTTTTTTTTTTTTTACATTCTTTTCTTTTGCCTTGCTTTGCAGTTTTACTAGAAGACTACCTTCTGTAGACTTTTTTGTGTTGGAAAACAGAACCTACATCTGTTGGATAACTCAGTGGGTACCTTGCTGATTTTATAGCTAACCTTTAGGAGGTGGGCACAGTGGCAGGAATGGTCCTGACATCTGTTGTGTATCATTTGTTCAGTAAAGATGCTGATCTCTTCCCACAAAAGGGCTATCATTGTGCAGCGTGACAGGAATATGATTTAGGGAACAGTCCTAAACCTACAGAAATGGATAGGCATTTTGTCCATTTGCTACTTTGCATTCAGGATGAGTCCTGTAGTGTCTGTCCCCTTTTGTAAAGCAATTAAGCATTCTTGAGTTGTCTCGAAGCTTGTTGCCTTCCCTCATTGAACTGTTGTCAGGAGAAAAACAAACATAGTGTCTGTTTCTCATTGACAGAATTACTAAAATAGAATGATGACAGGATACAGAACAAGTGTAATTTCAGAACTACTGTTATGCATCATTCTTCCCCAGCAATGGAAGAGACAAGTGCAACTTGATATGCTGCAACAACCCTCAAGGGGAATTCCTTTAAGTAAAGTTGTCAATTATATCTCAAGTTTATATCAGAAATTCTAATAGAAATATATGTAGCTTTTGTCAACTTTTCTCTTTAAGGAAGAAAAGAGTTTGATATCAGAGTTCCTAGATTGCTGTCAAAAGTTACTCTTTTAGTTCAGGGTCTTGCTCACTTGATTTCCTGTCTGCTGTTAAACTTATCTGAGCACTGCAAAGGTGTGTTAAATTCTCTGGATGTACTTGCAAGATTTATAGCGTTATTTTCTTCCATTCACTGCTTTGTTCTGTGATGATGGGTAAGAACACTTAGGGGCCTAGTTTGAACCATCTGTTAAAAAGCCTTAATGTTAAAATATAGAACTGATTGGACGCTCAAACCAGCAGATAACCTTCTGAATGTACACAGCAGCATGTTCAGGTTAAGAAGTAAGAACTGTAGTATAAAGGGGTTAGGGCTGAGAGTCTTTCTTTTAATTAAACAAAACCCAAACCCTGCAGAATGCAGAGCTGCAAATTAAACTAGCTCAGGTTAGCTAGTGTCTTGCCATTAAATCAGTTTTCTGGAGTCAGAGCCAAACACTGTAGGAGCTGGATATGAAACAACTTCCACTTGGAATTTTATTTGGGTAGAGACTTTGAGGTAATTATTATAAAATTACTGGAGATGTTTAGGGGAATAGGTCCATAAAAACCATAACTTCTTTCTTATTAATAAAATGCAATTACTGTTTTGCTATAATAAAATATATTAAAATATTACTTAAAATATATCTCATTAACCTTTCATCAATCCTAGATACTTTTTAGCAAAGAAATTAACATTTGTTGAGAGCAAATAAAATTTTCAAGCTAGAGCTTATAGAGAGTTAAAGCTGTGCAGGATCATTTCTCATCCATTCTTCTTTCTACCACATTAATTAGGCACAATGCCAGGCAGCACAATGGAAAATAAATTTTCTTTTAATGGAATATTTTTCTACAGGCACTGCTGGACACATACTGACATCTTCTGTATTTTTCTTCCTCCTGAAGCTCTCTTCATGGTCATATCTTCTATGGGAAAGATTTTGGTCATACATGCTGTTTGAGGTCTGGTTCAGTTAGTAAGGCGATCGCTCACACGGGACACAGTGGTTTGGGTTTTCTTTTTTAATTCAAAGGTAAATTGAGAATATTTGATACAGAGTAATGTTGACTAATATGACACACAAAGAATATTCTGAAAGGTGTATCGTTCTGTTCTGCATGTTTTTAGTAGAGTGAACTGTGGAGTAGAGAACAATAAAAAAGGGTTTAATCCCTTGCATCACTAAAATAAAGCTTTTGCTGCTCAGCTACTTTCTTCTGTAGCTCCTTCTGATTTCCAACATGACTATGTAAAGAAAAAAGTGCTTTACTGCAATAGTTTCTTAAGTTTCTATTTGTGTTTTATGATGCTTTTTGTATCTTTGTGGGCCTGGCTGTCTTTGCAAGGCTATTTTATTTGGCTAAAATGTTAGGAGCTATTTGCAGACAACTGAGCTGTAGAGAAGGATTTATTTTTGTGTGTGTGTTCTGCCTGGTTTAAAAGGCTGTAACATCACTTCATTCTTGTTCCTGGCCTGTGGTACCTGAGATTTCTAAAGTCTTCAGTTCAAACTTGTGGTATTTTTGATTTAACTGATCTAAATCTAGTCTACAGTCTGTGTGGATCTGGTGGTGTCTGTTTTTCATTCTGCTGCTGTAACTTAACTATTAGAGTATGAATAATCGAGTTGAGTTGGTTAAAAAAAAATCACCGATTCTTTCAGCATTAGCAATTCACTCAGGAATCAGAGGTATATTTATTTTCCTTTAAATACTTTTTAAGGCCTCAGTAAAAGCTTTCAGTTATAAAATTTGATTTATTTGGAACTAACATGGTAGTAAACAGATAAGTGAGTTTAACCAGATTGCTTTTCATGGGTTTGGAATGCATGACCTTGAAAAGATTTTCATGCTCTGTTGTAGGCTTTCATCAACATTGGTAAGCTGTATAGCAAGACGTGACCTCTTCTATTCCAAAGTCTATTGTGAAGTCAAAAGTCCTCTTTTCCATGCTGTAATTACTTTTTTACTATAGTTCAGTGAGTTACTTAGCAAAAATATACCTCTTTTATTGCCAAGGCAGCTATCTTTCAAAGTTTATTGTGTCTGTTAATTTAGACTTCAGTCCCAGTTTCCCCCATAGCATTTTCAGGAGGATAAAATACTGAACATTAAAATCAGTGTGCTAGGTTTTGACTTTACAGGCTTGTTTTGGATTGAGCAAATTTTGTAGCTGCCTTGAGACACTAATTGCATCCATAGAAACTATGAGAGTGCTACTTACCTAGAGAGCTCCTTCTTTACTTCTCATTTCTACAAGTAAAATGCAAAAATTGTGCATGATTACTGCCATCTTCTAGAAAACACGTGCTCCTTTTTGTTTGTGGGACGAATGGAGTGATTTTTGTCCATGTTATATAAGCCCTAAAGCACTTCAGATCTTTTAGGCACAGCATAATAACTCCATGTGCTAGACGTGATTTCTCTACAGTATCTCTGAATCAACTTGTATGTAAGGAGTGCATATATATAATCTTATGCACTAATATAATAAATAGTAATTCTACTAATACTCAACCTGGAGCATAACCTGGTCTTTCTAAACTAAAGGGAATTAGCTTGAGGAATATAGGGGGACCACTTTCCCGTGCCTCTTAATTGTATATTCAGTTGATACTTTAACTAATATGCTTTCATTGCTCTGCTGTGGGAGGGGCATGGCCTCATAAAAGACCCACAAAGTTATAATAACAAAATGTAATGATAGGGACAGGAGTGCCTCCATTACAGAGATAGTGCTGCATCTGCCCAGTGTTTCCACGTCACTCTCAACCCTTCTGTGAGCTGCGTCAGCAAGTGCTCACTAAATCTATAGTTCCAGACTGCTTTCAGTTTTCCTTTCTAGTTGTATGCCAGTTCCAGCTGGTAGACTTACAGGTTTTTTTTCACAATTATCTAAGTCCATAATTTCTATTCCAAACATGGTTTTCTTTGCATGATTTTTTAAATATATATTAGAATTCAAAGCAACTAACTGGAGAAATTTAGGGTGTTTTTGTACAAGAAAAGTGACTTTCATATCATTGTTTGCAAGAGAAGGAAAAAAGACCTACACTCCAAAATTAATTGCACACAAACTTACATTTGAAGTTGCAAGTAAAGAATATAGTTAATGTTTTGTTCATGGAAAATACAGTATATCTTCCACTACTTAGCTTCATGTGTATAATACACAGTCTTACTTGAAGGTCTCTGTTGGGGTGGAACAGCTTCTCTAAGAGTATACAAAGCTTAATATTACTGTCTGGCACACATCCTGCTGAAGGACCTGGGAAGCATCAGAAGTTTGGTTTCCCAGGCTGAAATTTCTTCTGTTTCTTGCTTGTATGTACGAGGGACGATACAGCACATGCTACACAGGCATTTTTGTGTATGCTATATTCCTGCTGGCATCATTCTTTAGTGTTTCTTCACCTTCTTTAATCTAAAGTGATCTCACAGATTACAGAAAAATAAGAGAAGCCAGTGCGGAGTAAACTTGAACATAAGCTGCATCATTTTCTTCAATGGTTTCTTCCAAGGAGCAGGCCAAGAACTAAGCCCTGAAGAGATGTAGAGACAGCAGCAGCTGTTCTTGCATCCATTAACGCTGATGGAGGTTGTTTGCTGTTCCTTTCAATGGGAAAAAAAAACCTGTGCCTAATAACTTCTGGTAATAACTTTTTAGCTTGAAGTGACAGGACACATGGAGATGTTCAGTATAAAAACTAAATGGAAATTGAAATTAAAGAGAGTAGAGAGTGCTCAGTCCCTGTAAGGCAGCTGATGCTCTATTTCTTTGCTATTTCTTTTCTCCTCTGCCTCTGTTTTTAAAATGCTTCAAGAGAAGATTCCAAAGCTGGGTAGTTTTCCAGGTAGTAGGCTAAAGCTGCAGTGAAGCTTATTCCTTAGCTGTGGTTTCTGAGCCCATGGTTCAGGGTTACTATTCTCTTAGGTTACTGTGTTAAATGAAAGTTTCTTGTTCAGGCTTAGTAGAAGCAGGAAGGACTTTACCTGTATAGTGAAGGTGTTTTCATTATGTAACTTCTTTTATAACTCTTTTCTATTTATATGAAATGTAATCACTTTGCAAAATTGGTGGTCACCTAAAAATCATGTACAAAGGCACTTTGTTATTTTAACTATGTAATATACCATTGGATTATTTCAGACACGTACAAACCAATTTAGAGTAGAAAAGTAATAAGTGTTTTCCCTTAAATCTATTGATATTTATTGTCTGTTATCTATGTGTGAATTGTTACATTTTTAAGGAGAAAAATTCTTTCATGCGTTCAGTTCTAAAAGAAATGTTTAATAATCTTCATTTGTTTGACTCAGAGTTGTCTCTTTTTATCAGAGATTTGCTGTCTTATTTTTTAAAAGCCCATTGTTTGCTTCTGAAAGGTTCTTGATAGAGCTTTAACAGGAGACTAAATTTGAACAGCCAGAAATATTTGAGCATGAGGTGTGCTCATTCTGACTCTAGATTGCTTAAATTTTAATCTTAGGAACTGAAGCAAGAAAGTTGAAGATCTATTCCCTCTCCTCAACTTTTGCCATTGAGTTTATTCCTTACTAGCAAAATCCTGTATGTGCTACTGATTTTCTATTACCATCATTATTATTTGTGTACTGTGCATAGCAAAATTTACTTCTGCATCAATTTTAGGAAATCTAATTTCTTTCAATTTATATGGAGAAAAGAAGTTATATACTTGGATGTTTTACATGCAGACTGTTCTAAAAATGTTTCAAGTATTAGATTGTTACGATTCTTGTATTAACTTTCATTTGATGAAAATGTTTACTTATTCCTTAGTGATTTTGAGTTGTATAAATCTAGTTTCTGGTTAAGAAACAATAGTCTAACTTATGCAGAAATAAGAGAGGACTGAAAGAAAGCTTGCAGTCTTATGTCTTGTTCAGACATGATGTTTTTTACTCTGTTTCATGGTCTTTCTGTGTAACATGAAGAATGAAGAACCAGCTGTAGGAAACAGGCTGAGATAACTGGGTTTTTTTTTCTTAAATTCTACTTTTGTTTTAATCGTAAATCATGAAAGAAAGAAAGAAAAAAAAAAAGATATGCACTCTTCTTGATGGCCTTAGCTAATAGTTTGAAGGAAGAGGAGCAAATGTCTAAGTTCTGCGCATGCTTCCTAGTTTGGGGACCACAAATATTATAGTAATTTCATTGTAACCTGTGCTGAAAGTAAGCCCACAGGGGGTTTTCTCAATCAACCTAGATCATGTAGATCCAGTTCAGATTCCTCTGCACTATGATCCTGGTACTAAGGTTTGATTTCTGCCATGCTAGCTCAAAGAGCATTTGTATGCGTGGGCTAAATACACTTATATTTATCCTTGTTCTCATTAGTGAAAATACTTAAGACTCGATAAAACCCTGAATAACTTGGTCTCGCCTCACAACTATCTATACATTGGGACAGAGGTTTGCCTACAGACCTCATGGGGTCCCTTCCAAGGTGAATTCCATGGTCCTGTGAATATGGAGAGGACGCTAAAGACTTTGACATTCTAGTGTGTGGTGAAATCTGTTTGGGGGACAATTCATTAATATGAAAAAGAGCTAAGTTTTTTTTTTTTTTAACAATAATTTTTAGTGAGTTATGCAAAGTAGAAAAGATTGATTCAGGCAGGTACAGTGTCTTCTGAACAGAGTTGGTGCTGAATAATCCTGCTGCTCAGCCTCGATGAAGGTGATTGTGAATAATCAGATTCTGAGAAGAGCCAGTAGTAATGTAGCTTGTTAGTGTGCTACGGTTGTTGTTTTATGGTAGTAGTTTGACACATCCCATCCATTAAAATGATGATGTGATAACTGCTTACTACTTGTCCAAGTGGTTGGCAGCTGTAGTAACACCAACTAATAAAGAGGACTGTGTAGCTCATACATCATTGGATAAATGAGATGTATTACTGCTTAGTAAGGTAAATTTAATATGCAGGGAACTTGTATGCAGGAAGGCAAACTATGATTACAGTTGTAACAATGTCATTAATATCCATGTAGTATAAAACCAGGATTGTATGGCTAATTGTATATGTGAAGTGTAAATCTAAACTAGGTCTGTTGGTCCAAATATTAGACTCTGATGATGATGACCAGGTACTTGATAGATGTGTCTTCCCAGCCTCTGCAGAGTTGAGAAATGCAGTAGTTACCATTTCTCCCTAAATCCAGGTCCTCACCTTGGCCCAAAGTGGTGAAGTCAAATTAATAGAGAGAGAGCAGGCAAAGTGCAGATTGAATGACCTTGAGAGTGAGCCAGATGTCAATACACCACGCTTATTAGCTGGGAACACTGCTTGGTTATCCCTGGGGCTGGTTTCATGATACACTCTAACCAATCTGACATCACACGGCCTGCCTGCAGGAGCTTGCCTTCCCTCTGCACTGCTCCAGCTCGCCACCAGTGCGAAGCAGGTGGCAGGAGTGCAGTGTATGGAGGGCAGCCTGCCTTTCCAGCTGCAGCACTGAGCACTGACAGCAGCCAGGTTCCGCTGAACCTGGGGATACGAACTCTGGTTTCCTCCGATATACTTTCTACTCAGGACTCTGCTTTGAAAGAGGATGGGATGTTCTCTCCTTAATGCCTCACAAATCCCCAAAGCTCCTCAATCTGTCGTGTTGTACTTTGGTATTTGGAAATGTTGCAAATGATAATATCATTCTGTTGGTTTGAGGGAAGGTGGTAATTTGTCTGGTGCCCCAGTTGTACACAAAGCCCTGGCTTTCGGCCTGGTGCCATGTTAGGGTGTGAAATAATAGCAGAGAATGATTTTAGTCCGTTAACCTGTGGGTTATTGGCCCTGCGTATTTCTTCTACACCAAATTCTAATGTGCATTTAAAAATCCAGTAGGACTTCTTTTCAGTGACCTTCCCCTTCTACCATATCGAGGAGAGTGCTACAGGATAAGCAGCGTTAGGGTGTTTGCGTTTCTGCTGTATTTCAGGCAAAAAATCTTTTCTTCCTTTTTTTTTTCTTTCCCAAGAGGCTGAAACTTCTGTGTAAATTAAAAATCTGATTATGCAAACTCTGAATCATCATTAGTTCCTACTGAGGAATATTCTAGACAAAGGAAATAGACCTTCCTGGTGATTTTTTTCCTATGGAACTCATGAATGTCAAAATCTGAATTATCTGAAAACGAAAGAATTTGCCAAACAGGATTGTTTGCCATTTATGTCCTACCTTAAGGAAAACCAATTTTCAATAAAAATTAATTTATCTTTACATTTTTATATTTTCAAAAATAAATATTTAGGTTTTCATTTAAAAAATGATTTTTTCAGTTCTCTTCTGAAGAAGAAAAATCCTAAAATGAAAATACTATTATTTAAACTTCAGGTGATGACTTTGAACAAACATTAAGATGACAGAGGTGGACAGTTGAAAATTTTCCACTGTTGGGGAAATATTTCAGTATTTTAAACCTTTTGCTGATCTGAGAGAATAATTTCATGCAGCACTTTTCACAGGAGTTTACAGAAGACAGAATCTTGCACATTTTAGGCTTCTTTTAAAACCTAAACCCAAACGGAATTTCAGCTGACTGTGTAGCCATGATAAAAGGCAAGAGCAATGTCTACTGTAGTACTGAACCATGCCAAAATCTTGGTTCAGGCACTTTATTAGTAGTTAGGTATTTTAGAGTCTAGTCATTTTGACCAGTGTTGTACAAAAACATGAGAAGGCAGTGTCTGCTCAGAAAAAATGTCTTGTCCATTTAGGTTGGCAAGAACACGTGGCAAGGCGAGGGAATAGAGGAGGGGAAAAATGTCATGTCAAAATCTCAGGGAGGGCTGTGAGCAAGAGCCACAGACGGAACCAGAGTCTAAACAGTGGTCTAGGGATGTAACAGAGCAGTTCTGTCTAACTGCAAGACTTGAAGTGGAGAGGGGCATGCAGAACAGCTTTCTCACACAGGCTTTGCACTGCATGTTTTAGCTCTCCTGTCACTTCCGTGGAGAATTCTCTCATCTTTCTTGCATCTCGGTCTCTGGGCTTTTTTTAGAACAGACCGTCTTTTGAATCCTACAGTGTAGTGGGATTTTTTGGAGGAAGGATATGTGTTTGCTTTCTTTGGGAAATTATGTGTTTTTACAAACTTCTATTTGCCTTTTTGCATTGAATTTAATTTATCTTACAGTTTGCTTCATTCTGTATCGGGTACATTTTTTTTCCTTTGCACCGCTCTGCCTCCCGTCTTTTTTTCCAGAATTTCTAGCTGCCACTGGACCTAATCTTACATCACTGGGGAGGCCCAGCAGCTGTACCCAGCCAGGCAGGAGGGACAGAAAGAATTGGACTAGAGGCACACCTTGTACTGCATAGGGTGCTTACGGATTGCCTGGAGGCCGTTTGCCCAGAGCAAAGAGGTTACATAATGGGGATCAGTCTCTGGACAAGTCTGATCCCTTCTGAAAGAAAACCTGGACAGGAAAGCTCTCCTTCATAATAGGAAGTGCTTTCATAATCTTCTGGGACTCCAATAACATATTGCTACTACTGTTTGCTTTACTGCCATGAAAGGGACAGAAATTTGTAGCCTATTTCCTGAACACACAGAGAAAGATGAAAAGTATTTCTAGATAGTTTTGCAAACAACATAATCCACTTAGCTTGTATATTTCTTATATTGTTTGAGGAGATTACTACTAGGTTGCTTTCTTTTTCTGTTGAAGTTCTCCAGAGATCTTTACAATAGGCTCATAGTTTATAAGGATTTTTTGTGTTTGGAAATCATAACATTTGTGTATATAGGTGGGGAGCTTTTAATCTCACAAGAATTCACAGACCTTGTGGGCTCAAGCTAAAATAATCAGCTCAGCCATACTCACAGTCAAACTGTAAAATTGTATTTGCAGGTGTTGCTTGTATAAAGCCAAACGTAATTGCTAGAGAAGTCAGCAGGAAATGTGATTCACTTGTATGTGAACCAAGTTCACAAACGGCCGCAGCGATTAGCAGCATGACTTTTGTACATCCAGCTGTTCCCCTGCAGAAAGTCTTAGAATGGTTCTAGAACCTGTCATCAAAAATTTGTCCTATTATTGCAAAGGTTGAACTTGTCCCATGTAGAATAGTACTTAAATCACAGTCAGTAGCCCCAAGCTTCTTATTTTCTCTAAAGTCAGATTTGACCAAAATATTAGCAACCAGCATGGCTTTTTCCTTTGCTTAACCACAGGGTACAAATCTCAGGTTTTTACTGCTGCTAATCTGTTGCTGAATCCCACTGAGGAGAAAAGGTTGCTGCATAATGATTTCAAATAGGTCTTTAAAATTAGAAAGCAATGTGTTTATTAGGAAAATATACAATGTACTTGTTGTTTGATACTAAATTTGAAAGTTTTGCTTTAGCAATAACTCGCAGACCATTAGGTTGACTGCTGCAGTACTTTTTAGAGTTAGAAATCACTACTTTTGGGGACTGACAGTATAGTCATGGTTTTGTGAGGAAATGCCAAACTACTAAGGTTGGGAATGTAATTTGGTGTTGTTTTGTTTTTCATATCTTCTCAAGAATTTGATAATGCAATGTCTTCTGGAATGTTTACACAAAAAAGTAACTGTGGCATCTTTGTAAAAGTAGGCTGCTGAGAAGGCTGTTTTTGTGCTCAAGAAAGCTCTTTATAGCTCTTTAATTCACAAAGATTTGTGCATGTTAAGTTGACCTGCTGAAGCACAGATGGGTATTTATAAGCTAAAAATCTATATTAGTGGCATTGCAGAAACTTTTTCTTCCTTAGGGACCTTATTTGAATAGCCAAACTATTTTTATATATTCATAATGATTTATATATGACTCTTCTCCCACTAATCCCTGACTACAGAATTATTACTACCTTTAGTTTGATGGCATCAGTTGTGAAAATCAGAAATGTAAGTATGCAGGAGCTGATGTGAATATTCACCTGTATGATTCCTACTGGAGTTAACAGAATAACACAGCAAACTTCTTTAGGAGATAGATTTTGAGTCCAGGGAAGCCAAGGTATGTGTTCCCTGATAGGTCTCGGAAGGTTCAGTCTCTGGTGCGATCAGCACTCCCAGGCAGTTGAATGTACTCTCTCTCCGTCAGTACTGCAGGGACGGGCTGCAGTCAAGATCCCTCTGCAAAACTACAGTAGTTATCTGCAGTGTCAGTAAGACAATGCAATGTGCTGAACGCTGCTGCTGAGAGAAGTGCACGCTGAGCACATTGCTGGAAATATCCATAGCTGACTGATGAATGCAGGAAAGAAGAAGGGATATTCTCTTAAAAAAAAGCCCTGATACTTCTGATGTGTTGTAGAAAATTAAACATTGTTTAGGGACACTTAGGCTAAATAAACTTTGGAAACATAGCTGAGATTTTAATATCGTAAATAAATGAAATTTTGGAAGCCTTTGGGAAGTTAATACTTTCTACTGATACCTGCAGATTTAAGATGCATCTGCACAGTGAACTTCTTTTTTCCGTGTTCTTCCACAATGTGGGTTGAGTAAGTGCCTCTGAAAACTAGTAAGGAGAAGAGTATGTCTGTCTCACTGGTTGGCTGCTTCAGAACAAAGTAGTTCAGAGGCAGCATGAAAAGCAGTCATTGTTTTGTCGTATCGCTTTTGTGCCATACGTTCATTTACACAGTTCAAACAGTGGCTGTGTAAGACCATCCAGTCCCTGCAGATGATGGTGTGGACCCATGTGAAGGGTTTCTGCAAGTGCTTGTGGTAGCCGTTGAACTTGGAACTCAGTTGTACATTCAGTTTTACCTATGCTGCTTTTCTTTTTTTACAAGAAGTTGCTTACAGTAATTAAAGCCCGTTTTGTTTCAGAAATATTAATTGTAAGGTCCTGATTACTCCAGACTGTGCATGAGGTACTCGCTAATTCCATCTAGGATTTGTGGAACTCGATGGTAAAACAAACCCAGTATTTTAGTGTATACATTAGTATAAAGTAAAACCTTGGCTGCTTAAATGACCGTGCTTTGCCACGTAACTTTCTCATGCCTTACTTAGCAAGGGTAAATACCTACAACTCTGAAAATGCTATTGTTTGCTGCACAGTTCTTTTCCAGCAGAAATCTGCTGTTTTTCTTGCAGCTTTCCTCTTCAATGGGCATTGCTAACATTTATGAAAAAAACAGTAAACATGTTTCATATGAATGATGGCAAGGCAAGCATATTAGTGGTAAAAAATTTATTCTGTGGTTGGTTTCAGGGTTTATTTTATATGTGTCTTTGTTTTAAGAATATTGTGACTGGAAGATGTTGGAGTGTGGAATGTCTCGGTCACGACGGAAATGAGTGGCACTGTTGAGTGGGTGATGCAGCTGGAAGTGCAAAACAAATGTAATGCAGTTTATTTGGGTTTTGTGACTTGCACTTATCAGGAAAATCTAAGGTGCTTATTATGTGTGACAAATATGCTGGTGAATCCAGGCTTGGAAATGTAACTTTTGATTGCTGTTGGGAATACTATACTTGATTTGATGGAAAAGATTTGCCAAGAGCACAATGGGAATTCCTGTGTCATTTAATAGGTGCTTAAAAGATGCAGTGGAGTAGGATGAGATGTGGGGGGAAGTGGTTACTCTAAGTCCCAGTGATGCTAGACTGCTAATACTATCTGTCCCTTTATCTTCTGATTGTCTCACTTGCAAGATTTCTGTTTACATAGTTTTAGAAGCTGCAATGCTTGCATTGTAGGATCCTGTCGCTATAATGGTTTTTTACAATATGGATGGAAGAATTATCCATGTACCAGTAGCCAGCTGACTTTAAAGTATCATAAAAAGTGTATTGTTTTTTTTTCTAGTGCACTTGGTAGTAGAACCCTCTTAGAGTACTTTATATTTACCAACTGGTATGCCTAAATCAGTGGCTGTTTTCTTCTGAGGACTGTATGATTACATGGCATAGGACATTTGAGCAACTGGTGACATACATGCAGGGGATATTTACTAACTTTTGCGAGTAAAATTTTGAAGTGTTGTACGGGATTTATCTTAAATATTGTTGCTTAATCTTATCTATAGTGCACTCTGTGTGTATGACAGCTACCTGTGTTTTTTCTAATAGCATCTCTTAGACTATCGTGAAGAGACAGTCTCTGGTCATGAGTGCAAATATTAACATCAAGGCTGCAAAAGGAATGTTTTGAAACTCTGAGACCACCTCTGGTTCTTTACCTGAATTTCTGTAATATTTGTTGGCTTTGTAGAAGGGAATTGCCTCTTTCATTGCAATTCTAAAATAAAGTAAGATTTTAATATTGGCTTACATTTGAAAGGGAAGAGTAATGTTAGACTGAAGGAGTCTTTTAAAGCAGAAGTAACTGTAAAGCAGACTGGCAAATTAGCAAAAGAATGGCATGCAGACAGGTCAAAAATAATGAATAAAAGACTTAAGATATAATTAAGCAAGATTAAAGGGATAAAATGCCTAATGCGAAGGACTGGTGATTTTTTTTTTTTTTTTTTGACATGTTGGCAATAATAACAAGTTTCTCATGGGCAGTCTCAGTCAAATTTAGACATTGACAAATAGTGCTGTTCTTTAAGTAGAATTTACTAGGCACAGAGAACAAATCAGATTATTATTGTAAGCCTAGAGGTCTGCTAATAAGTAAATCATGTGATTTTACAGCTAAGATGCAAGTCTTAGAATTCTCTAGTGAAGAATGAACAAATTGAGTCAACATTTGTTCATGAGTGAAAAGAATTCTCTGTGTTCTCAAGGTGCTTAATGGGCTGAGTAAAACCGATGTGGCCTATCATCCTTTGCAGTAAATATTCTTCCTTGGAGCAGAAAGGTGAGGGCACCAGGTGCAGGAGAAAACGGGACTTCTTTTCTTTGCCATGACTGTTTAGTAGTGGATGATGACAGACATGTACCAAACTCAAGATACAAAACTGACATCGCACCTATTGCTCTGCTGCTGTGCTGTTTTGATGGTAAAAATGCCATCTCCTTATGGTATTGGAGAATAATTTTGAACTATTGTGTTTAGCTTGTTGTGTCAGTATCCGACTCTTTTTACCGGGACACTTTGTTACCCACTTATGAGGATGGACTTCCTGGTAATTTTGTCTGAGTCAAAGAAATAAGTTCTGAAAAGGAGCAGCCCTTTCCAGCTTGCTGCATCTGACCTTTCAGAAGTTGAGGTTCCAATTTCCTGATCCAGATGGTAGAGGAAATCTTTCTAATAGAGTAAATCTCTACAGATGCAAACAGTTCATTAATAATTCAAATTGCCTGAATTAAGACAGTCATTCCATTCTTTATTCAATGTTTGAATTAGTGTAATCTTATTTCCTTTATTTCCTGTACTGCTTTTACCAAATCTTATTTTGATACAGCATATGATTAGGCCATGCTATGAAATAACATGTTGTAAGGGTTCTATTGAATGACTTTGGTCATAATAATTTAGACAGTGAAGGCTAGCATGTGTATGAAAAGATTTACACATGAACCCCGGAAAGAATAGCCTGTGCTATTTGTGACATCCAGTCAATTTGCAGGCAAGTCTCAATGTGATAATTGATCTGGTCTAACAATAATTTGGATAAGAAAATTCCAGAGATAACTAGGTATTATATTTAGCATTTTCTGCACATATATATATGTGTGTGTGTATGTGTATATATATATAGTTATACATAATTTGAATGCTTCTTAAATATTAACTGTTGTAGCATTTGGTTTTAAAACTGCACATGGTATTTTGTCCTAAAAGTCAGGTGAAGTTACTGTTGTTGGCAGTTTTTGAGTTGTGTTTTTTGGTTGGTTGGTTTTGATTTGGTTTTTTGTTTGTTCGTTGTTGTTTGTTGTTTTCTTATCTGTAGAAAGAAATGGTTTTGTCTGAGAAAGATAAGAATACACTGCTCAGTTCACTGTTACAATACGGATGTGCAACTCTGATGTGAAAAAAAAAATCTGGATTTCCGAGTGGTTTAGGAAAAAACCCACCCAAATCCCCCCAAACGAAAATCAGTGCAGGTAATGGAACCTGGTGACAGGCAGAACAGGAATCTTTGTTCTGAAATTGTAAAGGATGCGATTATAAAATAGAAACTTCATTGCATGACTGGTCCCAGCCTTCCTAGATAACAAGAAGACATTTGGTCTAATTCCTGTTCACTCGCCACCGTATCCTTTTTATTAACTCTGAAATACATTGCTTTTTAAATTTAGCATACTCTTCTACATGTGGAACTACAGTAGCTAAGGAAGCAAGTGCATGCTGATGCCTGTAATTCTAACCTGTATTAAAAATAAATTGATAATAGAATAAGGCATAAATTTCCACCCAGAATTGCTCTATGTTCTAAATTTGTAATTTGCAAATGAAAAACTCTTTCACCACTAGGTTTTCTGAAGTTAATCTTGCGCTAGTGTTTTGTGCATCAACGGTGTCCTCTCTCTCACAAGAACTGAAATTGCCACGTCATTAAAATGCTAAATTAAAAAACCAGCAGATTATCACACTGATTTCTGTAATAATATTTAAAGATATTATTTTTCTGGTCAATGGGAGCAATATGGAATTGAGTGGTATCACTTAAACTTTATGGGAAAGTAATTTTTTTTTCCCCACTTTCAATTTCCATATAAGAACTTAGATGATTAGAAGGCAAATTCGTTCCAAAGCTGAGGTGCAGCTCCTGTACAGAACTTAGTGTTAGCGAGTCAGAAATGATGGTTAACCCCAGCTGAACAAGGCTGGACTCTTCCAGTCCAAGAAACAGCAGGGCCCTGCAGAATGAGGCTTATAAAGCTCAACTGAGCTCAAGTAGAGGTGAAGGACCCCACTGTTCAATCAAGAAGAAAAGCTCTTAAATACTTACTTGGGTTCCCAGTAGTTGGCTTTTGGCCATAGCTGTTTAATCAGTATGCTGCCAACAACCTTTACTAGTCGGAACTGGGCTCACTGGAAAAGTAGAAATTGTAGGTATGGATCAGAACAGGTTTGCATATATTTTTTCCCCCGATAGTACAAGTGTAAATGCACCAGGCCGCTTCAGTTGTTATCTCACAAATATTTCTTTGAAACACAGAAAATACCCCGTCTTTTTTAGCTTCTTGTTTTCAATTAGAAGGATTTTATCAGGGAGGGCCAGAATTGTTTAACATATTCATTTTCCCAGTAGAGAGGAGATTGTTCTAGCATTGGCTTGCATTTGGTTGCACTTACTTTGAATTCTACAAAATTGAATAGTAAAGTAACAGGAACTGTATAGCCTGAAAGCTAGAGAGCAGCCCACCTCACACACTGCAGTCATAATCACTGCAAACCTCAGGCACACAGCACTCTGAGTGACCAGTCGTCCTGGCTTCTCTTTGTCAGACTGCAGTTGTTAGATTACGTGAACATGACCACAGAAGTATTTCCACATCCACGTCTGCCCACTCACTGTGGCCAAAGCACTCTGAATGCTGTTGAGGAAGATCGGGTTTATTGGTGGATAGCAAGTGAGGACAGTGGTTGTAGAGATCTAATGTTTTAGAGAACAGGGGAGGTGCAGTGGAATAACTGAGACAGGGGAGAGAACTTGCAAGCAGCCAAGACAATTCTGTTAATTATATTGCTCTTCTTAATTTTTAAAAAATCTGTAGGGAACTGTGAAAGAATAACGTTGAGATTTGATAAATGATCACCTAGACTGTAGTATGAAAGAAATCATTAAAATGCTTTTGAAATAGATTTGACTTTTAAAAAAGAAAGAGAATCTGGTTTTGCTCTCTCTTTCTTACATCAGGATCTGGCAAATGAGATACACTTTGGAAGAACAGACCGTAGGTGAGATAGCAGGGTGACAGCACATCTAACTCGCTGTCACAGAAATTTTCGGAGGGGATCAGAATCATGTTCTGTATTTGTTTCTGCATGTATAAAAGGGAAAGTTACATAAACGTTTAGGTTGATAAGATTACTTAATTTGCTCAGTATTTGTCATGGGGATATGTTATAGCCCCTTACCATCTCCACAGCTTGTCCACTTCAAGCATTGCTAAGGAATTCTTACATCATTTGTTATTCACCACATGACTTTGATTGGGTCGAGTTAGTGTATATTGTGCAAAGAGAGTGAGGAAAGGGGCAACGGCAACAAGAAATCATTCACTTGGTCACTGAGGGAATCCTTGAGGCAGTTAAAGATGGGTTAAACTGAATGCATTGTGATTTCCAGACCTTCGTGCTGAGAGCCTTCTGATATGTAGGGTTTCATTAGTTACTCTTCTGTGATAAAAATAATGGAAGCATGAAATGAGGCACTTCTTTGCTTTGTTTTAAAAATGTTAAAACTGACATTTTTCCTGTATGTAGAATTGGATCTACAGATATCATAGCTATTAAGGCAACTTGGGGATCAAACTTATTTGGAAAACATCCTAATTTACAAAAATAATGTTAAAATTAACTGAACTATCTTTTAAATCTTTTTTTTTTTTGCTTTTTTTTTTGTTGTTGTTGTTTGTTTGTTTGGATTTTTTGTTTGATTGGGTTTTGGGTGTTTTTGGTTTTTCTGATTCTGACCACTCTTCTGCTTTTGTATTGAATTAATAACGAAAGCACAGAGTAAAAATGAAATTCAGACTATTCTGTCCATAATGTGACTCTGGTCAAATTGACAAAGTTCTTGATGTATATTTTTTTCTTGATGCTCCTCTTGTGTTTTGAGGAGTATCAGCCATGTATAACTTTTACTTGTGTGTGTGTTTGTTTGTTTTGGTTTGGGTTTGTTTTTTGTTTTTCTTTAGTCTAAAATGCACTTCTGCTTCTCCTTCCTGCAGGATTGGTTGTGTTTTCAGGCAAGCTCTTCTCCTTTTTCTCCTAAATAAACTGTGCTATCAGTCTAAATTTACTTGATCCTGGAGCTAACAAAAACTCGTATGACTGCTAATAGGGAAGAAAAGAAAGCCAGAGAGCCTGCAGTTACCATGCCAACACTGTTCCCTGGGGTGTAGCCACACAGAGATGAATGCTGTAAAACTAAGCTCTGTGCGATAGGTAGGGAGGTACCTTTCCATGTGGCTGTGCACTGTTGCAAGCTTTCATGTACGTGAAATGTTACCATTTGTATGGTTAATGTTATGCATTAATCTGCTCTTTCTGTTGTTCCCTTCTCTCTCTCTGCACCCTACAGTTTCCTGTTTTGGTGGAGTTTGAGAGAACTTGGCATTTCAAAACATAAAGTGTATAGGAAGTTTGATGAAAAATGGATTATAAAATTGATGTGATATGATAGAGTGGCTTCTGACTCCAATTCTGCCTCCCATCTAGTTTTCTCTGTAAAGTTGTTGGAGTTACACTCTACACTCAATTACGTTGGACATACACAGTCTATTTGTGGTGCTGAGCAGGATGTTTCACAAGAGGACACAGTGATGCAGGACATAATGAACTTCAAGTGTGTTTCTGTGCTTATATGTGATTTTTATGCATTTGCCTGCAGCTTGCATTTAGGTATTTGCCAAGTACTAAAGACAAACTTTATTTCTCTCAAGAGATGTATTTACCTAATACTGCCTTCTCCTTTGGAGTCACAGATTACTCCTCACTCCGCGAGTACTCCTCGCTTAGATTCAAGAAAAGGGCACTGTTCCATCTTCTCCTCTCTTTTACCCTGTGGTTATGATTTCTGGGGTGGGGGACATGATGAGATTAGGGAATACAATTTTCAGTAGGTTTTTAAGCACATCATAAATCTCTAAGGCCTTCACAAACCTTGATTAGAATTTTTTGTTACAATTCTACAGTGTTGTCCTATTTGAATGTTTTGATTTACTGACTGTTTTGGAAAGCACCTTCGAATGCCTTCACAAATGCACTCAGTTCTTGAAGCAAATCCTTTCTATGAGCTAAACAGCTCAGTTGTTTGTTTGAGTTTTGTTTTGTTTTGGTTTTTTCCTGCTGCTTTATTTCTTTGTTAATTCCTCACAAACATGTGCAAAGTACAGACAGAGCTGTTTCTAACATGGTGAGCTTGCTGAGATTCTTTGAACTTTCTTGTAAGATTATGGCTTGGTTATGTAAGTGGAAATTCTGTGGGATGTTTTACCAATTTTCAAGTTACTGAGAATTTACTTTGTGCATTAGAAATGCCAGTCTTGAAGATTTAGTCTGAAAGCGGCATAAATGCTCATGCAGCTCCAAAATTTAGTACTCTGTTTAGATTTTCCTTGGGTCACACTGAAGAAAACAGTCTTTAATTCAGAACCAGGTAATTAACAAAATCTAAATTGCAATGTTTTTGTATACTGATTTTGCTAAAGGCATAAAGCAACAGAATGAAATTAATGGTAGCTATGCTTCTGTAATGTCCCAGTGAGGTTTCCTTCCTTCCAGACCACAGTTACACTGAGAAATGTTCAGCACAGCAGCAAGTGCACTTTGTCTGTGTTTAAGTACTGAAAATGTAGCTAAAACTTCAGATCTCGGCCAAAAAGATAACAAAATCTATTACTGTTAGCTATGTGGAATTATGCAAGGGATTGATAAATACTGTAACTAAGTTGTTATGCTAGTAGATGGAAGCTTATCAAACCAAAACGTATTGTGCTTTAGATCTACTGGGTGCAGTTGCGTATACTGGAGACTTACGAATTGAAGTTTAAAGATAACTAAGATACTATGGTTTTCTCTCCTTTCAACTGGTAGTTTCTTCTGGGAGTGTTTTTCTGAGATGACAACCAGGGCTTCATGTGTTTAAATCTTTATATTGCACCAGACTCAATGAAGTTGTTCTTGACGTCTGCAGGCATCATGCTAATGAGGCTAAACTGTAGAAAGGGGGCTGAGTGCAGAAAACCTAATTAGGAGCTGCTGCATAGCAGCTGTTGTATTGACACATACTACAGACATAGAAACAATACAGGTATCATGAACTCTAATTTTGTATGATATATGTATATTTTATGTCTGATGCACATAATTGCCTTTCTTAGATATATGTCTCATAAATACAGTCTGTCTTGAACTGCCTTGTTTGCCTGGTAAGCTGTTTTCCTGTGTCTCTGTATGATGTATGAATTCCTTGAGCAGTTGAGGCCAGCTCCTTACTTGTCCCCAAAATTTTACTGTGAAAGCATGGGAGTTGTAATTCTGACTTAACAAAAATTTTCATAGCCCCAATCCTTTCCTGCAAAAAGCATGAATTAATTAAGCTGAGGGGAAGGATATGGAGCTGTAAGTTATAAAAACTTAGCTTTTTCATATTTTTATAGAATTCCCTTGAACAGATGATACTTTTGAGGTCGTAGTCTGTAGGCATTGTGTATTGATCACTTGTGTAACTTTTCACTTACAACATTCATAAGCACATAACAATTCTGCAGAGTTTTTCTTGTAAGCAAAGAAGCCTTTGACTCTAATATTATCAGTTTTGGATTTCTCCTGGTCTTTTAACAACTGAATTCCATAAGGCCAAATTCAGCAGCTGGACCTCAAATGAAACTTCTGTTGTCCTGTGGAATGACAGCATGATGGCATTCTTGAGTGTCTGCTGCTATGATCTGGAAAAGAACTCTGCTATTACATTTGTGACCCAGCTTGGAGGAAGACTTTGTTTTTCAAAACATTTTCATTTGGTCATATTAGTTAATGAACTAAGCTGGCCTCAAATGTGATAACTTTGTAACAAACAATATGTATAACTTTGCTTTCTGTAGAGCATAATGCACCTTTTGCAGGTATTTTAATGGCAAGAAGCCAGGCAGCAGCAGGACATGACAGCTAGATGAGTCACGTATACCTGAAATTAGTCTGAAATTTTTAGCCCTGACTAGTGGTTAATGCAAAGCTTTTAATTGTGAATCTCAAGAAATCAGGTCACAGAGAATACTCTAATCTTTACATCATGTATTGTTAGGTAGAACACCTGGAAACGTGATGCAAGTGGTAACTCTAGGCACTGCATCTACCTGCCTTCACTACACAGGAAATGAGTTTGGTATTCTGATGCCCGAGTGAAGACATGCCTGGGAATTAAAGCGCATCAGGTTCTCTGAGTGCGGAAATTAACCACCTGATTGGAAGTGTGCCTCATAAATATTAACTCAGTCTTGTAAAAATAGCAAGCATATTGCAACATGTAGTTAATAAACAGATGCCTTCTCTTTAGCATGTGTTACCCTATATCCACTCACATTTTCTTCAGGAATATTTTCAGCAGATTGTCACTTGACTTTTTACGTAGTGGATTTGTTTGTCAAATAAAGGCCAGAACCTTAGGGTTTGCCGCTTGATGCCAGCGGGTGCTTCTGTGCTCATCTTTATGTGCAGAGCTGCTTTCAGGCTTAAATCCTGAAAGGTGTACTTAGAATAGAGATTGTACATTACTAAATAAGCCTTAATTTGCAAAGGAAGAGTGAAAGAGAAAATCACAGTCAAATGGGCTAAAACGGAGCTGGAAACAGTTGATCATATTTGAGTGCTGGCAGTAGGGATTATAGTAAAAATGTTACCAGTCACATTAAACTGGCAATGGGTTGCTCTCATCGGAATCTCTTGGAATATTTAAAGCCAGTGCAGCAGCGTTACGTGATTAGCACTTCCCAAGATGATAGGGAAGTCTGTTGAGTATCCCCATGCAATTCTAAAATCTAAGAATAAAATTTACCTCACTTAATTACTGCCCAAGCAAAAAAGCTGGTGTTGAACTGTGCGTCTGAGAAAATGGTTAAGACTTCTCTAATGTGCTTGTAATTTCTGCTATCAGGGGAAGGTAGTTCCGAGTTTTCCTCTGATGCTGCCTGGTTTCTTGCTATTGCTATTTGGGAAGCTGGTTGGTTCGGCCCTGCTAGCAGATCTTGCTAGCTCTTGACAAAGAGAAAAACCCTAAACTGTCTGAATGTCTTCTGTTGACGTTGGTACTGGTCATGAGGTAGCTATACTTAAGGAAGCACCAAATTCTTCAAATTAATAATTTATTGTCTCTTTTTGAGAGTTGTTGTCTTAATGCCAGTACTTAAAATTTCATGTTGGTAATGTTAGTTGTCAGAGCACTTGGAAATTTTATGTAATTGTCACACTGTGATGCAGCTTTACAATAATACTGTTGAGTTGGTTTAGCTATGAAGGGTGTAGTCACAGTATTCAAGAATTAAAGTAACGTTTATGCAGCTCATCTTGAAAAAAATTATATACAACAGTATCAAGATAATCCATTGATACATTGGGTAGGGTAGGTCCTAACATGCAAGTAATTTCAGTGTGTTTGTTATTCATAGTATGTTTATATAATAAACTTATTAAAGTGTAGCTTTATATAACAGTCCATCAAAATATACAGCAATGGTTAAATAAAATATGAGTGATTGTAATGGAGAAAGAGAGAAGTATATGAATAATGAAAAAATTTGGCAGTAAAAGTAATGTTAAAGTTGGATGGGAGAGCTGAGGAGCTAAAAGGATGCAGAGTACTAGGTGGTCAGTACAAAGGAGATGAGCAGTTCAAGTGCAGTCACATACTGTGTCCTTACAAAAAGACTAACAGCTATCTAAGAGATGTTATTAGGCATTCTTGGCTTTGTTTAGGAAATCGCAGCTTTAAAACACTTCAGCGTGAACATGCAGAAAAAAATAGAAGTCTATGCTGGTGACCTATGAAAGAGAAGCCAACATCTGAGCTGCAAACTCTATCCCAGGATTTTATTTTGCGGTTTGTTATATTCTAAGCTACCGAGGAGTGTTTATGCTGGAGTATTTTTCTCCTTTATTTGTTTATGTTACATTTTTTTTTGCTAATGCTTATACTCTTGTAATTTTATTTTCCTTGAAGCTTATGCTGCGCAAGTGTTTGCGTGCACAAATGGGCATCTAGGCATGCAGGGTTTAGTAATAACAAATAATAATAGCATTTCACCTCCTTTGTCTGTACTGCGATGGCAACTTGTGTTCCATTAGCACTCTGATTGCAGTGCTCTTGGTAAGATTCCTGGTTTTTGCTGCTGGATTCTGAAAGCACTTGATGAATTGATCTTGGAAACGTGCTGAGCTTTTCCCAAAGCCTTTCATACACACTGTCAGCAGGTGAATTTTCACCAGTTTGATCCTATCTGTAAATAATAAATGTTTAATCAATAAATGTTTAATGATTTTTTTTATTGTTTTCTTTTTCAACTGAACCGGAGGATCAGGAACCTATATCTGATCAGAAACTTCCTCTTTCTGCAGTATTTGTTTGTAAAACTAGGTGAAGGATACAAGGATCTCACTGGGACACTGGTTACTTTTCCTTGCACTCAGTAAATAGAAGTATCTTTTTGTACTTTCTAGAAAACGCCCTGTAATTTTTTAACTCTGTATTTCATGTGGTATATTTTAGTAGCATTGCTTCTCCATTCTGTGATAACTCTAATCATAGAAATTGATTCTGATGGGCATTTTTATTATTGGAAGGTTCTAGAGAGTCTGTGGCTTGTCTTGAATCACGTGTGTAAGCAGGACAGTGTGTCAGACAGGGACATATTTGGTCAATCGCTAAGTTTCAGAATTAAAATCCAGGTTTTAGTTTCTGCATCTGTAGAACCTCCCTTAGATATCTCTTAGACTTTGTTGTCTTCCTTCGCCTTTTTTTTTTTTTTTTCCTCTCGTTTGTTTGGTTTTGTTGTGGGGGTTTTTTTTCCCCCCTCTTTTCCAGAGCTCTCCTTTGTTCTTTGGAAGTCTCAGCCATGACGCTGAAGAAATCTTCCAATACCATTGTTTAGAGTAACCTTTTCTGTTCTCTAGTGCTTTCCACATTTCACTGGAACTCCAATTTTTTTTTTCCCCTGTGTTTCTCACTCTTCTTAAATCTAACTGAATAAACCTGTATTATGTATGAGAACTAATTTTATTTAGATCTTCACAGACTGTTAATCTGAATACTGAAGTTGATGTAAGAATTGAGTAGTGAGTGAAAGAAAACTCTTGCTGTTTGAATTTAGGTATCTCTGTACGTCTGGCAGTACATACATCAGTGAGAGAAAACTGATTTCAGTATTACAATGCTATAGGATTGGGTTTGAGATCTCTTTGTGACATGAGTAGACATGATCTTCAGAGTGATCATTTGGTATTATGCTTGGTTTGACTATCTATGAAGACAATCCAAATCTAATTGCACAAACTAGTAGAAAAGTTTTGATCAGTAACCAGAAGATAGGAACAGATATGAAGACTGGTGGACAGAAGCCACGGCGGAAGGGAGAGAGTCTCTCACAGCATACTTCTGATTCACACATTGTGGAATACAGCTGGATGAGATTTACAAATGTCTTCTGTGAAAGACTTGTGATCACAAATCTTTACATGTGTCCCCAGTTGGAGCATATTTTCCTGTGGGACTATACTGATTCAGCGGGAACGATAAATGGAAAAAGTACAAAGACTTACTTAGTGTATAAAAAGAAAGGTTGATGTAGGTAGGTAGGTAACCATATGCAGAGTGCCTGGTAGGAGAAAAATCCTTTAAATTGATCTTTCTGCTAACACTTCTTTCTTGTCCCTGAAACAAATATATCTCTTTTCTTTCTAAGTATGCACATGGATAGCAGGCTTGTACTACATGAATAACTTTTGTAGTGTTTTATTCATATTTTTATAGTTTGTATTTGAAAGAGGTTTTTAAAAGGACAGTTTTCTTTCTTTATAATCACTTTCCTAATTCTATTTATAGCACCAACTCAGTATAAAATACCAAAAAGGTGAACAAATATGACAGAAGAAGACAGTGAATTGTTGAAAAATGCAATTGAGAATGTGAAAGGCTACTGGTAGTAAAGATCCAAGTTCAAATCTAGAGTTGCACTGTGACGGTTCCAAACTTAGCAGCTGGTGCTTATCTATATGTCTGACAGAGCAAAACTTGGACTTCAGTAACACAAACCCTAATAATTCAAATGTTATTTAGTTTATATATGCATTAGGAAAGATTCTTTGCAGTTGAAGTCATTATTTTATAATCCTTTTAAGGCAAACTGCTTCTCTGACCTTTATCTTAGCCTGTTAGGGTAAGTGTACTCTGGTAAATGACAGCAAAATCTTGCTGTCAGCCTTAAATGAGAATCCCCCCAATTGTAAACAGATGAAAGTTGTGATGTGGCTGTATTTTGGAGAACCCTGTAGTTATACCTTTGTTCTTCTTGTCCTATTGTTTAGCAATAGGAAACAGAGGCCTCCCATCTCCCTGTATATTTGAGTGCTGCTGCTTTAGTAAAGTCTTTACTCTTTCCAAAACTGTGGATTTTGCTTTCTCCTTGCATATTTCTCCGAGTGATTTTTGCAGTCTGCTGCTGTGCTTTGGAGCTGTTTAGACTAATATTTCATATGGGCAGTCTGGAGAAGTTTGGGCTAATATTTCTTTGATTGTATCAAGGACCAAAAGCTAATGGACCATATTGCCAAGTCAGTGGGGTAATTAGGGAAAGTGGGCAAATCATTAGTTAAATGGCTGTTGTGGGCTGAGGCTGGAGAATTTAAACAAGAGATGGTTAGTTAGAAGGGATTGTTTGAAAAGATAATGATGGAAACTAGCTGAGATTGCATGAAGAAAATAAATATTGTACGTCAACAGCTTGCTGGTATTGTACAGTGATGTTTCCACTTTGTCATTTTCTTCCCATGATTCTTCAGAGTGTTTAAGGCTTAAGGCATGAACAATACAGTCCACGTGCCTAAAAGCTAAGGAATGAAGTGGCTGTCTGGTGTCTATAAGAATAGAAGTTTTCTGTTAAATCATAGCCAGTTTCTTTACCTGTCCAGGACAACCTTAGAAGATAATCTGTCATGTATCTTTTTTTCCCCCCTACTCCTGTCCCCATGCAATGCTTTAGATGATAGAATATTATAGCTTTAAAGCACCTGAGATTAAATACCCATCTGAGAGCTCATGTAAGAGACTAGGATATTGAAAATGCATTGCAACTCATTGTATTCGTATCGTTAGGTAAAAGCACAGTATGTGTCAGAACACAGAAAGCAGGGTGAAATATGATTATTTTTTAATTTTTTTTTTAAGGAAAGATGTGGCAGCAGTATGATAATGATCTTGTACACACATTCTTCACCGCTCAGATATGCTGCAAGAAGTGCCATTGTAAAGCAGATTAATGTCACAAAAAGGCAGTGTCAAACACATTACCTCTTGCTTTTCACACAGTTTTAAAAATACTGTTTCACCAAGCTTGTGTACTTTTTGTGTAATTATTAGTATTCTGTGCAAGCTTCATTTTAATGAAGCATAAATTTGAGGAACAGTTCATGCTTTCATTTAAATGAAAGCTGATCTTTTAGGCAGCTGGAACACCCATTTTAAAAACAGTGCTTGTGTCTGGAATATGTGCTCTGATTATTGTGTACTAAATACTCCTCTGAGAGACATGGTTCTCTACAGAGTGCTCATTAGGTTTTACCTTAACAATTGGGTAAGATTTTTTTATATTTATTTTTTTATTAGAGTCCTACTTGAAAAGTCATCGGCTTCATCTGGCTGTTGCTTTAGTCTAGAGAATAAACTCAAGCTGTACAAAAGGGTTGCATTAACAGGTTTAGATCAAAAGAATATAAAGAGGGGAAAAGCATCTTCCTGAATCAGTCTTTTAAATTGTTTTGGAAACTAAAGGGAAGGTATGTATATAGGCATGAACTATGTGTGTGTGTACTAGTACTATAGAAATGTATTGCATATATATATATTTAATATATATATATTCCAAATACACAGTGAAATTGTGTATGTACAATCTATATTTACACATATGAAGAGAATGGTGGACTGACCTAGTCTTTTCTCTAGAATTTTATTTATTTTGTTAAGTAAAAATATTGCAAGTGCTTCTCTTGACTCTTAAAACCTCCTGAGATTCAGAATAACCTGTTGGCTGTGGTTGCATTTGTATCACATGGTAGTTAAGCATCTTGGCAGGAACTGTATTCCTTTTTTTGTTTCTTAATAAAAGGGATTACTGTAAAATGTTTCCAATTCATGAGTGACCTTGAAGAGTGAAGTGGATCCATTTTCAAAGGCTGACATTGCAAACGGGTTTTGGGATGAAGTCCATATCTATTGCAAAATGATCTTTGGCCTCAGTTCAAAGCTGATACTAAACCTTGAAAATAAATTCCTCTCTGCTAACCCAGTTTAAATAAAAATTGTATTTCCCTTTTACATAAAAATTTGCTTCCCCAAACATAGAGCCAACATCCAGTAACATAAATTTTGATGTCTACATATACACACTTCTCTACAAAGCTAAGATCCTTAAGACTTGCATATCATTGTTTCTCCTACTAGTTAGGAGCACATACCTTAATATTGAATGTGCTCTTGCAAATCAACGGTTCTACTGAAAATCTCTTGAAGGTGGTGAAATGCTTGGGAATGTCTTAAGACTTACTTTTGCCCTAGAGATTTATTTTCAGAAATACTTGCTTTTTCATGATAGCTTTCATTTCAAAATTGTGAGCTCACTGGGCAATAATACAAACTTGCAAAAATCAAACCAGTGTGTTTCTACAAAGATAGTTTGATTCTCCATTGTCATGCTGTTTACTCATTCGGGCATAGCCAGCAGATTCAAGACCCTCAAAAGGACTTGTGTTCCTAAATACTGTTTCAGGCACATGTCTTTTTGTCACATCTTGGATCATTTGGCTTTTAATCATAATTCTTCAGCACTTGTGTTTTTCTTTTGGTGATTACAGGAAAAGAATATTACTGAATCCTGTAAAATTATTTAGTGGATTGTTTTACACATTTGTGCATGCATATGATGCGTGCTTCACCCAGATCTTCCTTTAGTTGTCAGAAGCTGTAAAAAATAATTTTTATTTATTTATTTTTAGTCAATGTTTTCAGGGGTTTGCATAGCAGAAGCATTTCAAATTTTAAACTGTTACTGGTTGTTTTACCATACGTTACTGAGTTACAGGAAGGCAACCTAATTATTTTCTTGCAAATTCCATTATAGCCCAGTCACTGAACATCATATCAGTCAGTACTCTGGTGAGAAAACTTGGGGAGAAAAGTGATCCAAACAGTGTGTCATTACTCTTAAGCAGCTGCTGACAGTGGGCATGGCAGATTTCAGAACTTCAGGACAAACATTCTTAATCTAATAGCTAGTTGCTTACAGACAAACTCATGCTTTCTCTTAAATTTTCCAGTGTGCGTCTCCATATTTATTGAAAACTCAGTTTGGTGCTTTTCTTCCTGTGTTTCCTTGCTAGCTTATTCTGAGCTTCTAAACAGGGGGGCTTGGGTCCCTGCTGAAGTTACGTATGTTGTGTTGGCATCATGTGTTAATGATGTTTTTGTGTAGTCGGGGTTATCTATCTGGAAGTTCTTGCCAGTCTTGAGCTACCCATTACCAGTATAACTTCCATCAACGATTAGAATATGCACAGGAATCAGTGCTACTCTTGGGCTCCAAATTCAGTTTCCTAATGCAAAATGGGCTGTGTTGTCCACTTGCATTGCCTGCCGTGGAAGGGGCTCTGCAGGGTCAGGACCTCGGTGCTTGCTGGCATCTGCTCCTGGCATTAGGGGCAGCTGTTATGCAGAAAGGCAGCAAACCTTCCAGGAGAAGATGTAGATGATAATAATAGTGAGGGAGGGTTCTTCTTCCTGTAATTGTCAAATACTCTTCGCCACACAAAAATACATCTTGGTGATTATTTTTAGGAACATAATTAATTTTTAAAACTTTCTTAGTAACTGCATGACATTTTAAAGAATTTTGTGATTTTTGGTTTTTTTTGTATGCCGTGTGGCACCAGTTTATAGTACTTGGTGTCCTTTTCAAGGAATGTAAGACTAGAAAGGACCATCTGGGTTATGAAATACAAAGCCCTCTCAATTGCAGGCACCAGGGAGAGAAACAGAGATGGTGCAGGAAGGCCCACAGAATTGGTTGTCGTTTTTTTCATATACCCTCCCTTGCAAGAGATGATAAAGATAAAGCACTTTCCAAAACCTTAAAACAAAGTAAAATATATTTTTAATTAAGAAGATAACTACTGTCTCAAGTTTTACTGTGGCCAAGAAGAAAAGCTAAAGTGTAATGAGTTGCATACAAATTGTGAGAAAAAAGAAAGCACTTAGAAGTAGCTGAGAATAGGATTCAGAAGACCTAAGAATTTTTGTAGTTTACTTATTGCCAACTGCATTTCTGAAAGCAAAAAATGAGCCAGCAGTTGGCACGCAAGTGTATCTAAACCTCTTAGCAGTCAGGAAGGGCCATCAAGGCTATTGGAGAATGGCTGTCCAAAGCACAGCTCTTCCATTCGGAGCGGCAGGGAATGGTTCCTTTCACAGTACAAACTATCTTCATCTTCGTGATGAACATAAACAAACAGTTACAAAGCAATAGTCTAGTAATGCAGCTATTCGTTGTAAGCAAATTTTAGTGGGTTGGTTTCAAGTTAATTTGGAAAAGGAGTGTCTTTTGTTCAGAGAAAAAATCTGCATTTGTTACCATAACATTCAGCAGATCAGCACCCATTACCAAGTAGCATTTAAGTTGATTTTAATAGGAGAATGTTTTTGGAGACATAAAGGGGACAGTCAGTTGTTTAGTTCCTTAATGAGCTCAAAAGAGTGAGATCCTTGTTTCTGTGTCTCTTGAAAGAAATAACTTTTTTCTGTATTTGGGGAAAAAATGAACAGGTGAATGTATACCTGATGTATTTGGAGTTTCTTAATCCACAGAGGCACATACTATATTGAATTAATTTCTAGAAGAGATGATTTATGCATGAAGGAGTTTCCTCTTTCCTGGCCCTTTCTCCCTTGGGATCTCTCTACACAATAGAGAGAGAATATTCCTGATGAATTTTTGGTATATTTTTATTCTTTTCATATTATCTGGGATTATTTTCTATTTATTTATTTTGTTTTTAGGAAGATTTTTGTATCATAATGTGAACATACTTTGCCCTTATCTGAATGGATGAAATAATTTAATACTATGGAGAAGGATGGACTGGCAGTACTATACATGCACAATAAATCCACCAGTTCTTTCCTACAGCTCTTACATGAGCTATTATAAAACAGCTGATCAGTTCTATTAGTCAAGGGTAATATATTCAAATACATAGATGAAAGTTCATGCGCACCTACACACTCATCAGTTCACATAGATGAAGTCTTGGGTAGGAGAGTCATGAGCATGGTTAGCATGGTACAGAGTGAGTTCCCTCTTGAAGGCAAATTTTCCTGATCTGTTGAGGTATTAGGAGCAGATTGTACTTGAGGAATAGAAAATCGAGAAGTCAGGTTAGGTTGTTTGTCTTAACTATGTTCTTAAACTGCACATGCTTGTGGATTTTAAGTGATTACATTTCTTGCTGCCAGTACAGATTATTCATCTCCCTTTGATATACCTTGAAAGGATTGTATGTGTTACCACCAGATGACTTTCAGTGATATCCAGAGAAGCAGTTAATTCATCTTGGAAAAAATAAGTATATGCATTAGAATGATTTATAAAAATTATTAAGAGTGTGTAGTTGGTAACTGTGGCCATCTCCTCTAGCTCTTATTTAGGTACAGCTCAGGTAAAACTTTATTAATTTAAGTGGGAATTTTGCCTAGTAGATATTGTAAGATTTGTTTCCAAGTGTCATGTCTAATTTATATAGTACCCATACTTATTTAATTTACAATAATAACAGAAAATATCTAAAGCCTTTTAAATTATAGTAATGTACAGTTAGAGCAGTAAGACAGAAAGCTTCTAAATAACTTTGCAGGTGCAAACAGAAATTTTAATTAAAATAATTTAGGTTACCTCATACTTCCTAAAGTCAGCACAGAATACAGGACGTACAGAATGCTAGACAGCAAATTTCAGAATATTAAAACAGGTGGCAAATAAAAAAAAAAAAAAAAAGCAGAATAAATAACAAAACCACCCCCTTAAATCCCTGTGCAATTCTCCAGTGATTGTGGAGCTCTGTCTTTTTCTTCTTTATGCAGAACATTTCTGTCAAGGCCAGTTCTTTTCTATCCCTTGCAAAGTAATACAACACCACAGAAAAAGAAAGTGTTTCATCTCTCATACACTATGTAACCTCACTTCTGGTCGGGGTTTTTAGCCTGTTACTATCTACATCTGTTTTAAAAACTGTACTGTTGGAGCAAAAATTCTGCTTAGCATTTCCAGTGCAAGCACATAAACCAACAAATCCGACAGTGCATGCTACCAAACACTTTGTACCAAATGCTGTTTAGCATTTTTTAAAATATCCAAGTTATCCAAGTGCTATTGTAACAGCATTGCTCTTATGAATGATAGGCAGCAGTCATGCTGGTTAAGCAAGCAGTATTCTTTCTTTGTGGGGAGCTTTTTGCATTATTTTTTATGAATATAACATTGCTTGCCTCCTTTATTGTTGTTTCTTACGTTTCATGTTGCTTATTCTATTTGCATTCAAAGGATTATCTCTTGCTAAGTTCACATTTTATGTCTGCAGGAGACAAGAAGTAGCTTTAAATGATCCCTTGGACAATATTTAGTAGACTGTGCTAAGTGCTAACAGTGGAGTTTTATCTCCAGTATCTCAGGCTCTGATACCGGATATGAGTTGAGAATTTTTAGCAGACTTAGATTGAACAAATCTTATTTGGATAAAATTAAAATACCCAGAAATTACTGAGAGGCATCCTCAAGCAGACAGAACCTTTCTTCTTAGAAGATAATGAGGCTAGGGTAAGTTGGCCCTAACATTTATGTCTCTGCTCAGATATAAAAAGAATTTGGAAGAATTCCTTTCTCTTAATCCTTTCTTCTGCTTGCTGTATTCCCATGTGCAATTAGACAGTATTAATTTTGAAAGAGTTGTTCTGGGTCTCTGCATTTACAGAATGGTCTCAGCTCTTGGAGCTGAAATGCTAGGTGGTTGCCTTTGCTGAGGAACTGGTGAATGAGAGCTCAGTTACCTGGGGGATTATGATTCAAGCAATGAGGTAGTTGTACCTCAAGGGTCTGATCTTTCTCGGGATACATTTCAAAGAAGCTCGCCAAGATTTTGGGCCTAAGAGATTCCAAGAGACACAAAGCCTGGCTGAAGAAATAAGAAAGATAATTGTAGCTTTTGTCTATCAGTAGGTAGGCTGCCTGGATGAACCCTTAGTCTTTAGGTCTTGGGAGCTGATGCTGTTTGATCTGGTTGTAATGACAGTTCATCGGAGGACTCCAGTGTGGGTCTTCACAGTGAATAGTATGTTAATATGCTGGATGCTTCCAAATGGATGTTTGGGGTGTATGTATTTATTTATTTGTCTTGTCAGAAAAGTATTTTTGGTGTGTGGCCAAATCATTGTCAAACAAATTGGATAACAATGTACAACTTCAATGTTCAATACTTATGGCTACTATGAGCTTTCTCTGCGAACCAAATGTAGCATCTGTCTTTCATGTATTCTGCACTTGTACTGATGTAATGATTATGAACTTAGAATCAATAAGCTGAAAGAATTACTTGTTATATATGAGTATTTTGTCCTTTCCCTGAGAATTTAATCAGTAACACCATACACAATTAATTTGAACAAATCTAAACAGGTCACACCAGGATCAGGAGCGTGTATTCATAACAACCAGGTGACGCCTATATTAACTGTTTAGATTAAAATTATAATTTGAATTAAAATTCAAGTGAGGCCCATTAGCCTTTAACCAGTTTCTTGGAAATAATCACTGCTGAAGTACATATTGAGCCATTTCATTAACCTTTAAAAGAATGCCTCTAAGTGTTGATCCTTGGATGAGATGTTAATATGCTAGTCATGCTGATGACCTGTTCACAAAAGCTGAATTACCAGCTGCATTTGCATTGATCTACAGATGAAAAGAGCTGTGTTGTTCTCAAACTGCGACTGTATATACTTACATGTGTTGATAATGCAACAAACATTAACTATGTTGATGAAAATGTGTCAGTTTTTAATGTGATGGGTATGAAATATACTTTGGTTTATACATGATGGGAGATACTGTACAATGAATAATAATTTGTCCATCAAAGATGCCAAGATTGACAGTTACTGCTCTCGTAAAAGCTTATGGTGTGAAAGGGTGAGACACAGGGCAAGAAATTTCATGATCTCCCCGGGGAAAGCTGCTTGACTAGCATTACACAGCTGACTGCTGCCTCACAGAACAGTGTTCTGTATTTTCAGAGGGCAGCTTGTCTTCTGATATGATGGCTGGCTGCAGGTTCAGTAGCTCATTGAGCTCCTCATCCGTGAGGTACCTCCCTAACAAGCTGTGCCTACATTCAAGGTCTAACACAGCACAGAACTCTAGCCATTCAGTCAGCTTGGACAGGAACATGTATAAATGCTAGTGAGTAGAAACATGATGTATTAGCAGCACTTACGTGTCTGCACGCATGACGAGAAAACTGAAATAGAACACACCTTGAATTTTTCTCTGCCTAACATTTTCTAAAAGTCAGGTTTCCTGCTGTGTGAATGGCAAAGCCTTTTGTTGGTGATGGTCTTTTTTTGTGTAGGTATACTTAACTTTTTCCTGTTTGGGGAATTTCCGTAAAGTAGTAATAATAATAATAATAATACAATTACTCTCCCTCAAATAACAAGAAATGGAAGTGATTCAACAGATGTTTCTATGGGAAAGAAAGATGTGATCACAGACCACAGAGAAAAAGAAATGGGGACAAATATGTCCAAAAACCTAGTAAATCACTAAAAACTAGGGCTAAGAGGTTTGCATCATAAAGCAAACCAAAAAGTTAAGTCAAAGAATCCTGCATTATGGTTACTTTGAGTATTTGATGGGAACATTGCCTACATTATCCATTTAAAAAGAAGAGGGTTTTTTTCATTGGATTGAAGCATAAAACCTGTGCTGTCCTCACTATATGAAACTGAAATTACAATAGTTAAACCTCATCAGCTTGCAGCCTCCTCATATGAGGCACAATATCAAATAATCCTCCTCAACTGTCCTCAGCCTCCCTGGGGTTGCTGAGTTACAGCTGCTGGCTGCTGCTGTACGGTGTGCTTCCTGGGAAGGCTCAAGTGTGTTGGTGCAGACAGGAGACCAGCTCTGTTATAGGTACCTGGAGAGCTCAGGCTGAGACGATTCAGAACACAAATGTATTTGGCTTTGAGAATCAGTGTGTCTGCTGATGACAGTGATAGTTTGATATGTGAGGGTCTGACTACACAGTGCCTGTCTGGGAAATGTGCTGCAGTCTGTACTTTGTAAGAGAATGCAATTTTTACATATCATAGAAATTACTTAATGGTGATAGAGTTCTGGTTTGATTCTTCTGCTGATGGTATTTTAACTTGAAGCATTGTGTATCTTGTAAAAGCAAGCACAGATGTAATTAGCGAACTAATCAAAGTCTATTGGCTATTTATTTATTTTATATATATTTTTTTAATCTATTTTATTTTGTATTATTTTAGAAACTCCCCCCTCCAGCCCCCCCCGAAAAGCCCACAAATCTTTCTGTTATTTCAATTTTCCAAATATTTTACTGAGTGCCACACAGTAGAGAAATGCTTTGGGTTGAACTTTGTCTGTGATGTTAAAGTACTGTAACTTAAAGTAACTCTGAGGTTCCTGATCTTCTATTCTTCTACCCAGTTCTGAGTTTTGCTTCAAAGTACTTTTTTCAGGTGGCTGTTGCTACAAGTAGCTGATGTGCCTTCAGAGACTGACACTGATTGAAGCTGACTGGCGAGCTGGTGTTTACAATGACATGCTTCAAAAAGCCACAGCTATAGTCTGAAAAAGGTTTAGAAATGGATGAATTACTTGTGGCAAATCAGTTGTGTAGATTTGTGGGTGTGAGCCACTGTAGGTGGGCTCCACAAAGGACTTTCAAAAGTGAGTTCTAACTTAAAACAAGTACTTCAGTTTCCAGTGCAAACCTGTTACATAAAAGGAACATAAAAATACACGTTATGTAACTGTAGCAAGTAGCTGTAATGTAGCTGGTGAATGTAAATAGCTTACTAGAGGCCTAAAACAGGGAGCACCCAATACACATCTGCCTGTAGAGATCAATGCTGATTACGAAAGCAGCTGTTTCCTCAAAACTTGTTTGTCAGAGTTCTTGCAATTGAAAATAGGGACGAATGTGGTAAAACAAGGCAGCTATTATTCACAACATAGAATTAGGGCTTTTATTTGGTGTTGTTTGGCTTTGTTTGTTTTCAGATAATGTTGCAGTACAGAAAATCCCAAGATGTAGAAAAAGAATAATGAGTAAACCTCCATTTAAGTAACAGTTGACTTCAAAGAATATCTTTCATACTGGAGGAGTGTTTTTTGGAACTTAATGAATTTGCTTTGAATTTACTTGGCTCGTATTCATACCTTCCTTTCTTCAGTCAGTTCTTTGTAATTTAATTGGTATATGTATTAACTAGGTATTTAAAAACATAGTATAATGGTGACATAATTAATATGCCAAACAGCATGTGACGAAACCTTGGCAGGTTTGTGGTTTATCAAAAACAGCTCTACAAGATTAGGGTGGAGCTCTCAAATTCACTGATGTGACTTGTTTACTTAATTTCCATAGGGTTGAAAATCAAGTTGTGTTACCAGCTGTGTGAGCAGCAAAGTCTTACTTTCTTTACTGCTTACCAGTTGGGCTGCTTTGCCTTACTGGAGCCAGTCATAATTCTCAATTAGTTTCAGGATAATAACTTCAGAGAGTAATTATTTTTATCTCGGGAAAAAAATTACTTCTTTAAATACACAAGACAGTCTGAGATATGAAGGAAAAAATATCCATTTGAAAAAAATGGAACATAGTAAACAAAGCAGAACACAAACTGTATTTTAGTAGGAGTTTTTTTCCTTTGGAAGGATGAAATGCCTTGATTTTTGCAGGTATTAGCCTTATGCCTTTTGCCCAGTATCTCCCATCAAAACAGATGGATAATTCTTTACCAGAATGAACAGTGTAACCAGCTGGTGGTACCTGCTTCCAGTGTCCTGTGGGGGTTCCGTGGCCTCAGCCCAGGCCCTGACCAGCCTGACAAGACTTGTACAAAGTACTTGTAGGAAATGCATCAGCAGTACTTGAGAATTTCATGGCTGTAGGGCTCAGGGGTGAATGAATGTAGCTTGTAAATAAGTGTCTTCCTCAGGAAAAGGTTGTTCATTTCAGGGTAACTGTGTAGCTTGTGGATTGTGCTGGTCCCTGGGTATCTCTGGGGTAGCAGCCTGCTACTCCTACCTACAGCAGTGATTTCTCTTGATCATATTGCAATGAGTTGTCCTTTTGGAGTGGAAAGTTGGACATTTAATTGCATAGACACAAGTGGTTTCTTGTTCCCTGTAGCCAAGACACTCTGGAATTTGAAGTTCTAATTTGTGTGCTGTACTGTATAGCTTTATGTCAATGCATGAGGCTTCCTGTCTCTTCATTTATCAGTTTAACACCTGTCAAGATTCATACAACAAATTAAGAATAAAAATTAATGTCCTCTCTTGTGAATTCCCTTCACTAGAGGTAATCCAAAGGCTTTATTTCTTGAGTTTTGCTGGTACGTGTACTGCACATAGCAATAATTATCTGAGATAAGAATCTACTGTACTTTGACTCCTGTTGATAGTGAAGCTCATTACACCCCCATTATAATTATTACCCTCTTTACGTACACCTAGTTAAACACTTCAAAAGCAGGCATCCAGGGGATGCTGTTTTAAGAAACTGTTTAAGTGATCAGGATGAATTATGTGAGATATTAACAGTATGTTCCCTCTGCATCACTTCAAATCTTACAAAATTTGGGGTGCATCATAATCAGCAGTGTATAAATCATATTATTGTAACTGTTCTCTGACTTGTTCCCAGGGTGCATTTGCTCCACTAATGCAAATTTACCTCTGGGAGTAGGTCCTGCTAAAGGCGATGTAGGAGCTCAAGCCATGGCCAACAGACAGATGGCATCTCTGCCTGCAGTACTCAAGTAGATTTAAATCCTGCAAAGTGTAGCACAGGCAAGGGGCAGTTAGCACAGGTAGAAATGCAAGTAAGAGCTAATAAAGAAGACTTTCTTTCTTTTTTTTTTTTTTTTTTAAAAAAAAAAAAGGGAAGACATTTGCTGTTTCGTCACTGAAGCTGTGCCAGCTGTACCATACACAACACAGACTCAGATACTGCTATGTGACAACTGCAGGTATCTAGTGGGGATCAGATAAGCCAAAGCCAAGGAGATTAAAAATATCAGAAGTGTAGCATTCCACAGCTTACACCTTTTCTTTGACAATTGTCCTGTTACATGCAGGAGATAATGCAAATTTACACTGGAATATAAATTTCATTTTGGTGCTGAAAAGCTTCACTTCCAAGGTCATAGCATTCAACATAAACCAGCCTGCTTTTCTACTAAAGACAACTGAACTTTTTAGAAAGGTGCTTCTGCTCTACAAAATGACTCTCAAAAGTTGAACTCTGAAGTGAATCACAGTGCCAAGTGAGTTTGTTCAATGGCAGGACAAGACCATATTGGTGTGGAAGACAGAGCAAAGGTTTCCAGCTATAGGCACTGCTAGTAACAATTCTTCTCTGTGAATGCTGTGCTTCTTAGCACTTCTACAGCCCTAATAATTTATACGAGTATTGTAAATGTCTGAGGATGCTCCTTGAAAATAACGGTCTGCACAGTTAGTTGGAGGAATGGAACACACTTGGAAAATACATGGATGCAGATGTTATAAAACCAAACCCCCATTTAATCTGCCCTGGCAGAACTGACTGTGTAGAGTAGCTAAACCCAGCCTTTTTGAAGCTAAAACTGGTTGCTTGTGTTCATGCCACAGTTTTGTTTTGGTTTTTTCTCAGTATGCTCTGACCAAATTTTAATGCACTCAGGTTTTTTTGTTTCTGGAATAGCAGTATTTATACGTAGTATCTTGTCCTCTTGCTGAACAGTTGCAACAGCAAAGCCTACTCGACTGAGTAAAAGCAGCAGTGAGGATCTAGGATGCTTGCTTTGCATGCTAAATGTAACACTGAGATCAAGCTGTTTATTTTGGAGACACAGACTCAGGTCTAGTTTGGAGTCAATGCTTCTGATTCTCTACAGTTTTGTGACTTGGATTGAGATGATTCTAGTCTGTGGGGAAAAAAAAAAAGCATGAAATATCATGCATGAAAATCTAATCTGGAAATGCCAGAATTCATGTTCATGGCTTCTGGTTATTTATTAAGTAGCAGCTGTTTCAATTAAATATTTTACTTTCAGTCATAATGAAAAAAAAGGTAATAGTTTGACTCAGTAGACATTTTTAAAAGCATATTAAATATTTAAACAATTGGTTTTTAGCTGATAGCTGAGAGAGGCATCTAGGATGCATCACCTGTTGGTGATCACACAAGAACACCACAGGGATTCCTTTTCAATATGTAAATAAACTACTTTGTCCCCCCGCTCATTCTGGGTGTAGAAAACTTGCTGATTTCATTATGGTTGCGAGAGTAATTCAAAAATGGGGGTCAGGGGTGTAAAATGAAAGATCTGTAGACTCCTGGTTTTTACAAGTGCATTCAATAACAGGAAAAAAAACCCCAAACCTGTATTTTTAAAGAAAAATAAAGGTCAAGGAATACTAAGGTGAACTTTGTATGCAGATATGCTCATTTTCACTTGTTCACTGGGGTTTTTTTCCATTTAAATTCTTGTCGGGTTCTTTTACTGGCTTATGCTGCTCTGATTTAGTGGCAGAAGTGTTAGAAGATTCTGTATTTAGCACAGCTTCTCGTGTTTATTTTCCAAACATGCACCACTTTGAGTAAAAACGCAGTTTTGATATTGCCAGTTGTGTTATGGATTAAACATCATGTTGTCCGTGCTACAAAAAGGAGATTTCCCTTTATTCTCTTTTTCCACAGAGATATGAAGTCTTTTAGCTCAGAAATCAGATTCTTCTCCCTGTATCCTGCCACCGCCCGCTCCCTCCCCAGATCTGCATTCACTTTGTTCTACCAAATCCCGCCCAACTCGTGCACAAAACCCCAGTGATGTGCAGAATGGGACTCTCTGAAACAGGGAACCTGAAAGGTTGGAAGCATCCAGATGTGAGCCAGAATCTGTTTGGCCAGCAGAAAATGTATTGGCTTTTGGCAATTCAGTGGCTTATTTGGCGATTCAGAGGCTTACTGGCAATTGGCAATTCGGAGACTTATTGGCAGTTCAGTGGAGTGCCAGAAACCCAGTTTCTGTCAGGCAGCATTAGGAGACTTCTGAAGATGCTTTGTGACTGAACGGCGCTTCCTGTGCTGTACCAGGGACACGTCCAGAATGTACTGAGCGTATTTCCCAGTTTGTCAGAATGTCTTGGAAGGGAAAGTATCAGCCTTTTCTGTATAACCCAGTGCTTAATAAAAAGGGAAGTTTAGGATGAGTGGGAAACATATTGCAGGCCTTCTGGTTTCCACCAGAGATTCTAGAAGATTTTTTTCAAGGACGCTGTTTTGGTGGCACTCACATTTAAAAAAAAATGCTGCACAGTGTCTCCATTGTCTCCACAAACCTGTAGAGGTGGAGTCACGGGGTTAATAAGTGGATTCTTGGCATGGGTCGTTTTAGGTATAACTTCCTGTTCTCCTGGAGAAAAAGAGAGTGGCACATTACTCCACTGAGAACAGTGAGGAGGTGCAATAGGCCTGCACCACTGTTCCCTGATGTGGTTTGTAGCTGTAATACAGCAGGAAGCTTCCTAGAATAAACTGCACAAAATCTGCTCTCTGCTTTCCTAAGGGTGGTTTTGAGACAAATCACCAAACAGATTTGGTAGTCTGAAATATTTCATTCATGAGAATTTCAGAGATGGAATAGCAAAATTCAGCCATGCTTTATGTATAGATGGCAACTAATGTTCTCTTAGACAAAGCAGAAACTGATTGGATGGGATATTTACAAAAATCATATATTGCTGTCTTTTTTCTGTCTTACTCTATAAGAAGAAATGAAAATAGAGGATTGATGTACAGCAGTGAAAGTACAAATAAGGAACAAAATATTTTTGCTTGAATTTGTTATCTACATTTGAAGTGTAGGGTTTGGGTTTGGGTTTTTTGGTTTGTTTGGGCTTTTTTTAACAGAATTTGAATAGATTTATATTTTAACTGTTTGAAAAGCGTGTTACAAAAATACTCCGTTTAGAACAATTTATTCTTAAAAAAAACCTTGCGTTTGAATTCTTGCGTTTTTGTCAGCAAGGCCGATGTGGTAGACAGTTTGGGGGGGGGAATTCAGTATTTATGTGTTGAGTTTGGAGTAATGCTGATTCTTTCATGATTTCCACCATCTCTGTGAATACCGAGGAAATATGCCTTTGTCAGTAGAGCAGGAAATTGTGATTTAAGGAGTTTAATCTCAGGGTTTCCATGAAAACTTAAAGATGCAAATGCTCCATTTTTCTAGTTTTCCATATGTAGAACATGAATAAATGTACTTTAGTTTTATTTATAGGGGTAGATGTGTTTTTAATTCAGTTCTGTAGTATTTTAATTTTCTTTCTAAAGTATTTTGGGACTTGTAGGTGAGCTTTTTTTATGGAAGAACAGCTATTTATTGGCAGGGAATTGTGTTGGATTTTCTGGAGGCTAAGATAACTTTTCTTTGCCAGATGTTAAGAACAACTTCAACAGCATAAAAATACCCACTCTGGGGAAAATTGATTACTTTATAATTCTATCTGAGCCATACTGGACTAACCAGAAGCCCGAAGGCTTAAAGTGCTGCTTGAGAAAGTACAGCTTTTCATTTTACAGGAAGCCTATGCCCTCTGACAATTTATGGACTAGGTATGGCTGTAGTCAGGTCTCTGTAGGTTTTAAATGGTGAAAGATGAGTAGGAAAAATTTTATCTCCAATTCTGTCTTGGGCACCCAAAGCTAATATTGTTCCATCTCACTCAGATTTGTTAAACAAACTATCTTCAAAGATCAGATTTATTTAGCTATTATTGAATTACTCCGGCTCCTGTAAAATACAAGGCTAAAGCACACTAAAAGGTGATTTTGTAAATAGAGCCCATTCCATTTCTATTGTATAAACAGAGCTTAGTGTCACAGATTCATGCATTTGTATGCTGCAGTTGTCTCACTACTTGAAGTATACCAAATAAGGTCTCAAAATAGAGAGTGTTTAGCTTTCCAGGTATACTGAGTGAGATCACCAAGTGGTCAGATGAATATTTTTTTTGTCTAAATCTTGCCTTGATAGCAAAGCTTTTCTGAAAACTTAAAGCTGTAAAAAGTATTTACTTTTCAGCCATTGGAGGATATAATGTTGATTCTATTTCATACCAGTTCCTAAGGCCATAAACATGAATTGATTTGGAAAAATGTGAATGTGTCTCCTTTACACGAAGAGAGAGTTTTGCTGATTATAAATTTTGGTATGAATTCCTGAAGTTACTCCAATGCTGCTTGTAAATTTCTGTTTCAAGTAATGTCCTCGCTGATGAAAACTGGCAGTGGTTTTTGTGTTACTTAGTTTGCATACCCATGATAGTTTTAGAGGCATTTGTGGCACTGGACCCTCTAAAATACAACAAGAACTGCTTCTATTTCCACTGAAATTAAAAAAATTGATGAAAGTTTCTGGAGTCCAGATTTTCAGACGAATCTCTGCACCCTACAGTGAAGTAGAACAAAATGCCCTACGAAGAAGTTCCCACGTGGCAGGTATCTGACTAGTCAGCTTACATTTACAGGTTGGTATTGCTACACTCACGTTCAAATAATAGAGTGGGAGCAAAAACAAGTAAGACCACGGAGGAAAGAAGAGATTAAGTTGTGGTTCGTCTAGTAAGCAAGGATGAGAGCCTAAGTGGGAATTCTTTCTGTGCTCTCAGATCTTAATTTCACCTATTCTCAAACAGCAATTTCTGCTATTTTGCATGCTTTAGTGGGAGCATTGGTGTAAACTCTTATTTCCCTGCTTCAAATACAGTGATAATAATGAACTAAAGCTAACAAAAAGTCAAGATAGTCTGAATAAACTGCTTTTCTAGAACTCCATTTTCCATACACATTGCTTTGGCAATGACCAAGCAATTCTCAGGATTCAAGAAAAGCTAGTTTTAATGAATTCAAGTGAATTATTATGCAAAGTTACCATAGAGTAACTTTCTAAATCAGTTGGTGACTTCAGCAGTTTTAGTCTGTTTTAAAAATATAACTGTTCTTGCAGTGACGTGCATGTATTTTAAAAATACAGATGAGATTTTAATAGCAAATTGAATTAATTTTGCCTGAATTTGAAAGTGTATTTTAGTTTTCTAAGAAAAAGAAAGTTAAAGCTTTTCTGACCCTTTCTAGACTGTCTGTGTAACCTTATTATTGCAACATTTGTTTCTTCTGTTCCTCTATCACTTGTTGACTTGTATTGTCCTTTAGTTTGCAAGCTATGTTGGAGCTAGGAACATCTCTTTTGATCTATGATGTCTCTAGCATACTTCTGGGCATAATTATAATCATAAAAATCTTTGAAACTTTTCCACCTGATGTCTTGTTATCACTACAGTTAAGATGTTCTACACTGGCACCATAAAAAAAAAAGATTAAATAAAGTCTTTTTTTAGCCTTCAAGTACTTAGAAAACACTAAAAACAACTAAACAAGACCACAGTTTACGTCCTTGTAGCATACAAAAATATCTGTTTCATTGCAGTATCTTCAATACTCCCTTAATCTCTCAAACCCCTATGAATAAAGCATTGGATTACCAAGTAATACCCTTCATCACAAGGAATTAGGCATTTTAGCTTTAGGCTCCATCTAAACCATTGCATTAGGAGAGATGTTACTGACGTCATTTTTTCCAAGTTGTCGTTGACTCGCATGGTGCCTTCCTCGCCCCGCAAGATCTTGCTGAGATCACGTCTCTCATCATTCTTAATTCTCTCTTTTTGGGTGCCTTGGGGGCACTAGCATGCATATGGGTTTGTAGCTAAGAGACAAGGGTGGGAAACTTATTCTTCTTTGTGTGTGTGCCAGTGAGTCTTTAACAGAGCTTTAGCAAACTGTGTGATTTCCTTCATCTATAAGATTAATAAATTATAATAATATTTTACTTGCAAGAAGAGTATTTTTAATTACAGACGTGATGTGCTGATGTCTGCCTGCAAAATGCAAAGATTTAAAGGACATCCAGCTCATTATTCCCTCCTCCCTTCCTGTGGTACCAGAGTTTCTGTACTTCCGTAGCATTATTTGGGAGAATTATGTTAGAATTCATAGAATAAAATGAATGGAATGCATCTCTGTACTCAAATCCCTAGTGCATCCCCACTTCAGCTGGCTAGCAATGAGAAATGCAGCTGGCACCTGGTCAAAAACTGTCCAGCAGATCCCAGATTTTCAAAAGTACTAGCCTTGTTTAAGGCAGAAGAAGTGTAGGAGTCACCAAGGTGGCCTTGAACCATCACTCAGTCCTTAGTGTTTACAAGGAATTGCATTCTTGCTAAATATTGCTAAAACAGACCTCAGTCTGAACCAGTTTGCTTTATGACACTTGCTGTGCAATCTTATCCCATGAAAGGATTTCTGATTACTCATTTTTCTTCCTGTTTTTACTAATAGATGTGATAGCATGTTGGCTCTACAGTAAACATGAATTCCTTTGATTTAGTATGTCCCTATCATCTGGGTAATTGCTTTTGTGAAGCCATTTTAGTTGAGCATTTAATGGTTTGCTGGACAGCTGTTTATCTTGCAGATTATTGATGCTGCCATCCAAAACAGAACCAGCAGGAGTTATGTTACATAGATCGATTGATTTATTTATTTTACTTCATCATATCATCAAGAAGACGTTGACTACTCTATTTACAAAATTGTCACTTGACATCACATTTCCCTAGGAGTTGTCATCATATACTTAGGAAAATACTTATCTATAAAAGACCTAATTAGACAAATTATTACGGATCCATTGTGGTTTTGCATTTTTCTCTGGTGTGTTATTTTAAAATAGTAAAAGTCAAATTGACTTATAGTATGCAACACAACTGCAGCTTTCACCAGAAAGCCTGGAAGTTGGAATATAGGTTTGCAGTCTGTCCTCACTTCACATACCCCAAACAACAGTGTTCTCTTTACCCTTGGCACTGTTGTAAACAAGAACCTTTCTGGTCTGCTGAGTGATTACGTAAATAGACAGGGCTTTTATAAAGCATTTTAAGCATCCAATAGAACACAATAACGTCTTTACATTTTTTTCTTATCTAATGATAATTACATAATTGGACAGGTTTAAAGTTTTGGGTTGGTTTTTTTTTGTAGCTGATATGTAGGTGCCTGAGTCTCTTCTGAGCATTCTTACTTAAGTCCTAAAAGTCATTCATGAGAACAAATCTGCTAGGCTTCCCCCTGTTACCAACATCCCAAAATGCCTTTGGAAATAAGTAAATGCCAAGCATTTGTTATTTGGCACTTGACTAATCATTCATTTATTTAAACTCAAACATGTTGCATAAGATTGTGAAAGTTATGCTAAGCTAATAATTAAAAAAAAAAAAAAAAAAAAAAACCCATCTCCCTTGATTCAACCTTCCTAATTTCCATCTAAATGGTGCCATCAGAGCAGAAATACCCAGGACCTTATATCCCACTGAACATAATTGACTGCTTAGTGTTGGCAAAACGTGCAGCTGACTGTGAGCGGTTGCTGTGCATCGCTGCAGTAAACCAGCTCCTTTTCTTTCTATTTCCCATCCCCCACCCCCTCCTTTTTTATTTTTAGTCAGGCTTTGGCAATGTTTTCCTGGTATCAGTACATGCTTATTTATTAAACATCACTTCCTGTCTTGAAGGTTCTACGTAAGATCTCCAAGACAGTTTTCCCTGCATACCCAGGACACAGCAGTTAAAAGCAGTTTTCCATGGTGGTACTGCCATCCTTTTTAACGCATGCATTTACTGAATTCCTATTCTGTAGGATTTGGGTACCAACTACTTGGGATTGCTTTTGAAAGTCTTTATAACTTTGTCCCCACCATTTTTTGCAATTTTAGGATTTGATTCCTATCTCCAGGTAACTTTTGTTATGAGCCCTTGTCACTATCTTACTATATGTTTCAGACTAACGCTTGCTTGACCAAGGGTTGCCTTTCACTTCGGGGAAGAAATATCTGCAAAACTATCTCCTCTTCATCTGTTCCTTTATTAAAATTCTTCTATGCTGTGATGCCTATCAAATATATATGGCTGCAAATCTGACATGCTGTGACTACTCTTAGTCCTGCTGATCAGGAATCTAGACTGAGGGAAGAATTTTCTTATCATTAATAAACAAATGTGTGGTAAAAAGGGATCTAGTTAAGTCTTTTAGTGCTTTACTTATTATTTCTGACCTGTGCAGTATGTGTCAGCAGTCTGGTTTTGCATGTATATCAAAATTTAAAATACGCTGAGGGTAGGAACATAAATCAGTTTGAAGAAGCAGAAATCTCAAAGGTGAGAGAAAAGTGAATTGCGATTTTATTCTGATTGTAAGGTGGCATTGCTTTGTAAAACTGTAGTTCTTTTTTCTGTCTCCTATGTCATTGTTTTATTTGCTGTTAAACAGAAAGACAAATGCCCTCTGTCTCTGATCACCTTGCAGAATGTTTAAAATACACATCAAACTACTGTTTCCCTAATTTTGGCTTCCTGAGAGCCCCAAATTTTAACTGAACTTATGTCAATGAATACTCTTATGTCATTTTCATCTCTCCAGGATGTCAAAATCTCATCTTCAGGATTTCAAAGCATGGTCCAGTGTCCATTCTCTCTTTTGCTTACTTGGTGACTGGCTTTGATCTAGTGCTGCTTAATGTTATTTACATTCTAAGTTTGAAACTTGAAATACTATAAATGGGAGTTCTGCCTGCATCAGTCACCCGGCTTTGCTCCTCTTACGGAGTAGCATCACCATTCCAGTTGATGGATTGTGATATTGCATTCATTGGTGATACCATTCTCAAGCTTGACGAAGTTTGATTAATATGAGTACTACTGTTTTTTTTTTTTAAATCATTTACGTTTCATGTTATCAAAACCTCTGTTAAAACCTCAACTTACTATAAGTTGTTAAGGTTATTTAAATTATTTGGAAAAATATATAAGCTGTACGTATCCTGCCAAGCTTTTAAAATAAGATCAGGCCCTAACAATTTGATGTGTTTGGTTAATTGTGACATTTGCTAAGTACCTCAGGTCAGAATTTGCCAGCTGGTGAGATGACTTTTAAAAGACAACATCTCTCTCCAGAGGAAAGAGTGAAACTGTCTTTCTTATTTGATATATTCAGTTAGGATTGTTTCATTCAAAGCTGAAAACTGGAATTTAAAAAGAGCAAATTATAAATTAATCATAATTAAAATTATTGATTTATTCACTATATGTAAGAAACCTTTAACGGGAAATCATATCGGGAGATTTTGTGGGCTTTAGCTGAATGAAACTGAACTGCAGCTTGAAATCTGCAACCTGCAAGCCTTCTCAATGTAAGGCCTAAAATTCGTAACAGAAATGTGTTCCTGGAAACATTAGTCATGTGTGTTAAATGGTCAAGGTACTGATCTCATTCGCACCAATACCAGCTCTTTGTTGTTGGAGTTGCCCTAGATCTGTAATCTTCAACAGGCTATAAAAAATGCTAAATTAAATAAACAAGGGGAAATCATTTAGACTGTAAGGCAGAACTGTTGTGAGAAAATTAGCTTTAAACATTTAATAACTGTTACATACGTTTTGTGTCTTGTTTTTACAGATTTCCTTTTTGCCTCCAGAGTGTTTCGTTATGGCAGCCTCCAGTGAACAATGACATACTTTGACAGATACAGATGCCAAAAAGCCAGACGAAAACAGTGGCCTTGTTTCATTTTCACTCCAAGACAGTGAAATGGTGCTCTTAAAGTTTTGTTATTGACTCTCACTGGAAAAAAATTAACTCCTGACTGGACTTTTTTTTTCCCCCAGCCCTCTCCTAGTGTTCTTATGGATGCTCAACACAGTGACATCATGTAGTAGGCCCTGAAGTGTTGTCATAATTAAGTTGCAATGGTTTTATACACTTCCCCATTTCCCAACAGCTTTCTGTCAGTTCTGCATTCTTTTTCCTGGGGCCTGATTTTCCCATGTTACTGGTTAGCAGATAGGCTCGTAGCCTCTTTTGTTCCAACCACCTATGAAAAACGTCAGAGAGCAGATGACCCATGCTATTTCCATGCGCTCTGCATCATTATTACCACTCCCATCTACTTGGCACTGTTGGTAGCCTCTCTTCCTTTTGCTCTGATTGGCTTCTTGCTATGGTCCCCGCTCCAGTCAGCCAGAAGGCCCTACATCTACTCCAAACTAGAAGACAAGAACCATGCCAATGGAGCCACACTGCTCACTGAATGGAAGGCTGCAGGGAATGGGAAAAGCTTCTGCTTTGGCAGTGCCAATGTTTGCCTACTGCCAGATTCGCTGGCAAGATTTAATAATGTTTTCAATACTCAGGCTAGGGCTAAAGAGATTGGCCGGAGGATCCGAAATGGGGCAAGTAGACCACAGATCAAAATATATATAGATTCTCCTACCAACACATCCATCAGTGCAGCAAGTTTTAGCAGCTTGGTCTCCCCCCAGAGTGGAGATAGCACTAATCGTACTGTTAATGCTGGCATTAAAAGGACAACATCAATGGAGTATAAAGGAGACAATTCTGGCTCAAACAACAGTGAGGATAGCAGAGAAGATAAAGGTGGAGCTGGAGACCCAAATGAGGGTGAAGAAAACACTTGCATTGTTCGTATAAATGGAGAGGATAATGGCCACATGTCAGACACAGAAACAGATAATGTCAATGGCCAGGCTCATGCCAGTGGCCCAGCAGAGGCCTCACTGGAAGGTGACGCAGAGATCTCAAAAACACCTAACCATAAACAGAAGGAAGGAGATTCTGGGAGTTTAGACAGCTACTCTGCCTCTCGAGAGTCCTTAGTTAAAGTTCGTGTTGGAGATGGCACAGTGGACCAAAGCACTGTCAATAACAAGCTCCTCTACAAAGCTTCAATCATGAAGAAGACTTCAGTGCGAAAAAAGAAGCATACAGATGAGACCTTTGATCATGAGATCTCTGCTTTCTTCCCTGCCAACTTGGACTTTCTGTGTTTGCAGGAAGTGTTTGACAAAAGAGCTGCGGAGAAATTGAAAGAGCAGCTTCATCACTATTTTGAATACATTCTCTATGATGTTGGGGTCTACAGTTGCCATGGCTGCTGTAGCTTTAAGTTTGTGAACAGTGGTCTACTTTTTGCCAGCCGCTATCCTGTTATGGATGCTGCCTATCACTGTTACCCCAATGGAAGAGGAACAGACTCCTTGGCTTCCAAGGGAGCCTTGTTTCTCAAGGTAAGAGCCTTTTTGAAGCCATAAATATTGACTCTATATATGTGACAAGTTATAAATTGCATTATTTCCTCTCAGTCATTTCTGTTAGAGTTCAAAGAGAAGACACTGAGATCTAGATTACCTGATATACCTATATATAGGTATTGTGGCCTAGATACTGTGTTAAAGTGATGGATGTGCATGAAGTAACGAGAGATTTTTTGGAGGTAGAACTTGAGTATAGTTTCAAGTGTCAAAATCTGAAGTAGTTTTCATGTAATTTTAGCTTATTCTTCATAGAAATCTCTTTATTAAAATACACAAAATCTTAAGCTTCGTAACACAAGTATAGTACAGTGGGCATGCCTGTTGGAAACCAGCTTATGCATGTTTGTGTTTATGTAGGAATCAAAAGACAAAAGTCTAAATAAAATTCTAGTAGAATAAAACTGAAAGAATTGCAGTGAAATGTATGGTTGTCCCTCTCTTGGATGGAAAAGAATTGTTAAGGATAGAGATGAAGCAGAATAAACAAAAAGCAAAAAAGACTGGGACACTGGGGAGCACAGAGGTTTTTTGCTTTATTAACACAGTTTACTTAAATTAAGTAATTGTAGTGAGAACAGGAAGCCTCGGGTTATATGACTGAAATCATGGAAAGCAGAAATACAATTCTGCGTGCAGTTATTTGCTTTTTCCAAGACTACTGGCTTCTTAATTCTTGGGAGAATCTGACTGTGTTCATAAACTAGAAAGCAGGCTCTTCTAATCTGTGATTAATCAAGAACCAAATTTTTGTGCAGAGATCCAAGTCTATAAAGCCAAACCTAGACAGATCTGAAAGTCTCCTAGAAGAGTGGATTTCAGATTTTCACAGTTTAAAATGTGTTTCCCTAACTAAGACCTTAATGTTTTTTCCTAATGCTAGCAAAACACATCAGAGGTGCTTAAATTATATGTACTCACTAGGGCATATGTTCACGAGTCCTCAACAAAAGACATTAATAGTATTAAGAACATGGATTGTTCCTAAGGATCATAGGGAAGCTTTGTACCCGCTGATTGTGATTTGTAAACAAAGTAAAACCTTTTGTTATTGTGGCTGGCATAAAAAAAAGCAGTCTGACAGTACTTCAGTATTTCATATACGTTTGACATAAACAAAACCTTATCTATATCTGAACACAGGTTTCCAAAAATTGGGTCTAAAATTTCCATACTGTAGTCTTCTGTTTATAAGCAACTAAAGTTTTTTTTTTTTTATCATAAAGTGCTGCGAGCAAAAAGTGAACATACACGTTGTGTAGCTTAAACATAACAAGGGTCACAAAGACTACCCTTCAACATATGCATATAGTAGGAATTAAGAGATTAAACACAATCTGCTTTCAACTGCCCAATGCTGAGTCATTGATTAGCTACCTGCTAGGCAGGCCACAATGTCTCTGTGTCTCTTGCAGAAAATTAAGCCTCTTTTCAAAATTCCAGTGGGATGATGAACTTAATTATGGATTCGAGTTGTTAAATAATGTTACAGTTAAGCAGGGAATAGGGACCAATTATTATGAAGAATCAAAGATGTCTACATTCTTTTAAATATGACAGAATTCTGGCTGAGCTAGAAGACCATTTTCCCTCCTGTCTGTGTCATTCTGACATACTGTACATTATACCTAGAATGGCTTTCATTCTGAGTTAAGTCTATCCTGATATGAAATGACTCTCTGTTTTAATTGCACATAAAGTGATCATGGGTCATTTTTTCATTTGTCAGAAAAATAAGTAGGAATGATATATTTAATTGTAGCTTTGAAACAAAGCAGGTTTGAAGGGTTTTTTTTTTCTAGATACAGTGTTTAATCAGCAACTGAGTATGTGTGGACTCTAGAGACAAAAGCTACAGTAAGTAAAGCCTGGCTTGTTTCTGACGTCAGTGAGAAGCAATTCATTAACTTGGAAGTCCTGAGGTCTTACACGGGGATAGCAGCAAGCTAGAAAAGCTCTCTGCAACTGTAGTGGAAGGTGTTGTTCTAGCCAGTACTCTGCCATTCAAAATAGACAGCTTATATAATTATGTGTGCTTATATAATTGCTTGTAGATACTTTTTACTCGCTCTTACAGTAATTTGTATGCATGCAATGCAATCCAGTCCTACATTAGAGTTTATCTTCATGTGGTTGCAAAGATAGTAAGAGGGCTTTGCAGAACAAGAGTCTCCTTATTGCTTTCCATTCAGTACTGGCATGGAGTTAAGCCTCTGCCCTCTGCAAACTCCATGTTCCTGACTCAGGTGGAAAGCACAGTGTTCCCATTTCTGAAGTAGGAAAGACATCAATTGAGTTTTGTTTTGCAAGTATACATGCAAAGACTGTTTCCCCTTGAATAATTTCCATCTTTGAGTAAAAGAACAATTCTGCTCTACATTGCTTTAAAAAAAAATAAAAACTTGTGAAAAGTGAGGGGAGAAGACTTGCATACCTTGAAAATATGGATAAAATCACTTCATGTTGCCACTCATCGGGAGGATGAAGCCTTTATTCAAATATTCCTGAACCTCAGGAAGGCCCCAACATCCAAATTCAGAACAATGTTCAGAGAAAGTGGTTGTCATTTAACGTGTATCGTTTATCTCCTCACTACAAATATAACTGTCACAGAGATAAATTAAAGGTGTCAGAAATAAACATTTAATGAAAGTTGAATTATTTTGAACAAAAAGGCAAACCTGTTTTGGGGCCGTTGTATTACACAATGGATCCCTACTGTACAAGTGTTTCGCTTGTACACTTTCCATTGCCCCCCTCTTCCCTGCTCTGCCTTCACCATCTAGATTGTAAAGTTCAGGTGGAGATTTGGAAGGATTTGAGAGATTTGCTTAGTCATACAGAATTATTTTACCTGAGAGACAGAGCTGAAGGGTTATTACTAGAGTAGCTATAGGAACAATCAGCTGTATGTACTGCATTTCATTCATGTATCTGAGTGCATAATAAAGAAAGGTTAGTATTTGCTTAATAGATGAAACTAAAGCACAGGAAGATAAAGTGGTTTGATTGTGGCTTAATACCTGGGGTGTCACAACCAGTGAGAGAAGCTGGAAGGAAATCACAGAGGCTTTTAACAGTTTCATGCTACTGACGTCATGCTACCTAACAGCTATCTGGAGAGCTGTGCAAAGGAATTTTGCTAGCCTAGGTCTGTTCTCTTCCTCAAGATGTCTGCCACGGAAAGTGCTGCTGCTGGCATTTTCCCGACAGAGATCACAGACTGGTTTTTCCATCTGTGTAGACTGATGATTTCCATGTGTGCTTCCATGAAGGCGTGAGGATGACACAGGGTGAATAGCTATTGTGTAAAGCCCATTTTCAGAATAACTGAAGGACTAACATACATTCAATGCTTTGGTATCTTCAGACAGCAATATTTTATCTCCAGTCTGAGGGTCTCACTGGGATGTAAGAGGGACACAGTCACGGAAAAAAAAAGCATATAAGAAGGGGGGAAATGTCACTTGCATCTAAGTGGCAGTTGCACGTCTGAAGTGTTAAACTACTGTTCCTGGTTGCTGCTAAAGACTCAGAGGAGAAGTTAGCAAATATATAAATCAGCCAATCCATTTTTGTACTTTGACAGTCTTGGCCCTTGGGAGACTGCCGTGACTCTCTGTTCCAGCACTGCATTTCATGTAAATTTAAAGTGCTGAAGAAAAGAACCCTGGAGTCTGCTTTGTAGGTTTTGTAACTCCAGTTGTCTCTCACTGCAGCTCTGCTACAGACAGAGGAGGGAAGTGGGACTGTGCTGATGATTCTAACTAAAAAGCTGCTGTGTATGTGTCTGTGTATCACATGATGCAGATTGCGGTGTCCTCTGTTACTCTGCAGCTGTTACTTTGACACACATCATTTTACTTTAAGTTCATCAAAACCACTTCAAAGGGAGTTTTAAAATACATGTCCCTTTCAGAAACTGATCATTTTGCAGTCAGGTCAAATTTAAAATATATCAATGAGTGCTAAGCAGAAATTGTGTAATGCATCACTTTATAATTTACTAGAAGGTTTCAAAATGTCAACACTCATCTTTAGATAGAGGGATTAGTATCTACCCTTAGCTACAGTGTGTAAGTTTTGGACAGTAGTGTAATAAACTCAGAAAACCTAATGAGTTACTGAATTGGAAATGCTTGTCCATGTTTCTCCAGATGTATCAAGCTAATAAAAACTGTCACTTCTGCTGACAAATGCTGCCTCTCTTTTACCCTTAAATTGTAGTAGCTATAACATAAATCTAAGCCAGACAAGACAGGTAAATACAGACTTGGGCTAGGGAGGTGAATGAAAGATGTATCATTCTCAAAATGGCTGTTAACTGAGGAGAGTTCTTGGAAGTATATTGTATATTGCACAGAAGGCTGTTCTTCCTACCATTCTTAGCAGGAATTTTTTTCTGGGTTTTGGCATCTGCCAAGAGAGAGAATTTTAGCAAAAATAAGAATTCTTGCTTAAAACACAGTATGTGAACATAGAGCAAAAGCAAAACTGCAGTCTGATGTGGGTAGTTTGAACAGCTAATAGTATTTTAACAAAATCAAAAAGATTCAAAAGGAAAAAAATATGTCTTGTGGTTTTTGCTAAATTTCTGTAAGAACTTGTATTTAATTAATATTAATTCCTAAGCTTATTAACAGATTTACTTTTCAAATTCTCTGAAAATGAATGCTGTTCTCAGGAAGTAGAATAATTGTGCAGAGAACATGTTATTATGCATTGCTTAAAGGGAACCTAGCAACCTTTGCTTCGTGTGCAGAGCTAAACTTGTTTTCAAGAGAGCTGATATGCTGGTAACAGATGGTAGAAGGAGCAGTAGCTCTGACTGTAGAACTGCTTTGAAGCACAGTCCTTACTGTTTGCTACTCTTGAGGTGCCTGCTTTGCATGATAAAATGTGGGATCCCTGAATTAACCTCTGTGGTTCTCCTTTTTGATATCACTGATGCAGATACATTTTGGTTGGGTAATTTAAGCAGTCTTTACTGTCCCATGCCAACTTTTGTGCGTGCTGGCTGAGAGTAAAGGGGCAACTTCTGCTATGTGGTTGCGTAACATATTGAAGCCTTTTTACCTAAGGATTGTGCAGAAAGAGGGAATGGCTGTTTTCTGACCCCAGTAAAAGACCATGAAGAGATTTCAGTGGGTAGATATTCTTAATCAGTTGTCCAGTATCTACAGTTATTCCAAGATGTATTAAAAAAATGTCTAGTGCTGTTCATGAATTTGTTTAGATAACTTTAAAGCTGTGCCATTTAAGTCAGGAGGGTAACCTAAACATTTCCCCTGTGTTCAGTTTCTGCTATAAAATGTTAATGCAGGAATTGGGTCAAGTCCAATAAACTGCCTGACATTTTTTTTTTAAAAAAAAGAAGAAAAATAAAAAGACCCTACCAGGGCACAGTACTATGTTCCTTCACTTTGATATAATTACTGTTATTAATCATGGGGTTTTTACCCTTCATGAATAGGGACAGATTAAAACTGTTGTGCAGAATGAAATACAGGTTTGAGAGAACGTGAGGTGTGGACTTTATCCTCTTCAGGGAAGGAAGAGCCCTTCATTTACGGCAACCAATTTGCAGCCACTTTCCCTCAAATATAAGCTTAATGAAGCCTTGCCAAATGACTAATTCTCTTAGTTCATGGAACAGTAATTGTTGTCACGTGGTAGGTGGGGAAAAATACAGGATTCTGAAACAATTGAGTGCAAATGTGTCTAGAAGGAGTTGCAGAGCACCAAACAGAATTTTGAGCTGACCTCTGTAACATTTTGAACTTCTTTGATTTATATTATATGCTTAAATAACTTATTTATAATAATAAATTACTAATTTAACTAGTGTGTCTTATTTAGAAGCTGCTATGTATCCCTGAAGGCCAAAAGCAGAGCTCTCAAAGTACTAAAATAAGAGTGTCTAAGCTAACCAAAAACTAACTACAAAGAACGCAAAGTACAGGACTAAAATACATTTTCCTGGAAGTTACTGCTAATCTGAGTTCTCTCTGTAGGGCAGGAATGTTTGAATTGTGAATGTGAGTAGTTGCAAGTTTTCCTTGTCATCTTCTCTTAGCAGTAACAGGAATGAGGACTCGGGCACACAGTTGGACTGGCTATGCCAGTTAGTTTCTTGGTGCCGACTCTCTTGTTGTCTTGGAAAATTGCTGAACTGGAAGAAAGTGTCCAGGAGGGGTCAATTACAGAAAAGTTGTACTGAAAAGAAAGCAAAACTATATTTTCCAATTCTTTCTTTTATCTTCAACCTATTGTTTGCTCATTATAATTACCTAGGATATCTATGATGGTATTCCCACATCAGCTGAACTAGGGAGGTACAAACAGTTTGCTGTTACCCACACGTCTCAGAGCATCAAACTGGGGAGGTCTGAACCACAGGCATGGGTGGAGATCCTGCTACATGTACACTGGGATCTGATGAATGTTTACAAATATCTGAAGGGTGGGTGTCCAGCAGAAGGGGACAGTCCCTTTTCAGCTGTGTCCTGTGATGGGACGAGAGCTAAAGGTAAGCAAGCTCAAACACAGGGAGTTCCACCCCAACATGAGGAAAATCTTCACAGTGAGAGTGACAGAGCCTGGCCCAGGCTGCCCAGAGAGGTTGTAGAGTCTCTCCTTCTCTAGAAATTTTTAAGGCCCATCTGGATCTGTTCCTGCGTGGCATGGCCTGGGTGTTCCTGCACTGGCACTTGATGATCTCCAGTCCCTTCCAACCCTTACCATTCTATGTACAACTGCTTTGTCTCCAGTAATTCAGCTGAATCTCATGCTCCTCATTTTTAATGGAGCTTCCCTTGAACTTAAACAATATTGACTACATATGGTGAGATGAATATTTCTGTGGGAGTAAGTCACTGTCACATCTACTGTAAAGTCTGTTTCTGTGCCCTGCTCTTCTTCTCTGTCTGGCATGTTTTATTTCTAAGACAAACAGTAACCCGAGGCCCCTGCTTAGATGATGCTCTTTACAAATACTTTTGTTCATGCTTTTGATTTTAAGGAGAGAGGTTCTTTCCCACAGAGTGTGCCGGTGTACTTTTCAGCCTGGCTATTTTTATTTCCTAATATGACCATCATTAGCTTGGTTCTTGTCATGACTGTAAATTTGTTTGCTGCAGAGCTATATACTTTGGAGACATAGCCACTTCAAAAGAGTAATGCAGGAGTTAGTACTAGACTTCACATTTATACCAATAATTGACACCTTTATGGTCAGCTAAGCTGATGAAATTAACATTTTTGCTCATTTCCAGTCCAAGATGTGATTACGTGATAATGGCTGAATCTAGAGCTGCTCTGTGTAGCATCCCATCTCCCGGATTGATTCTTAATGGTGCATTCAGATTATTTACCTTTTCCAGCTTTGGGTTTATTGGCTGCATGTAGATTGTGGGGAGATTGTAGAGCTCTTTTTCTGGGAGTATGCCAAAATTTTAGCTCTCTTCTGGGTTGCACACCTGGATTTATTTCTCATGAAAGAAGAAGCAATGGCATGCGCTTGGACTTGTATGCAAACAGCTCATATTGGAGGGTACATATTTAAGAAACTGTCTACTTTATTTAGGATTCTTTTGAATGGCTACCTCCTGGCAATATGGAGCTTCTAGAAAATGCCACTAAAGGTTAAGTTCCCCTCAATAACAAAGCTTTTGGTTTTGTCTATGCTTTATAGGTCACTCTTTGAGAATCTAGTTTGATTCTTTAATCAAGTGAGATTTCTCATGTGTGGCACAACACAAATTTTTAAGCATTAAAGAACATTTTCTTCCAAGTAGCTGATGCTGTATTAACACAGTGATGACATGGTTGGAGCTGGTATTGAAATACTCCTGGTATTTAGGGAGAATTTCCCCGTTTTTTGTTTGAGTATCCGTTGATGCTTTTCTTGCCATCCAGATGTAATAGAACTGTTTTGCGCCACTGGGACAGATGTGTGTAAATACAAACCATTAAAGGTGTGATATTTGTCATGTTCACAGCTTTGTATCCTTACTATGCTGGAGTATGGTAAACATGAGATGTGCAAGATTTTCCAGTTAGCTCAGAAAATTCCCATGATAGCAAGTAACATGATTGAATTTAAAGTCCTTCCCTTCACTCTAGCTCTTAACATTTCAACTGTTGCTACTCATTACATTTTTTTTCTTGCCAACAAGAATCTTTCTGATGCAGTCTTGTTGCTTTGATTTCTTTCATGAGCACTTTCTTGGCTGATACCAGTCTAACTGGAGGACACACTACTCCTTAGTCCACACAGGACAAGGTTTTGGTTCACAGTTATAGGAACATACACAATTTTGCATAGTACAGCACAGTATCAGCATGGTTACTCCAACAGATTGTACTAATGTGCTGTGGCATAGAGATGAAATCCCTTAATAAAAAGTACTTGATGTCAAGTACTGTTGTGTACTTGACACAGTCAGTACTCTGAAAATAAAAATTCAGAGCTGTCAGTTGTGCACTTACTTAATTTACAGGCAAGGGACAAATATAAATATGTAGCAGTAGAAACCGTCATTTTGAATTCCAAGCACCTTAGTAGGCTTTCCCCTTTATGGTAAAAGAGCCTCTTTCTCCTCAGTAATGAGCTTTTTAGAAACACCCCAACAGCTAAAATGTGATGTTCAGAGGTGTAACAGGGATCAGAATCCACTCCTAGCTTCCAAATGTTTGACTAATTTGATTACTTAACCTTTGCAAGTGTATTGAGAATTGCAATATATTTTGCATATTTCAGCAATATCGAATCATATTGTTTCCTTTCTGTTAAAATTTTATCATTTGGAGACTTTATTAAACACAAATATGTTCTCTCGGCTACCTCTAGTTATCTTTAGGTAACGTCAGAGTTTTAACAGTGTATCATGTACAACTTCTTCCTCTTGTAATAATCTTTCTATTTTAAAACATGGGGAACTTAGAAATACATTTCTGTATTACCTTTCTATAGATTTCCATAGACATAGAAGAGTGGTCCATGACACAACTAAGACCATGACACAATGATTTTTAGAAAGCAGTATCTGAAGTAGTTACCTATAGAAGGGCAATTCAATGTATTATTGATACAGAGCTACTAATGTAGAACAGTTGAGGTGAACTTAGGTCAGGTTTATGGTGAAGGAGCCACTGTGGCTTATTTGCTTACGTACATTTTCTTTGTAAATATGAATTTAGAAGTTTCTTCTGTATTAAGCAACAAAAGTTGTGTTATATTTTGGAAGTGCTGACTTAGTTCCGTGGAAGTGGAACCTTCCTGCCAAGATCCACGCTGCAGGCTGCAATGACTGCTCAGTGCTGTCTTCCTGCAGGACTGCCACGTAGCTGCTTCGGCCGAGTCACCACAGTATAATATACCCTTGAAAATGGAACAGTCTAAAAGTAGCTATGGTATTTGGCTACACAAAGTGATGTTTTTATGCAGAATTATAGGGCTTGTAATATTCCAGAGGTCAAGTAGTTTTCCTGTCTGCGCATTCCATAGTCCTTGTACATCTATGAAACACCAAATTAGGCCAAATAATCAGATTTTACTCTTTTATTTCAGACCAGTCTTTATAGCAGGGCCTGTTGCAACAGGGTGATGGTTTTAAACTAAAAGGGGTAGATCTAGACTAAAGAGAAGGAAGAAAATCTTTACACTGAGTGTGGTAAGACCCTGTCCCAAGTTGCCCAGAGAGGTGGTGGCTGCCCTATCCCTGGCACCATTGCAGGTGAGGTTGTCCAGGGCTCTGAGCAACCTGTCTAGTTGCAGATGTCCCCGCTCACTGCAGGGGCATTGGACTAGGTGACCTTTAAAGGTCCCTTCTGACCCAAACCATTGTAGGATTCTGAGGTATTTAATATACTAGTGCTTCTACTGTCACTGGGAATTCACTAGGAGGCTGCAGGGATATTTATCTCCTAGTAGTTGTCAAAAATATTTGCATCCATTACACTCAAAATTACTCTGCTTGAAGGTTTACATCAATTCTGCCACTCAAAAAGACCCTAACCAAATCAAAAAAGTTGGAGGAAATATGTAATTTAGAAGGCAAGCTGCTTTGGATGTACTTTCATGCTGGCACTTTCCAAGGCAATTCTTCTAATGGCTTCAGTTCTTGCTTTGGAATTGTGGTGCTGTTTTTGGTTTGGGTTTTTTTTTTTGTTGTTTTTTTGTTTTTAATTAGCAGATGGTTTATGAAAGCCCTTTTCCTTTTCCCCTCAGGGGTGTGTATAAAGCAGCCCTTGTTCCTAGTCAGTACAGAGCCATGGGGCACTGCCCCCCTGTGGTGGCAACCCCAAGGGGTATTTGTTGCGCTCACCCGCCTGTGTACAGCAGCAGTCTCTCTTCTGGGCCATTTCTTGTCATTCTGTGAGAGTGAAAGATCCCAAGTTCATTTCAGTATAGATCTGTGCACACGGGGACACCGTACGATACATATTTATTCATGATTAGTGGAAATGAGTGTGAGCCAACACATAAATTGGTTGATGAGTATGAGGCCTTGTCAGGCTCTCTATTAAGGCTGTACAGGAAATTCTAAAGCCAATCTGAGTTGACTTCTTTTTCTCAGCTGACTATAATTTTTTTGGATGTCTAGCTTTTAGACTTAAATCTTTTATACTTTCTGGATAGAGACACTGAAAATTGTTCCATCTGTTTTAGTCAATGAGAGGATTATAAGCAGCATGTTCTTGCTATAAGGCAGAAAACTTGCTGTGCAGTATTTTCTGTGCAGTGTGATTGCAGTCGTTGGCACTGAAAGATGTATGATGTGCATGCTTTTTCTCTGCACCAGGAGACACTGCAAGTTTGTAAACTAGTAGAGATTTTACAATATGCAGTTTTCTGTGCTGAAGAGAAAATCTGATTTTGAGTTATTAAGTTTGGAAAATGCAATCGATACACCTGCCTGTCCTAGATAGTAGAGGATATAAACTAATGGTTTCCCACTTTTCTATTGGACTGGCATAAGTTGTATAAAAAACTGGGGAGAATGCTCCTTTTAATTCACACTGACAATATTCAATTGTGACATATTCAGACCAAGGCAGCCTGAGGGAGGGAGAAAGAGGTCTGTATGGTGAAGCTTCTGCAGCAGTCAGTAATCAGATGGGCATCTCTTTTGAGACTGTGCTGCACTCTTCTGAGTTGAGGAGAATCCTCTGGCTTAGCTGTAGATCCACCAGTGATTGTGTGTATTTCCCTTGTCTTCCTTTGCCTTCACCCTCCCTGAAGCAGGTTAACTGCATGGGATCAGCAGTAAGAATGCCACTGACAACCATTTGGAAAACTGTCTAAATGGGGACTGAAGACAGAATAATGCAAGTTGCTTATTACATAGATGGTAGAAAAAGCAAAAGCTAACAAGGCATTGTTGAGTACAAATGACTTCTAAATTCACTTACTGCAAAGCTGACTTTCCAGATATAAAACGAATCAGATGGTTCTTGGATAGCTGAAAAACAAGAAAAACTAAGCAAGCTGACAAAATTGCATCTGTGTGAAATGGAGATCTGCTTGTTATTTTGAGGTGTCAGATGAAATTTGAGCATAGCCTTGTGAAGGAGAGTCACCTGTGGTTTTGGTTTCTGAGCCCCGAGTACAACTTTCTTCTGTGATCTTCTTGTTTAGCAGTCCATGCGATGCTTCCATTTTCCTGTTGACAGGAAAATCGTATGCTCAAACTAGTTTCTTGTCTCACTCTAAATCATGATCCTCAAATCACTAGGAATTTTGATTTACAGCTGTGTAAGTCCTGAACTGCCAAAACACTCAGCAGAGTTGAAAACATAAATGAGAACTTGATTCTAATTTGCTTGTGTGTCCATCAACAAACAGATTTTTAAAAGATGATAGCGTATGATCTAGATGAGGAGTTAATACTGCATTGCAGCTTCCCTGGGAGCCTGCCTCCTTTGTGTCTAAGAACAGGGGTGCATGTTGTGTTTTCATCTGGTTGATAGACATGGGGGCTGCTGCTATGAGACAAATAATGTAAACACTTTCCTGAGACATTGCTAAAATCCCCAACACCTTGCAGAAGAATGTAAAAAACTACATCAAAATCCAAAACTTGCGGTGGGAGAAAACATGGGGAAAACCAGCATTTTAGTTAATTTTTCATCCTTTTCCCCAGACTCCCTTAGCATTTTGTCCTTCTTCGTTCTACCCTTAACACAGATATCAACAATTAGACTGCTGATAATATTAGCATTATGTGACACTTCGGTGGTGGGCCTGAATCATGCATATGGACAAGAGCTGGGCTGCAAAACCATTGGCAGTGCAACAGGGACAAAGAACTACTGGGACTGTGAAGAGCAAGTGAAAGTCAAATTTTTGCATGTGTTCCAGGTCAAAAACAAAATGTGGAAGTAGTGGTGATCTGGGAGGAGTCAGTGAGCTAGCAGCAAGTGGGACCCCAGTAAGCCCCAGTGTCTCCCAGGTGGTTTTGTGTGTGTGTTTTCAGTTGTGTTTTCAAACTGGAGCTAGATGGAAAGAGTGGTGAAAAAGATCAATGCCATGTGCTAAGGCTGCATAGCTGGGGCTGGAAGTGGAGTTGTATGAGCTCTTCCATTAATCACCTTTTTATTTCTTTCTTCCTTCCCTTCCAGGTGCAAGTGGGAAGTACACCTCAGGACCAAAGAATTGTGGGATACATTTCCTGCACTCACTTGCAAGCTATTGCAGGTACTGTCCTCATTTGCTTATCTTAGTTTTTCACTGTTTCCAGGCCTGTGGTGGTGGGGTGCTTTTGCAACAGTAGCAAGCATGGCTCCTCCAGAATTTCTGGCCAAGTGCAGCAACCTCTCTACCAACCTGTGGTGGAGTTTGTTGCTCGTCAACCATCTTAGGACCTTTTATGACTTCTTTTTTTTTCTGATAGTATCTCAACACTCAGCTCTCCTTTTAATATGAACATTCAGAACAAGACTGAGGTAGATGGATTGCCTTATCTCCATTTTACAACCTGAGTCCAGACTAAAAAGTTTTTCAGTTTATTCCATTTTTAGTGTTCTGTTGCACCAAAACTATCAGTTCCATACTTAGAGTAGGTGTAGCAATAAAGTAAAAGTCAAATCTACAAGCCTTTACTTTGTGTTAAGAATTCAGTTTAGCCAGAGGGGTAGATATCCTATCCTTAGTTTTAATTGATTCAATTGCAATTGTTGTGCTCCTGAGAGCTGGAGAGTGGCTACAGTGCTCCTAAACTGCTTGAAGACAGTGTGTGTGCTGCAGGCTGAGGAAGCCAGTGATGTATTATAAATGGGAGAACTTTGAACCGATGTGCTACAGCATGTGTAGGTTAACCCAGTCGGGCAGCTCGCGCTCATTCCACTTTGTCAGTGCTTCAGTTGCTGAGACAGACTTGGGAACAAAACCGCCAGTCCCTTAAGTACATTAGAGACTGGATAGTTCTAAAGAAGATTCATTAATTTTTCAGCTACATTTTAACAATGTAACAGCCTTCTCTGGTTTTCTATTTTTAACTCTGAAATTATGGTAATGTACTGTGAGATTGCTCTTGTGGAGTTCAGATTCGTTGCTGTTCTAGTTTAGGTTATAAACCTCCATTTGTAGTCCTGTTCCTTTTCACCACCTAGTCATGTATTCTCAGTTAGTCTTTGATAACCACACTCTGAAATCCCTAAAATATTAATAAAGAAGAGAGGGGAGGGAAGAAGAATGGGGAAGTAATGTTCTATTTTCAAAGTCATTATTTTCAAAAATAAAGCTTCTTAGAGAGTAAAACACAACCTTTCATTTTCCTACTTATGTTCTTGCTTCATATTTTAAGGCTTATCTGGTTCAAACTACACTCAAACAGAGCAGACAATGATTTAAGAGTCTAACTGTCCTTTGATATATCATATTAGTTTATGTAATGAAATGGAAAGCTAAAGTTCATAAGTTTGGCAGAGCTATGCTTTCTGATTTGTATCATCTGATTCATAACACTTCAAACACTTAAAATTATCCAAAACCCAGTTCAACGCTGTAAAGCTGTGGTATCTATAAAAACAAGCACTGTTTAAAAGGTTAGCCATTTAAATCATCCTGTCATACATGGCTGAGTGCAGCTTGGCTTCTCTTCTAGGGTACATAAACTTACACTTGACAGTTCTGGTACTTACATGAGTATAAAATGAAGGGATCCAACTGCTTCTGGTCAGGGATGAACTACTAATGCTTTTTTCAAGAGATGTGCTGGCTCAACTCTGTTCTGAGCAATTACTATTTTTTCAGACCTGACATTCACCTTTTTCAATAAAAGTTTAGAATTAGATGTAGCTTATCCTCTCAATTCTCTTCCTATTAACTGAATGATGCTATGAAGCAGCTCTTCATTTCCACTGTGGCAATAGCTGCATTTCAGAGACAGATGAATGGGATCCTTTAATGAGACCTGAATGTAATTATTTTCCAAGGGGCTGTTAAGTTTACATGGTTCTTTCATGTCTTAGAATTAGTCAGTGATTAATGTTCTGGACAGGTTTTGCTGTCTAGAATCCAGCCACCTCCCCAGTCCCTTTGAGTCATGCCCTTCAGACACCCCACCAAGCCATCAAAACAGAGTAAGCCTCAAGCTATTCCAGCCCAGCTCCAGATGATGGAGCATGCTGGGTGCTACCTTCTAACCTGCTTCATATCCCTGTTTTGTATTTAGTGTGAATCTGGTCTTAGCAGTACAGGTACTAGCAACTCATGCTTCTCAAGCACCAGCTTCCGGTTCCACAAGCCTACACACAGCTTAAGCAGAACTCAGGACTGAGAGAGATCCCACAATGTTTGCAATTCTGACCATGCAGTCAGGAGTAACTTCAGCACTAAGCTTCCTTAGGCAGTGATTCCATGTGTTCCTGAACTGGCACCACCAGCATATCCACACTAGCAGCTGCCCTCCTGCCCCTCCTCTTGACTGGGCTCACACAGCTGTTGCAGGCCATGCTGCACTTGACTGGAGACCTGGCCTAACTGAAAAGTAGCCCAGCAGAATAAAGGGAGTTTTTTGTGGTTCTTGTTTTTTTAGGTAGTTTGGTTATCTTTTGTTTTTGTTTCCCATCCTATCCTGGATTAAGTATGTCACAAGTGTAGAGATACGTCACAGTCAGGTGTGACACTGCCTGTCCCATGGCTAAACTGGAGCTTTTGGTTGTGACTTGGAAACAGTTTTTCCTTTTGACTAGGCTTTACATCCTACACTTCACAAACTCTTTTGCTCATCTTCCCCAGGTTCCATGACAATGTATCCCATAGCACTTACCACTGCTGAGAACTCTAGTTTTAAAAACCTTCACTGGATCTTTTAATATCCTCTGACTAGGCCTGTCAGCTGTTTTGTTCAATCACCATAGTGCTCCTAACATCCTTCAGATGTCTTCCTGAGTGTATAGTACCTACCTGCAGTTCTAACTAAAGACAGGATTTCACTGAAGCATTTCCAGTGTGAATGGAAAGGGCAAGTGTGATTATTCTGTAATGAACAAAGGTGAAGGATTTATTTATGCTGGCTGAGGTTTCCCACACTACCCTTTCATCTTTCCACAGCATTTGAAGCTGAAGGGAACTTGCAAAGAAATCGGAAATGGTGACTGTGGGAACCAGTCACAACACAATTATTTGCATTTTTCCAGGCCAGTTACTGAGGAAAGGAGTGTACAGCAATTAGCAGAAACCTGTATTCTCTGGTTAATCACTGGTGGCAGTCAATCAGACCAGTGATTCTATCTGAATGTTAAATTAAAGCTGAAGGCTGAAAGGAGAAGTTGAATGTTAGTGTTGGGAGTTACTACCCAGTTCTCTTCTGCTAACACATACTGATGCCATTTCAGAAGCAGTTTCTGAAATGTCTTCTCCCCTGACTGTTCTGGGTCTGGGTTTGGCTCCTCTTCTACTTAGATGTCTGATTAGTTCAGGTATCTTTATCTACAAAGCTATTGATCATTGGGAGCTGGTAAGACTGAGTCTCACTAGTAACATTCACATACAGATGTATGCAGTACGTGCTGTGTAGCTGCAGTAAGCTGGACACCGTTAGTTTAATATTAATCTCAGAACAGTTATATTCAAGTCACATTAGAGGATCCTGTCTTTGTCATGGAAATGTAGTTCGCTTCACTGCACACGCTCTGTGCAGTGTACTGAAGTGCAGTTACTTCTATGACCTCTAGTGGGGATAATCAGAGATGCCAGACTATCACAAGTTCTATGCCTTTTTCTATAAAGAAATGAAAGTCATCTGTTTCTAGAGTTCCAAGGTTATGATTTTCCTGTAGAGCCCTGATGTCCTCTGGTGTACAGTGCTGCTACAAAGGTTCAGCATTCTTACTGAGGGAGATACATGTCACTAGATAGTGCTTTTTTAATAATAGCAATGCATGTTACCAGACATCTTTCACAATATCCTCCTAAAATGTTTTTGTCTGTTTGTCTTTTGGTTTTGCTAAGAGTTTTCTGGTTTGGAGAACTTCACCTTTGTGTGCGTTTGCTACATTCTTCATGCTGGTCTGTGACAGATTGCTGCCTATTTTATGCCCCTATAGCAATGGCTGCATTGTTTTGTCACTCATCCTGGTGAAGCCATGCTAGATGGATAATTCACAGAAATGCAAAAAACACTGACAGCCCAGAGATGTAAAAGCCAGTCTTAGTTAAGCATTTTATATAATCGGAACTTTGTGAGGAGCAGGACGTCACTGCATTCTTGTCAACAAGCACCATGCTTAAAAGTTACAGGGAAAAAAAGGCAGGGCAGAAGAAAGTACGGGCTGAAGGAGGTGAGATAGGAGAGATAGATTCAGATGCTGCAGGAGGAGGACAGTCCATGAATTTGAATAAGCTTCACCAGGAATGAGAAAGCTGAGACTGTTAAGCTTCAAGAGGAGAAGGCTCAGGAAGGATCTTTGATCAAAGTCCATAAATACCAGACGAGGGTGTGGTGCCCAGGGACAGGAAGAGAGGCAATGGGCACAACTGCAATGCAAGAAATGCCATTTAAACAAAGGAATGCCTTTTTTTTATTATTTATTTTTTATTGCAAGGGTGACTAAGCACTGGAACAAGTTGCCCAGAGGTCATGGAGTCTCCAACCAAGGAGATATTCAAAGCCTGACTGGACATGGTCCAGAGCAACATGTTCTAGGTGACCTTGCCAGAGCAGAGGGCTTCGACTAGATGATCTCCAGAGGTCCCTTTCAAATTCATGGTTTCTGTGTATCTGTATCTTTTAGTTAAGCAGAACGTATATGTTAGTCACGCACACCTTTTGTGGTTAGTGTCACCTGCTCCAGGCTTCATTTATTCCACATGACCTATTTCTTGTGCTTTTGTCTCGATACGTCTTCAGTGCAGGGCCTTCTTGTGCTGTTGTAGCAAGGGGTTTCCCCAAGAATATGTTGGTCTGGGTTTGTGTCAAGCTGTGTGATTAGGGTACTATGTGAACTGGAGCTACAAGTAACTAGAAAGCGTAGGCTAGGGAATAGATCCTAGAAGCACTCGTACCTGGCTTTATATTACAGTCCAACTGGTAAGGATTTGTTGGGAATAATATATGAGTTGGAAGAAAAAAACCAGATCATTTACTGTTGGAATTACCAGTCTGAAGAGGTGAGTCAGTGTCAGAACTTTTCTTTCCCTGGTCACTTTCTTTTCATATTTCTTTTGACTATTTAGGATTGTATTAGATTGTTCTTGGTTGAACATTTCTGATTCCATTTGTATTTAACTGTTGTTTAACACCCACTGCCCCAAGATGTTCTTGAAAATCCTACCCTTCATAGGTTAATAGTGGTAGGGATGTGACATCCTCAGGCCTAAAGTTTGTCTGTAAGCTAACACAGTTACAGTATGCTGTGGAGTTCACATTTTACAAGCCTAAAGAGTGCTGGGGACAGCTGCAGTTGAGTGGTGTGATTAACAAGCCATGAGGTTGTAGACTTAAGTATTTGCCATCTCCATAGTGGCTGCTGAAAGCAGCTTTGGGCACACATAACTGATGTTTCTAATTGTACACCTTTTTAATAGCTAGCACAAAGTAGGAAATGAGATTAAAATAAAATAGTAGTTGAAGTAAGTAATTTTAGGTTTGCTGCTTTTCCTTCTGATTGTGGCACTTGAAAACAAAATTTTTATCTTGAAGGAAAGTAATGTTTGGACTTGACATATTTCAAAGCTGAAACAAGCAAAATTACAACTTTTGAAAACAAAAGGAAAGGGAAGACAATATGGTAACCAGTTATTTCTAGAATGTGTTTCTTCCTGCTCCTTTCTCCATAGCAAGCTTTTGCCGTAATCATTTTAAGAGAGGCAGTAATAAATTTTTCCGTAGACTTCATCTTGCCTAATGTGCCTGAAATTAAGTGTGGTTACTTGCTATAATTAAAGAGCTGTTTTGTGTGTCAGATGGTTTTACAAACAAAAAATATTTGGCAACCGATCAATCTCAACCCTTTCCTACTGCTGTAAAACAGGAGCACATCCTGAGCACATGTAGCCTCATGTAACTCCCCTGCAGCTGGCGAAAAGGCTCTGGATCTTTATTTCTGAATACTGCCCACCTAAACCTGTGTCTACACATACCTTTAGAAATATTAAAAAATACTTTCAGTTTAGGCATTCTTAATTGAACACAAATAGAACTCTTCCTCAATGGACTACTACAGTATGAGTAAGTTGAATTTACCATTGATGTGTATTTACTAATAACAAGTGAAAGTTCAATTTTTTATTTGAAAAAATTAGAAAGGAAAGCCAAGAAAGATCAGGTGATTTATCCCAGAACATGCTGTCCACTGTTGTCCAAAGTAGGATTTTCACTCTGAACTCCTGATTATAAATGTCAAGACATCATGTCAGGTCATCTGTGGATGCTGAAAAGCTGCTAGCAGAGGGATTTTCCTAGGTTCTCACAATATTTGGTGAGAATCCTGCCTTTCTCGCACGTGTTATGAGAAACAGTAGGACGGTTTTTGTAACCTAGACTAACACGTGGTGTTTTGCTAAGTTCTGTTTATGGTACATTGGAAAAATATTTTGAAATAGGTGTTGTAGGACTTTAGCCAATCACCCTAGGAGATGGGTGATCACTGACCAATTGCCCTATGGGGCTAGGGTATATTAAATGGGGTTGTAAATTAATAAAGTTGCTTCTTTTGCCTGTTTTTACTGAATTTATATGTTGCTGCATCTCTCCGCTCCCAGCATAAACAGCGACAGGTCATCCTCCTCCCATGGCTGGAACCATCAACATTTTGGCTGTCTGGCTGCAGCACAGATGCCCTCTCTTATTTTTTCAGACATGCTCACTATGATTCCAGGAGGAGGTACTTACATCATCAAAAAGTGTGGTTCCTAATGAACTTCATAATGGGCTAAGCATTATGTACTGAGTATACTCTTAGCCACACCATTTTTTTTGTATTGTACCCTTTTTCTCAAGATGTCTATAAACAGCTTAGCAACTGATACATAGCTGAGTACCATGCTAAAGGAAAGTCTTATTTCTTGGTTTGGCTATTTGTTGGTTTGCTTGCTACAGGAGATACTACTGTTCGATGTGAGCAACTGGATATGCTTCAAGATTGGCTGTCTGAATTCAGAAAATCTACCTCCTCCTCCAGTACAGCCAATCCAGAGGAGCTGGTGGCTTTTGATGTCATCTGTGGAGATCTCAACTTCGATAACTGCTCCTCTGGTAAGAAAAGGTTATCCTTTTCCTTGTGTCTACCTATTCCAAAAAGGAATAGGAAACCTCTCAGTTCCTGAGGGTTATAGCAGTATATAAAGACTGTGACTGGCTTTTGCAAGGAAAGACTTAATTGTTACAGATAATTCTAAAATAGGAACTACCCTTGAGGTGAGTCAAGGAGAGCAGCTCACACTTATGAGCTCTGCTGAGTTACTAGGGGTGATGATTTTTAAGGCACAAAGGGCAGTAATTTGTGACTTGCAGTAGCAATAATGTGGACAGGTATAGTGGTTTAGCTTTACTTGAATTAGGTAGACACCTATTGTCCTAGAATTTTAGTTGCTAACAAAAGACGTGTTATGAGATTTTTGTGTGGAAAAAAAGCAGTAAATTCTTGCAGTTAAAAACAATTTCATAGTGCGTTTACACAGACATAGGAGATTAATGCTGCAGAGAGAACTAAATTGTTGATGAATCAGTCTTGGGAAAAATTAACTGATGCTGCGTACTCCTGGGTTTTTTATTTTAATACATTTTTAATATTTTTTTTCCATATTTGTATGCGGAGGGTACTAAAAGAAGAACTCCACAAAACCATAACTAATGTGCGGTGAGTTCACAGATATGGTAGCCTATTCCAAACATAAATATTCTACTCTGTTAACAGTTAAATTGCCAAGACAGAGTGCAGAGCACTGTGTTTGTGTGTCCTCTCTGCCTTCCTGCTCAGTCCAGCTCAGGCATCCAGCAGAGCTCCTTGCTGGCTTTGTACAATGGCAGTTGACTCTGGAGAATGGCCAACAAATAGACAGGGCACAGGCAGGTACAACGAGGTGGGGTGCACCCGAGGCATTTGGTCTGTGCTGTGTTACCAAGGAGGTGTGCAGTGCACAGGTGAGCTCAGGCCGCAGCACTCAAAGCAAGATTCAGCAATTCAGACCAGAATTTGTGTATTAACAGGTGAACTTGTAAATGTCTAGTGTGAATTCTGTAGTCTTCATGAGCAGCCTAGGTAACTGAGGCTGAAAGCAACCACTGTACCCAAAATTATTTGAAGAAATAAAGCAAGCATTGTCTGATCTCAGGAATAATCAATATTCTGTAATCTCATGACTTGTATCAGACACTTGGGAGATTTTAGCAAAGTTGTAGAAACATTTAACTGGGTAGAAAGGAGCATCAACTCAAAACACAGCCCTTCTGTTCGTTTCTAGCTCATATGTACAGAAATTAAATCAGTGACAACTATACGATCCAAAGTAAACTCGGAATGTCTGAGAAGGTGCTGGCAAGTGTTCTGACTGGTAGAAGAATTCATTATGCGCTGTGGAGGTGAACAGTAAGTGGGAATGGCTACAGAATACTGTCGTTAAACACATATTAGGACAAAATATAATGGCAGCAGTGGTAGTGAGTTTTTTAGAAAAGGAAGAAAGAAAGAAATGTGGTCCATAGCAGGTTGTCAGCTAGCCAAGCTGCTACACACATACAGGCTGAGGAGGCAACTCCAACAGTCCTGAGGAAGGGAGGCAGAAGCCAGGGGATACAAATGGACACATCTGCTGCGATTTGACTGTTGCACTTGCAATATTGTTGGATGAATGGAATGGCCTGGAGGCAAAGGTGTCCATCCAAGAAACAATCTGCTGCATACCAAAGGGGAGACTGCCCAGTCAGGTCCAAGTCAAAAGTGATTTGGATCTTTGTTTACAAAATTCCCACAACATACATGTCTTTCATTGGTAACTAAAATTCTAGGACAATAGGTGTCTACCTAATTCAACTGTGCAGCACAAGGAGAGAGAGACAGTAGTGAAGCTGGGAGGCAGAACATATGGTCAGTATTCTCTACCCAACAAGTTCTGGCACTTTAACCAAGAATCTTGCATAAGACGCACAGAGTATAATTATAATCAATGCTGTTGTGACCTGTCTTTTTAAAGCAAAAGTAAAAATAAATATTTGCTTTTACCAATAATAGTTGTAAATGCTGCAACTACTATCAAAGAGGATTGAAAAGTAGGTTATAAAAATGCATTTTATTTTTGCTATCTCTGCTGCTTATTTACAACCCCCTCCCCTTTAAAATTCACTCAGCTGGAAATTGAAACAAAGCTGGCTATTTAATGTTGGGTTTTTTCAAGATTGCTTTCATTTCTTATGCACTAAGCAAGATTAATGCAATGTTTTAAAATTTTCTCCTCCATTTTTACATCACTCACTGTTTTAGGGACATTTATTAGCATTACAAGGAATTGAACATCTTGAGATTAATTTTTTTTTCTAAGCAATAATCAGCTTCCTGTAATTCTGTATATGATTTTCTGTAATCTTTCCCACTCCACAGAATGATATGGCAAGTAATTAATGATTCAGTGAATATCAAGCTTCTATTCTTAGGTGTATTGACAGTATAATTTTCAAAGATCTCCAGATCTATGCGTGACCTTATGCTTATAACAAATTTTCTGCAAATCAGTTTTCCCCTCCAGCTTTACAGAACATTATGACAACGTTCATACAGTGGATACACACTTAGTGAGAGCATTATTAGAAAGATACTTACTGTCAGGTTGCTTTGGACTGGCTTGTGTAAAAGTCTGTTAAGTTTTTAAACCTTTTAGAATAACATAAAAAGCATTCCAGTCAGATGAGAAGTTTGTCTCCTCACCTGCGACTTGTCACTGTTAGTGCCACAGTTGCAAAGTAATAACGACAAAATTTTATTCTATCTTGGTTTTGAGGGAAATTTTGTAGACATATGATACGAAAAGTGAAAACTTGCAGAAATGAACAATTACACAGATTTCATCTGCTTCTCCTCCATAAACATGAAACAAACCAATTGGCTGTTCAGACAGAAAGATCAGTTCCCTGCATTGCATACTGGGCAAATCTTAGGGAGGGTCAGTCTTCTGATCCTCTGCCACAGTTCCAGGATACCCAGGCAAATTCATTTTTCAATCTCCCCGCAATTACAAGGATGTTCTCAAGATCAAGAGCTAGCTAGGGCAGGGCAGGGAGGGGAAGCTAGAAAGCTGTAATAAGAATGATCAGCTAGTATGGATGCAGAGACTGAAGGACAGTCAGCTCTGTTCGTGACTATTAATAACTAAATGGCAAAAGCGCCTACATTATGAACGCAGTACTACAGTACTCCACATCTGTGTTCTGCTTCCTTCTTAACAGGCAGAGGGCAACTGCTTCTTCACTTGGCAAGAACAGCATTTTACACAAGGAGATCTTGTGATTCCTACAGCATGTGAGCTGCATTCTGTCTAGGATACACAGCTCGCAGTTCAAAGTTTTGTTTCTGACTTCAAAGGAAACAATTTTCACATGTACTGAAATTTTCTGTTGTTTTGGCATTAGACAGTGACAAATGTGTTACAGCAGCAGTAGCTCACAGGCAAATATTCTGTTGGTCCCAAGAGAGAGCCTTCAGGTGCTGCTAAGAAGTTTTAACCTTGTAAAAGGTGTAAGTGCTGCAAGAAAGCAAACTATCAGGAGCTGTTGCCAGTTTCTTTGCCATTGAATAAAACCAGAATTGTAGCAGCTGGTATGTTCAGGTTCTGGTTGTGCTTGTTTCCTTGCTACATTAAAGAGCGTGCACAGAACTAAAACTTGCTTATTTGTTCAGTGTTTGAAATTCTGATGTATACGATTTTGTAGGATATCTTACCTTACTAAATGATCCTAGGAGCTTGATGCAATGTATGTTTAAATGCAAGGAGCACAGTAGCAATTAGGAAGAAATTAAAGTTGATGGGTCATGCTGATTATGTTTAGAATGGCTTTAATAATGTAGATGATATCCCACAAAAAATTATCAATAGCATGTAATTTCTCTTACCTATTATAGCTTGGAAGAAAAGTCAGTGAATTCTTCTGAAGCAAGTAACACATAAGCTTTTATCTTCAGACTTGCTGGGGTGTGTCTGTACACCCACAAACAACCGTTTACATTGCCATTGTCAAGTCAGTCAAAATCTCCATTGTGTGACCTATCTCAGCAAAAGTTTGGTACTGGTGTAAGCAATGCAATGGCAATGGCAGGGTAAGGAAATGTTCTGGAAAACACTGGTTACCGCTAGAAACTACCCAAGAAGTATCTTTCATAGACTTTGTAGGGAAGTACTGTTATTAGCAAGCATCTGTTGGCAGTTCTGATCAAGACAAGATACAGCTGTGCAGTAAAGCTACTACTGAACTGGTTCAGATCAACTCTTTATACGTATATGAGCAGGAAGGAGGACTTGCCTTTTCTGTTGTGTAGAACACACAGTTATCCGCAGGTTCGCAACATGCAGCTGATGTGCTTCTCTTGGGATTTTTCTTTCCTTGCAGAGGACAAGCTGGAGCAACAGCATTCTCTGTTTACGCACTATAAAGACCCATGTCGAATCGGTCCTGGGGAGGATAAACCGTGGGCGATCGGTAAGACCTTCTCTAGCTGCTGGTGTATGAACATCTACTTGTCTGTCACTCACATCTATATGCAGCAGGTAGTTCAGCTAACTGGCAGTAAAAATTGGTGGAGACCAAATAGTTACAAGGGGTATTTCTGGAATGTGTATTTTATAAACCTTAACTGTGTCTTGTTGAATTAATTAAGAACCAAACAGAGATCTCAAACTTCAGTTCACACTCTAGAACTTATGCATCAAGCTACATGAATGCCTTCCCACACCTATTCTACTTTTAACATAATCTCCAGATTACTTTGGGGCAGGGGGGTAAAACCCAATTATTTCTGTACTTTCTGCATGCAGTGAAAGCCTGCAGGTTTTCATCAGAATGTTCCATTTGGTGTTCTATAAATACTGTAAGTAAGGACGTAACAAAGCAATTCAACAGCACTATAAACTTGTAGAGTTCATCTTATAAAAGATTTCATGGAACTCCAAGATACTAATACTTGGTGAAACACAGTTGAACTCGGTGAACTTTTAGATCAGGAATTAGACTTTCTCTAGGGGAGCAATTATAACTGTGAAAATACTAAAGGTAAGAATGTGGAACTGTTTAAAAACACAGCTTTACCCTGTTGTAGCAGAAAACCATAAAAACCAGGGCTGAGAAACACTAGGGCTGAGAAAGTAGAACGGTGGAGACAATGTTTTTGAATGGTGGCAGGCAGTAGGGAGGTCTGGAGTGAGAAGTGAACACAAAGTGCTCTTGGCATCCGAAAGCTTCCCCAGAGGCAAGTTGCAGGAGATATGCTGAGACAGTCACGTCTCCCTTTCTGTTCACAGGTACCCTGTTGGATCCTGAAGGATTATATGATGAAGAAGTGTGCTCTCCAGATAACCTACAGAAGTATGCAATTCCTAATCCTTCTACATGCTTTAGACAATTCCTTAAAAAGCCAGGTCGTTGCTTGTGATTTAACATTTCACAACCTGAGGGCTGTTTTATGGATTGTTAAAAACAAAACAAAACAAAAATCCCAAGGCAAACGTAATTTTTTACTCAGGGGCACCTGGGGAAGAGGAAAATCAGTGAAGAAAAAAGGGCTAGTAGCTGCTTCTTGAAGTCTAATAGAATTGGCTTCAGTGGATGAAAGGATGAGAGCAAACACAGTCAGTGCTTTTATGTCTCCAGAGTTGGTCCTACCTGGACAGGCTCACAGGTGAAAAAACTCCAAGCACACCAAAAGGGTACATGAACAGCTTGTCTGAAATTCTTTCTGCAGGCAGCCAGTTCTGTGGTCACCACACTGGAAAGGACAGCAACAACAGGAAATGTACTTTTCCTCAAATAAAAAACCCATGAAGTTTAAAACACCAGCCCAACAACCACCTACCCATTCTAGAAAGCTTGCAGAATTCAATACACTTCAAAAAACAAGTTCACAAACAGAGAGAAGAATTAACTAGCACAGAAGACATAAATAGGAATATGGCTTAAAATCTATCAGTGACACTAGTGCAAGCATTACTTTTAAGGAGTGTTTGATGTTGAGAAACAGGTATCTTTGGTTTGAGCTAGTGGAGTTATGCAGAAGTCTTAAGATAAATTTCTTGAATACCAGTACAGTGGGGAGAAATTAATACTCTTTGTACATTTTAGAGCAGCACTTAGTGAATGCTATAATCCTTTTTGCACCTTCTCTATCTTGCAGGCTAGTTTAATGGGCTAAATATGTTATTGTCATGGCTAACTATAAAATGTTCTATCTATTCATTACCAAAACATAGTAAAGAGTTAAAAGTTATTTGAATTACTCAGTCTGTGGAGATGCCTCAGTTAACATACATGATGGAAATGGTACATTATATAGGCACAGTTTGTGTTGACATTTTTACTAAGCACAGTACCTTGCATGGTATAGATGGACACTTTGTTGAATTCTTTAGGTGAGGCTATCCTTTGAAGTTGTCTTTGTATCAGTTTTGAACAAAAGCTGAATTCTGGACATAAAGGTCTGGGTTTAGTTTATATTCAGAATACAGATTTGTTACAGCAAGTTGCACTTTGCACATTCAAGAGCCTGCAGAACTTCCAGGCATTTCTATTCACATGTTGAAAACATGAATTTGGTACATGTGAAAGGCATTTCTGGAGAGCAAAAGTAAAGTAATTTGGCCCTATGATCAAGTTTGAAAATGCAAATTTATATGTGTTTATAACATTCTATTTTATGACTCCAAGAGCAGGCTTGGAGCTCTTTAAAAAAATAATAATAAACCCCAAGCCCCAAAAAAACTTTATGTTTTCAAGTGGCCTTTTGAGACAGTCTGTCACCAAATTACTTTTGGGGTATTTTGTTTTATTCCCTGAAGAGTTACTTGTAATTAAGAAGTTAAGTTCTGCTGACAAATCCATGACTTACAGATAATGAGCCATCAAATGATCAATAAAGATTTAAGAGTATTACTTCTGTTACCCGTGTGTATGTACAGCACCTCAGTATGAGATAAATGGAAAATATTCTTGAGTGTTTGTAACAGAATATGTGTTAAGACTTCTTGCCTACTAACTGTGACTTTCAGTTTTCTGTAACAAGTTATAATTCTCTTAAACTGGTAAAAAAAAAAAAAACAAAACTGAATTTCCACTTGTTTTTAATGTAGATCTGCAGGGAAACAGGGGTCTGCGTGTGTACATTACATGGATGTGCTTACGTATTAGAGACAGTATCACTTTCAGGATAGGCCAAGAGAGCCTGTACTCATCTCTGCAAGGGACTAGTAAACACAACAACTGACAATAAATTCAGGAAAACTTACAGCTATTAATGGAATCTGGGCTTTAAAGACATTTAAATGCTCAGTAACACAGACACTGTGAGTAGCTAAACAAGTATCATTAATACACAGCAAAACAGGGTAGAGCCTTAAATTGATCTGTTCTCAAATTTTTTGGTAATAAACCTTGATCAAGCTTTAGACATTTAAATTGGCAATGTAAGCTATCCAAAAAATTACTTCTTCATCAGCACTCTTCTCTAGTTTATAAATAAAATCATCAGCAGTTTCTTCTACTTTGTTACTTAATTAACTGTGCCAAATATAAATACAGTTTTTGAAAGAGGTCAGTCCTATCAAAGAGTTTGCTTTTTTGAACCTAGGAAAAGCATTTCAGAATCATTTGAAGTAGCTCTTTGTAGAATCAGCTTGCAAATGGGGTGCAAACAGTAAGCTAATTTAATGTGAGTTACTAAATAGATGACAGTCTAAAACTGAATAATACATAAAAGGAAGCTTACTTTCATGAACTGGTTACAGTAAACTAAAAACCTTCAACACCTCCTTAAGTCCAAAGGGGCTTAAGAAAAATTCCAATTTGTGTCACTTTATGTTTCTGAAGACACATAAAGTACTTCATGTACATAGCAACTGACTCAAACTGACAAATTATAACACTACTGAGACCTAATCAGCTGTAGCAAGTGCTGTGTCCCCTCTGACACCATTCAGATCCTTCCAAAGAGACAAAATTTGACAAAGAAACCACTTGAATCTCAAACATTAAAACACATCATAAGAATATGGTGTTTGTCTCTTGTTTTTCCTTCTTTCTGTACTCTAACATGCATGCATTAAAAAATTCCTAAACCCAATCTCATAAAACCCATCCAGAGTCAAGTCTTAAAAACTGGGTGATCAAAAATATCTCATTTTTTTCCAAGGTGAAATTAAAGACTTTGTACCTGCTAGGACCCAAGTTCATGGCTCAGTGTTTCTCCTGCGACAGTTGATGATGTAGCTTAATGGCGTAATCAACTCTTACAAGGGAAACCACAGAACCTTGAGCTCAGGTTTTGGCAGGTAAGTAAAGGAGAATGATTTTCCAGGAGGAGATTCTGAGAGTAATTTGTTTGTGTTTTGAGCCAGATAGCAAAACCACAACCTAATCTGTCCTGCTTTGCATGCAGAGAGCTCATACTCTCCGCATACTGTCCCACACATGGAGTTACCATCTGCAGCTCCTCCTTTTGCATTTGTGTTGGTTGCTTTTAGTGCTCCTTTGGTAGAGCTTTTAAATAGAATACAAGAAGGTCAAACAACTTTCCTTTCACATCCAATACCACAGGCACAACCACAAAGAACAGCACAGTAACATAGAATTGTTGTAAAAATAGAGTGACAGGGACCTTTGTGGTTTATCTGGTCCATAGTCATGTTCAGAGCAGGGCTAACTTCAGAGTTTTAGATCGAGTTGCTCAGGGCCTTAATAGCTTTCGATATAAACCTATTGTTAAGGTTTAAGTACCCAAACTAAAAGTTTTAATGGGAGAGCTACAGCTTATTGGCCTGAACACAAGATTGGTACCCAGAAAACTGATTCTTCATTTTGACTGCTGCTGTATATGGTCTTGGGCTGGGTAATTTCCGTGAAAGATAGGGGCAGTACTAGCAGACCCACTGAGCCCATCTCTGTAGAGGTGCTTGAACATGGTCACGTTCAGCAATCAACTACATTAGTGCAGTAAGAGCCGGGGGTCCAAGACACAGTAGCGTGAGAGTGAGACTTGCTCAAAATCAACCAGCATGTGCCCCAAGATGGGCTCCTGAAAACCATTCCTCATCCATGCACTGTCTGTAAAGCTGGTTGTCTTGTTTTCAGAAGGAGTTGCTTCAATCAGAATGGAGAGGTTGGTATGAAAGTACCTAGGGTTTATCCATGGAAGTTTCCTCCTCTGCTAGATCCAGGAAATCAGCAGAGGGGGTGTGGGCTGCAAGGTACTACATACAGCAGGCAGGCAAGACCCTTCTCTGGTTTGTTCTCCTGTACAAGGATGGGTCCACCAGCACAGTACCAGTGATGCCATATGTACTGTGAGGCTTGAAGAGTGCTATCAGCAGTTAGTTCAACCTCATATTGGAAAACACATTGGAAAGCAGATGCACTTTACAAGGTTCACAGTCCTTTTGGACAGGCATTACCCTTACTGAGGATTTGGAGAGAATCTAGATAATGTTCAAAGGGACGGAATGAGCAAATATTTAAATCAATTGTTTTGGTTTTTTAATGAAATAGGGTGCTGGAAAGTGAAGAAGGGAGGAAAGGATATTTAGTCTATCCCACCAGCAAGAACCACAGTTCCAGTCAGAAGGGGAGGAAGGCATCATTGAAAGGAAATGGGAGGAGGATTGACTATATGCTCTACACAGAAGAAGGTCTCTACCTGGAATGGAAAGTGGTGAGTTTCAGAGTTGACAAAAAGAGCCATAACTCACACAACAAACGTGTCTGGATGGTGCTGCAGGATGTTCCTCTTGGGTTCAAATTCATACTCCAAGGAGAACCTCCTCCTTTGCTATTTTCTACTTCTGTGAGCAAGTACTCAATTTGTAAATCTATTACATAAATAAATTTAAGATGAGTTTAGGGATTCTGGTAACAACACTGGTAGATATGCTGCTTTTCAAACACAAACAGAAAACCTTGTTTCCATTCCTTGCACTTTTACCAGACTTCAGCTCATGCTTTCCATGCCAGCAGCCTGAATATTTTTGAATCATTTAAAATGTCTGGATGTTATTTTATTATGCCTGTGAAAACCTACCAAAGTTACAAGTTGACATGGGCTAATCAGAATGGGAACTTGCAGTGCACTGTCTGTTTGACCAGGCTTTAGACAGAACTCCATGATGAAAAGAAGAAAGGAGTTCACACTTTTTTACCATAGCCCAGAGCAGTCTCTGCAGAGGAGCAGGCAGGAAAGCAGTTCACTATAGTTTAGTGCATGACACCTCAGTCAGTCTGCAGTCTGTGGGCACAGCAGTTTAGCAGCTACGTTCCATTAAGGCTCCTGTTTCAGATGCACAAATGCCCCTGGTGCATCCCACCCATCTCGTATTTCGCAAAGACAGCAACAATACCAATACTGGAATAGTTTTGACCCAGATTAAGTCTTTGAGAAGGCTCATGCTGGCAGCATAATGATACCTAAAACATCTGTGCTTCCTGGGAGCAATTCACAAAGTACTGTCAAAGTCAGTCCCTGGCCAGGAAGGAGGGGACAACTACATTGTATCATATCAGTGTTAAGGCTGCTCCATCCTGCTTTCAGAAGCTAGGAAGCACACAGTGTTTCCTACAGAACATAAATTTGGTCCCATGAAATGTTGCCAGAACAAAGGCTGGAATTCAGAGATGTGAAAAGCAGGGTTCTTGATTGCCTTTATTTCCCACAAAGTTTAACACCTCCATGTAATGAGGCCAGGCCTCCTTTTTTTGCTGCATGCCATACCTCCTCCTGCCAGGCTGGCAAGGGCCTCCTTGCACCCATGGATTCTACAGCAGCTCTACAAATAAGTCTGTTGGGAACAACACAGCTGTTACAGTAAAGTGGACAGGATAGGTACAGCAGATTTCATCCAAACTAGTTCAACTGTGTATGATATAAATGATTCATCTCACCAACCACACCACCCTGATGTGCCCAATCTGGCAGACTGGTCACCATTAAGCTAGCCAGGCTAGGCTGGTCCTATACATCTAATACAGTAAGACAGTTCAAATAAACCAAAAAGAGGCAATAAAAGCTGAATCCTGGTGTGTGGTGTAACAAATGAGTTTTCCAATTCCTTCTTTCTTACTTTTGTTTTCTTTCTGCAGGAAGTGGAGGAGTTCAGCTTTATTACCCAGTTAGCAGGCTTGACAGACCACCTACCAGTAGCAATGCGTCTCATGGTGTCTACAGGAGAAGATGACTCTTAAAACTGACCAGCTTTGAGAGCTCAGAAGAGGGAAATCTTAATGATATTAATAAAATATCAAAGGATAAGAACGAACTATTCTGGTGCCATGTTAGGAAAGATGACCAGACCTGACCTGGGCTACTCCCAGAATGTACCAACAGTGGTGGATGTAAAAAGGGAAGAAATGGAAGCGGTTGTGGCCAAAAGCCATGGTCACTAGTTGCTCAGGCAACAGGGCAGGCCTGTACTACAATGCTTTCACTGTGGACTGAAAGGAACCAAGATGGAAGTCCTAATTCCTTCTGAACCAGTGCCATTCTTACTAAAACATGTTTTTATACTAATATATAGCACAATTTAGTTTGTAATTAGTCTGTGAGTTAGTGCTGCTCAATGGTTTTTTGCATCATTTCTTTGTATAACTAAGAAGCTAAAGCTTTTTTCTTTTTTTTAGCCTGTTCAAGTTGTAGTAGCGTGCTTGCATCAGTAGCATGCGCCCGCACTGCATGCCACTCTGAGATAAAATAGTAAGATACCATGGGGAGTATCAGAATGGTATTGAGCTCAAAAATCAGATACCAGCCAAAGCAAGGCATTCTGGGACTGGCAAACCCTTCTGTCATTACAGATATACCTGAAAACAAAAAGTCTATTCAATTTGCAGACCAGTATCTCCTGTCCAGTTTAAGGATACTTCAAAGATTCGGGATTAAGACTTTAAGAACACAGTTCTACCCTTATTCCAGCTGTGTTCCCTGAAATTATGAAGCGTTTTGTCTACATAATGACTCCAGAATCGGGCCTTTAGCTTTCTAAGTGCAACTTAGTCCCTTAAAAAGAAATAAAAATTCCCCTGTAATGTCTTTTCTTTCTTTCCCATACGTGGGGCAGTTCTGAATTATGGTATGGGACAATATGTATGTTACAGTAGAGTGAATAGATTCCTGTAGTACCACTGGTAACACCCAAGCCTACTTTCTGCCTTAGCTAGAAAGAGTAAGTGGGAAATAGCTTGTAAAATGCATGCTAGATATAGAGTTAAAATAAACATAAGTGACATTTTTGGGGGAAAAGTGTAGAACAGTGTATGATTGATAAGGCAGGATAACTTCACAATTTAAGTGTACCAGGAACTGGTACACTTAAAGGGAAAGTGTAGCATGACTAGCTAGAGAGTAGAGATTAGAACTGGGACTCTTGGCCTTAGGTAGCTAATTCCTGGGTGCAGAGGGTTTGTTTGTCTGTGAGATGCAATTCTGTGTTTGTCACGCACTCACAGGCTTTAACAGGGGTCCTGCCATCTAATTCATATGTTCTTACCCCCACAGCTCTTTAAATGTGGGGTTCCCCTCTGACATCTTAGCCCTATGACCTGACCTTAACCAGCCTCTGTACCCTTAGCAAAAATAACAGAAAACTGAGAATCAGGTCCATAACAAGACCTGTCAGGTTTTTAGGGATTTAAATTCAGAAGGGTTTGTGTTGCTGGGAGAACAAGACCCCTTGCATTTTAACAGATATTTAGTTTCTTCTGCCTACTTCCTGTTCAATTTTAGTGTTATTTTCTCTTACATTACAAATTCCCTGTGTTAAAAAGAGAATTAATCTAATACTTATATGTCCTCCATTAAATAAACTCTTTTAGTTATGCTGGCCTCAAACTCCTGAGGATGCTCCTGTTTTACTTTAGTTTACACCTGCTGGGAATCAGCTTGAGCTAAATCAGAATAGATTTTAAGTAGAAATTCCAGTCTGCACAGTCTCTGGTACTGGCTTAATTAGATACAGTAAACAGCAGATCAGCTTGATTTTGCAAATAGAGAAACTCTTAATAGTCATGAGAGTACAGGACGGACAGTACTGGCTAATTCCAAGCAGGTCCTAGGCCACTGGTCATGCTTCCCCACTGCACCTGGCCCTCACACATTTTATGCCTCATTTTCCAGTCCTGGCATCCCTTCAGCAGAGACTGCCTCTTAAAAGTGTACTGTGCCAAACCATGGGGTAGTCTGCAAGTGTCACCCGTGGGGACTCAAAACCAGAACCAGACTCAATTCCCCTGTTTGATAAAATTAGGAATTCAAGTTTACAGCATCAGAGACTTCAGTGTACTATCCCAGCGCACCCCATTTCCCACTTTGTATGTTTCTCTTTATACAGAGGGTGCACCTATGTGCAATGTGTTTTTCTGGTTTCTTATCTCTCCACCCAATTCAGAAAAAACTTTTACCTGAAACAATGCTTTTAAGCCTATTTTCTACCTTGCTTGTATTTTATTAACCTTTTTTAAAAAAAAACCAAACAGTATCAGTAGTTTGTGTGCTGTCCAGCAGCTATTTCTCAGTAGTAAAATTAAACATAACATACAGTATTTTTAATAGCTTTCCTAACAATGTAAATTACAATTTGATATCAACTTCACTGAGTGTCAGTTGCAGGAGCTGAATTTGACACTGTGTGGGATATAATAATAAAACTACTGCCAAACAATGTTACCTTATTTACAGTAAAACTAACATGGTCTAAATTACTTTAAATTAGTTCTGTGGCTTTGTGCTGACTAAAACCAGGCACTTTTGCCAACTTTTTGAGATACACTGAGAAATACTTTTTCATATTTGAAGTAAACTGTTTTAGATTTTGATGTTCTTAGTTTCTCAGTGATCAAGAAATGGATGGTTGTCAGATGTTCTCTCTAAACAATACATGTATATTTAATCAGTCTAGGTAGTTCTTACTGATTTACTGTCTTAAGGATCTACCTTTGCTAGAGAGCAATGCTGGGAGGTACAGCACTGTGGCACCACTGTACAGATGCTCCTTGCTTTTCTGCATTGATCCTGTGCCTTCTGATGCCTTGGTGTGCTTGCAGGAGTCAGCACGTGTACCGGAACACCCTAACCAACAGGCTTTCCTTTCCAGGAGAGTAGCATCCTGGATAAAGCAAGCTTTGTCTACACCACTGCTACCACAGTTCCATATGCTATCTCACCAGGAATCAGTCAGACAACACCTGTACTGGCAGGGTATCAATCATTACAAGCCTTAGACAGGTACTCTGGAATAGAATATTTGCGCTTTTTAAAAAAAAATATAGGGGGGGGGGGGGGGGGCAGGGAGAACATGCCCAGGAAATCAAACCCTGGATAGCTTTTTCACATTGCTTAAGGATAGCATGACCCAATGTATTAATATGATGTTATTTATAAGACATTGGCATTAAGCTTGCTCTACTGTGCTTACCCCACTTTGTACAGGAATTTCAGGTATCTTCAAGAAAGCGGTGATAATGCTATTCTTAAATAACTGCCACTCCACAGGGATACCTTTGTATCACCTGTTTTTAGAAAAGCTAGGTAACATCTTCTGTTTCTTATGTTCAATCTGCATTTTACAACAGCACTTCTAGAACAAGAGAACAAAAGGCACAAGTGAGGACAGCCAAAACCTAAGAGCTTCTGTAAGTTTCAAGGATGTCAGGTCCTCACAAAGTTGGTACTTTTAGATCACTTCAAAACCACAACCTACTGAACGCAGCGTCTCAGGCACATTCAGATCCAGTTAATCTGTGTGCTGTCTGTTTGAGGGACCTGTGATCACCTGCTTTGCATCACAGCTCAGCCACCGAGGACCAGGGTAGCAGCACCTAGTGTACAGCTTCGTACTTTGTGAAAAAAAGCCTTCACTGTAACCAATGCAGACAGTGGCTAGCTAGTTTTATTCCATCACAAACTGGACGCTTAATAGAAGCTGTCTAAAGTAACCAAACAAACTGCACCACAGACTGGCTTCAGGAGAAGCCTGCAGTCTGCTGAGGCGTGGCCTGCTGTAAAGAAACGCTTGAGAAAGCTGTCTGGTGTCACCAGTTTACCTGGCTTGTGCTGGTGTTATGATCAGGTTTCTTCTGAGGAGCACTCTGAGCTAGTCTGGCTAGACCCTCAGTCCTACTTGTTGGGTAAGACAGTAAGATTTAAGGAACGTAGAATTCCAATTAAATTTTTTTTTTTTTTTAATGGCCTTTGTTTGGTGGTCTAGATTAAGCTGATCAGACTGTCCCCAGTTTGGTCTCTGTGCTACCCTGGGATCACACAGCAGCACACCAGTGTCAGTACATATCAGCAGCTCAGAAAGGAAGCATTCTTACCTCCTCCTGGCCCTACAGGACGAGAACAGAAATATAGTTCAAGCACTTTGAAAAATGCCCAATTTTATCATCTGTTATAATAAGGGTCAGATTGTTACTGAAGGTCTCATGTTTCCTTGCCACCTTGTTTTAGATATAATCTTGATGCTTTTACAGACTTGTATTATTGCTGAAGTTTAGGAATCCTATAATAAGAATAACTTTTTTTATTTCAATGATTTTTTCGGTATTGTAGCCTTCTGGAACCTAATGTTTTTATATGGTAAGCACACACCTTCCAACATTTTGTTATAAATGTATTAAAAAAATTAAAATTTAAGTATTTTCATTGGTTTCTTTGCCTGCAAGAAAACCACAATCTCAGACCTGAAAAAAACCAAGGTATTTTGAACAATAGGGAGGGGGTTTTGTCTTTTATTGGTGCTGAAAGGAATAACTGGTTGATGCAAACAAGGTAATAAAATTTCAAGGCTCAAATGATTCTGTGCAGTCCACTTTTTCCAATTTTGTGATGTAGAGTCTGACATCACTAACAAAATGTGACTCTAAGATGCATTCTGCTGGGGGGGTCAAGCACAGTCTCCCTGTGCTACACCTGTTCTAGTGAATCTGCAGAAAATAAAGGGTGAAAGACAAGTGCTTTTAACTCACCCTCGTTCTTGGCTTCCCCTGCTCAATGTGCTCCCCACAGACAGACACGCCCCGCTCTGTTTTCAAGGTGTGCCCCCTTCAGCCAAGTGTTCATAGTGCCAGCTGCAGGCTGCAAACCTGGACCCCACACCTTATGCCAAGGACAAGGGTGTCTGCTCTACACTGTGTTTGCTAGCAATGCAAGACCAATTTCTTACTTCACAAGAACAACTTCTTACCGTGCCATTGCACACCTTGACATCTTAACAGTTATCTAGTCCCTGAAGTAATGGAGAACAGCTTTTTATCTTCACCCTGTCCAGTCAAAGATAATTAAAAAACAAAACACACACCACCCATCTGTACAAAATCCAGTGATTTAACCAAACCATGTCAAGGGAAAGAGATTGCATTTTACTGGTTCAGTCTTTCTGAACAATCCTCAGAGTCCTTTATAAAAGCCAGTACAGAATCCCACCTTGAAGAATTTACTTCTTCCACAAGCAGAAAGAAAGGGATCAGAGGAAAGCAACTGATAAAAAAGAGCTCACACACAAGTTTCCTGTCATCGGCTTGGGAAGGAACCACTCTGTCTTGTGAGACAGGGCATCAGAGATGGATCTCTGCAGCTTTCTCTACTGCTGTACAGGTACTTTGTCTGTATTCTGATGCTACAATGGCATTTACTGTGACAGTCTTAATTTTCCAGCGGTGCATTCCTAGGATGTGCCTCCCCTGCAATACCTGATCTATGGTTCCATTGTTGCAGTTTGAATTATTACACAAGCAACCCATGAGTGCGTTCCCCTCTATGAAGTGCTATAGGACCACAAGGTAAAACACACATTTCTTGGACAGTTTGCATCTTCCAGACATTTAACTGTGGAGAACAAAGACAACTGTAACTCCTTCCCTCTGCCCCTGGAGTTGTAGTAGAGTTTGTTATGAATCTGTGCCCACAGCTGCCTGTCAGTCAGCACTGTAACTGCAATACCATCTGCCTCTCTGGCTACTGTACAGATACACTTGGCAATTATTAAAGCAAACCTCCCTATGCCACTGAAATTCCTGCTCAGAATGATGCTGAAACCATTATCCTTCCAGCCCTTTTCTTTGACCAGTTAATATTTTGATGTACCAGTTCTCCTGGTTGCAGCAAATAAAAGTTTGCCTGCATTTCCACGGCCTTTGAGAAGATATGCTCTTACCCTCTACTGCTGGTTTTGACTACTACACGTTTCCCATCCACCACTCCTACGTCTGTAAGCCCTTTTTCTTCCACACTTTCCCTGCCACTTAAGGAAGGTTCCAAGCAGCCAATAGTGATATCAGTGAGCGGGGCTTTCTTGGAAGACTGGCAGGAAAAGAAAAATCCTCTTTCTCATGTTTTACATAATGGCAGATTTAACAATGGCTCCTTATAGCCATTAAATATGGACCAGAAGGAATATGCATTAATAGTAGGTAAGAGTAGAAGAAAATGGGAGGAGAAGAAAAAATGTGTGTGATAGCTACACATTGGATCTGTGTACCCAAAAATGATAGAACCTCTCTCAACATTTAATATAGGCCATATATTCATTCCCTTCCCTTCCTTCCCAAACTCCCCAAAACTCCTTTATAGGTCTGATGAACACTTTGTACTAGTGCAAATCCTTTCCACTGTCCTGTCTTTTATACAGCACCCAGCACCATGCTGCCAAGGAAAATGGTTCCAAGGCACCAAGAACCAAACAGTAAACTAATCAAAAGAGGAGACTAACTGGTAGAAAAATGCTACAGCCATCCTGTGTGCTTTAAAAGGATGAGATAATTGAATATAATCAAATAAAATAAATGGACATTTTCCCCCAGTTCCTACCAGCTTTCATCTGTCTGTCCTGTCTGTAAATTGCATAATTCCTAGAAAACAGCACCTGCTTACCCTGTTCCTCTGGAAATGTCCCTAAACTGATGCTTCACCTTCCCTCGCTCCTCTTTATGAGTGTCTCATACTCACCAGCTCATGCTTGCACAGTTCCCACCACTGTCAAGCCTTCTCTTTCCCTTCTAGGAGTAAACCTTTGATGTCTTCAAAGCCAAACCTGGCAGAACAACTCCAAACTGCTTCAGGTGCCAGGGTACAGTTGGTAAGACAGGTGTCTCAGAATATCCTTTATCTGTACAAACACTGTAGCAAAAGCCTAAGCCTTCATAGGAGGTATCACTGTTATACCACATCTGCTACAACAGTTTTTTTGCAAAGCTCTGCTGAAGTTTCTTAAGTTATGACAGTGTGTCCAAAGAAATAAGAAGCCTTAGAAGTCCCGTGTCTATTTGCAAGTGTTTTGACTCTTCCAAACCCCTGCAACAAGATACGTCAGTCTGACTAGCTCAAGAGACCTTAATGTATCCTGAATGCCACGCTGTCATTAGCATAGAGTATTGATATCTCTGAACAGACTCCACCCTGCTAAAATGGAATTTGCCTCAGATACACACATTAAACACTGTATTAGCTAGTAACTGAGAGAAGTCCTTCTGCTTTAATGACATAAAATGGATGATGATGGCTAAGACATTGTAGTTAGATCAGAGAAAGACAGCTGCCTGGAGAAAGGACAGTAGCATGTTTGTAAAGCCAGAGAATGCACCACCTGTGCATTTAACCGGTGAGCTGTGGTTCCACAAATGCACAGCAGAATGACTCGCAGAGTTCAGGATGCAACTACAGTAAGAACTGCTCTGTTCCACAATATTTCAGTAATTTTAAGATTCTGGATGATGTAGTAAAACCAGCTGAAGGAGTTTCTGCCACAGCAGCACAAGCTCCAGTGCCTGCACAGGCAGCCTATGAACAATTCGGTATTTTAAAGAAGCAATGTGGGAGCTCAGAACCTGAAATCACACAGTGGCAATATATTCTGTATGGATCCCGCTGCAATGAATGGGAAGAGATGAGCATGACAAAGGCGAGATGACATCTTTCCACATCATATGTAATTAGGTAACTTTGTTCTCATTAAAGAGGTTCGTAAGCTTACAAATTAGCAGAAGACTGTCAGCTTGAACACCCTGCCCCCTTTATAGTTTGGGTAATGTCCTCACTACCTTTTTGGATCTAAGTCACCTTCTTTGTGTTTGGATGCAACAGGTTCTTAAATACATTTCAAATGGCAATCCAGAATTTTGAATATCCAGCGAAAATCAGCTGGATCCTTCTCTACAGTTATAAACTTCTCCTGAAGCAAACTGTCACACTGTTGCCAGCTTCAGCAAAGCCAAAACTGAATGTTTCATATTGCTTAGTAAGGACCTTCAGGACATCAAGGGACAAAAGGCAATTGCAAGGTCTGCAAGATACCAACTGAAAAAAAAAATCATAGGCCTAGCATGGTGCCAAGCACCATGGTAAATATATTGCTAATGAAAGGTGTATCACACAAGACAAACTAATTCTCAGTATGCAGTCTGGACCATCATCTCAACTCTAAAATAAAACTGTTATGAAACAGGTATTTAAATTCTATTTTCTGTTAGTCCTTGGTTACATCTAATTTTTCTCTTCAACATTTGATGAGAAAGCTATTCATAGCTACAGCAAACAAAACGTGTTTTGTATCCCACAATAAGCACAGAAGAAGGACTTCATATGGTAGCTACTTCATTAATTATTAGATTGGTGCTCTTAAAACTCTGCGGCATTTCTGAGCTAACGGTGCTGGTGAGATCCCTCTTGCCCACAGCTAACTTCGGGTGTGCTTCCACCTCGCTGCAAAAACCTCAGCCCCACCGTTCCACAGCTGCGTGTTCCAATGTTACAGCAAATTAGAAGCTGTAAATGTAGTGTTTATTATGCACTGACAGAAAGAAACGCTGAGTCTGGCTAAACACTAGGCAGTGGCTCTGTACGCAGTGTAAGAGGTCCTTGTCCAGATCTGGACTCCCAGGGGCTGACTATTTGAAGGTTTCTGACCACGCGACCAGACAAGTTCAAAACCAGCTTCCAAATGACCACAATGGAATGCATAACAAACAAACAAAAATTCCTCTCCAAAACCCCACTGATTTTAAAACAGAGTTTGAGGTATTTTTAAAGAGAGGCTACACACACGAGCCCTGCTACAGGAAGGGACTATACAGGGCAACCCAGAAGGTTCCACTCAGTCCTGCATTTGGTTTGAGTGCAGGGGAAAAGTACAGAATTTCATCTGCTTCTCAGTAATGATTAGTTACAAGTGCAGGTATAATTATCTGTTTGGGACCTTCAGTTTATTCTTTAAAAAAAATAAAAATTATATTTTTATTCCCATTTTAAACACGGACAAACCCTGAGCTTACTAGCAGAAACTCCGCAGTTCTGAATAGCTCCCTATCAAGGCTCTAGGTAAGAAGACTGTACCTTCAAGTCTGGGGGACCAGGGGAGAATGGGGGAAAAAAAAAAAAAAAAAAGGTGTGGAAGGAGAAGATACTTGATTTTCAGACAGACATACTATAAAGAGATGAGAGCATCTAAAAAGGAAAAAACACAGCGACAAAAATAAGAACATTACGAAAGATTAAATGGCCCTTTGTTATTTGGGAAACATTCCACAGTACATTGCTGACTAGTTTTGTTGGCAAGAAGCATAACTACACCTTGCCTTTAGAGAAGCTTTTATTAAATCTTATTTTAAATATAATTATTTGATTAGCTGTTGCCCAGCCAACCCAAGGAACACAAATACAGACTGTCTCAAAAAGAGAGTCATAGCTCTCAGCTTTTAAGGGGAGATAAACAATGGAGCAGTGTATCTAGCTCCCAGCTAGAGGCAGAGACACAAGTGGAATATTCTCCCCCTAACTAAGGGGATCTGGGCAGCAGCATCCAAGAAAGCAGCAGGAACCTGGCAATGGATATAAGGCATTGCATCTATTTGAACAGATGATCTCCTGTGAGAAAATACCTTTATTTATTCAGGCAGACTCCACAGCCTAGCTGACTGGCACTCTGACAAGTACAAAAATGGCAGCACTCTAAATGGGGACATGTTCTGCCATCGAGGGAGGCTTCAAAGAGACAGAATGGGCTAAACAGCACCGAAAAGGGCTACATCACATCCTTACCACAGAACTCCTGTTGACACCTGATGACTGCCAGTGTGGAATGAGGAACACGCTGCCAACGACATCAGCACATTAGCACATCTACAATGGGTCACTAGGGCAGTTCAACTCCCCGTAACGCAACCCTGACACTAACCTTGTTTAGCAAGAGTTGCTTCAATGATGGGAGCTGCTAGTGCCCCTTCTAGAAGGGAAATGCTACTTAAACCTCTAACCTGCTGTTCCATTTCTATCCTCTATAAACATCACACAAATCCCATCTCCAGGCATTGAACATGAATACAATAAGAGACTGGCTGGCCTTAAAGAGCTACCTGCCCATGACAAGCACAAAAGAAAACACACAGAAATTAAATGTTTTGTCAGTATATACCCATGAAACCTGGGGGGTGGAGTGCCCTTCTACAACAGGCAAAAAGCCTATTTTGTATTGAAAGATGAAGGCATAGTCTTGCTTAATTTTTTTTTCTGCTTTCTTCCCCTTTTGGAGACTTTTTGTTATGTATATTACAGGGTACATGCCAGGATAATGCAAGAAAAAGTGAAAATGCCACATTTAACATGGAAATTTACTTTATGGTTCATTTACTCTGCTATATACAACATAGAGCCAACTGCTAGTTTTTGTTGAGCACTAATCAGTATTCTGCAAAACGTTAACATTTTCATAGTCAGAAACACCTTCTGAAGTGTGAGTCCCTGCCTAATTCTGGGAGCCTTCCTGGCTTGCTTTTCTGTTAGTTTTCCACTAAAAGGTCACAGGACAGAGGTCCCACTCACAGGGAACAGGCTATAAGAAGTACTCCTAAGAAACATCAGCTGAGGAGGTAAGAGACCCTGAACACTCCTACTGTTTTAAAACACCAGGGGCGTGAACATTCCATACTAAAGCCACTGTCTGGGTCTTCAGCTTACTTGCTGCTTAGTACAGCGTGCCACGTGGCAAAACAGCAAGCAAAATTATACGGCATGAATATTCTTTCCACACCAGTTCATTACCACGTGCATGCTCAGTTTCCTCAGTCTGAAAGTCACACAGACACACTCAACGCATGGACTTTTATTTCTGAAGTCCCGTTATTACTTCTAAACCAAAGCAGCCTCTAAGCCAGTCAAAGTTTGCTCCCTCGTACAAACCTGTGGGCTGGAAGCAGGTGCCGACACAACTTATTTTATGTAGGGAACAAGGGGGCTCACCGAGGGGTAAAGACTGGCTGGAGGGGCCGGCCCGCCGCGCCCCACGGCGGCAGCCCTCACGGGGAACCGCCCACCCGCCCCGGCTCGAATGGCTCGGCCATCTCCGCACCTTACGGGGGCCTTCCCGCGGTGCAGACACCGGCCGTTGCTCCCTCGCCGCTGCCACCGCCTCCTCCTCCTCCTCTGCCGCGGTAGGGGGGTCCCGGAGGAACATTTCCGAACCCCTCCCGAAGGCGGGCAGGAGCCTAAAATGGCGCCCGGCCAGCCTGAGGAGGGACAGCGCCTCGCGCCCCGGGCAGCTGCAGACCCACGCGCTGCCGAGCGAGGGGGTCTCGCGGACCTGACCGAGGCGCGCGGCCCAGCCGGGACGGTCCCGGTGCCGGTGAGCGGGCCCGGGGCGGGGGGGGACATCCCAGTGGCCTCCCTGCCGCTGCCTCAGCGCCTGCGTTAGGAGGCTCCCAGGCGTCGGTTTATTTCTAATCAATTCTAGATGCACGCACGGCCCTTTCCCCCCCAGGGCGAGGGATGTGATCAGCCCTCCGCTGGAAACTGAGGCAGGCATGAGATTATTGCAGGTAGACCGAGGGGACGGTCCCTTCATGCCGAGAAATACTGCAGTTGGGAGGAGAGGGGACATTTCCCAGGGCTGCAGTGCAGGCTCTTTGCCTGCCCCCCAGCCTGGATTCTCAGGGCTGGGAGTAAGTGGTCTGTGCGACACCAAGGGGAAGCGAGCAGGGGAGGTGTGGGGTACAGACAGCCGGAGTCCACCCGGCGAACCGCGGCACCCTCTCCTCCCTCAGAGCAGGAGGGCAGCGCTTCACCGGGGAGCGATGTGCAAGGAAAGAGCAGAGGCCACGGAAAAGAACGGGAGTGAGAGATAAACCCCCAGCAAACGGGCTGCTGGCTGCGATGCCTGGTGCAGCTGCACTTCGGCAAAGGCCCGAGGAGGAACAGGACGTTACGTGGCCAGGCTCCTGCGTGTAACTTAAGCGCTAAGAAACCCTGGGAGCGTGCCCATGGCACCGCACAGAGCACCGTCAGGCTGGCAGGAGCGGGGCTTTCCCTTTGTGTACAGGAACATAATCAGCTCTCCTTTCATTAGTGCCCTTGTCCACGAGAGGCATCTTTAGGGCTCAAATCCTAGACAGAGTCCTGCTGGGGAGAGAAAAAAAAAGAAAGAAAAAAAAAAAAGAAAAAAGTGGGTCATCTTCACAACTGCCTTTCAAAACAAAACCAAAGCCCTATAGCCTTGTGAATATATATATAATCTATATATTAAAAATACAATTTATATATATGAATATTCATATATATATACACACACGTTAAAAAATCCATGGGTTTAATTACTGAGGGATCCAAGGATTTGCTGCCTCTGAGCCTTTATCTGTTGTATCTCGGTCAAACCTCCTAAGGCTGCGCTTGAAATCACACTGCACTGAGAAAACAAATGATTAAAGCAGAGCAAGGGAGTCAGGGGATTAGTTTATTCTGCATGGCCTTGAGCAAGTCATTTTTAGCTCTGAGACCCTAATCCTATCGTGAACCCCAGGGGCAGATGAAGCACTTGAACACCCACACAAAGCACACTTAGTTTTTTCTCATCTGAAAAATGGGTGTAACACCACATACCTCTCTCTCTCTCTGAGAAACATCTTAATCATTAATTTGTATTAAATGCTTGGAAATTCAAAGTTTTAAAATGATTAAGTAGCAAACCAAATTAACATTTTGCAATGCCATCAGAGTCAATAAGGTGGAACGACAACACAAGACCCATTGTATTCAGCTCACAATAGTCACTGGAAAAATCTAACACTAGGAAGCTGTAATAGTATCTTCCCCTCCTAACAAGCAGCTGTAACTACAAATAGAATACAAAAGATGAGTGACTACATGGATTAGTCCTGAACAGCATCCTCTATCTTGCTAAACGCAGGAAGCCAACACAGAGCAGTTTCAAAGGGACTAATGAAGGAGAAAAGCAAGCTCCAGGAGCTCAGTCCTTGAATTGCTCAGCCTTCTGACAAAAGGTACCAGTTCTGCAAATAAAGGAACAAATCTTGCAGCTGCCGAGACTCAGAAAACACCCTTTAAAATGCAAGACTCGTCCTTCACTGGGGCTATGACAATTTCACTGTCCTCGGAGCATTATTCATTCTGTGTATTCAGCATGAGACACTTTGTTGCCTGCCTGCTTTTCATGGTAGGTGCAACTCCTTACTAGTCTTACTAGCAGCTATCACTTGCACTACTATTCCATTTCCGTGCATGTACGTACAGTGTACCTCATAACGTCACAAGAGCTTTATTTGCACATCAGATGACAGCTGCAAGTCTGTGCACTTTTCCTTATCAGAAGTAAACAGGATCCGAAAACAGGCGAGAAATCGAGGAGTGGATTCTCAGCACCCTCTCCTGGATCCGTGGTGTGATAGCGGAATGGTTGGGCTTGGTGTTAAAGGTCTCTTACAACCAAGACGATTCTATAACCAACAAGTATTAGTAAAACTTTCATTACAGTTCAGAGCCACAGAGAATTTGCAGCAAAACTGCAATAGGGAAGCTAAACGTGAATAGCAAAATTTTGTAGTTTATGATTATTTTTAATTCCCGAAGAGAACCTGTGTCGTTAGTGCAAGCATCTCCTGTACCACACTAAAAAATTACACATTGTCTCTCATGTAATATCTGAACCATAACACTATTAGTTCATTGGTGGCAGGGGACCCTGTTTCTATTAAAACATTCACCTGTGCCTGCAGGCCTAGTTAGGATCAAAGCTGTTGTCATTTAGAAAAAAAAATTGCCTGTGGTGGCCACACAGCGTAAGTTCCTTCCAAGAGAAAATAGGATTCTTGCTCTGCTCATTAAGATGCCAGTAGCCAGAAGCTCTTCTTCGCAATGCTTCTGTCAGATCTGGGAACAAATAGGAGTCTGAAAGCTGCTACTGGGTAGATGAATTTTTCAAATGAAGTGGCTTTTCTCCCCCCTGTCTGTGCTTGCAGTAAAATGCCCTGTGGAAGAAGACAGAGGTAGAAGTACATACTTTTGTTTTGTTTTTGCATGCATGTCTAAGGAATGGCCAGTATCCCCCTATAAGCAGCTGTTTTCCACATGATTTCCAAATCACACTAGGTTTTTAAGTCCAACCTGGAGAAGTCACAGAAGCCAAGGAAGACTGATACATACACAGTATACTTCTAATGACACAGGAACAAATGTTTCCCCAAGTCAGACAGATTGGCAACAACACCGCTATGTTTTGTATATGCCAGAATTTCATGAGTGGTGTGACTTATATGAAAACATTCAAAACATACATGTAAGGTTTTGCTTCAACACAACAGCTTCCAGCATGTTCTAACCAAGCCCTCAAAGCATTTTCAGTGCCTGTCTAAATGCACAAGCACAACCAGCAAGCATTAGTAATGTTCATTACACACAGTGAATTAAAGCATGGACAAGGTTTCTTGAGCGCATCCATCAGATCTAAAGAACTCACAGGTGCTAAAATATGCTCAGTGTTCCAGCGTCTTCATTTATTTTTTTTTTTTTGGATAGCAGTGACAGAATTACCACTCCAGGTGTATTGAAATTTAAGATGTTTTTCTTCACGTGCAGATGTTATGATTCATACTAACAGCCACAGATCAGTTCTGGAAGTACAGCTCTGCAGGTATTCTAGCTACTACAGCCAGCCTGTGCCCTTCACTTTCATTGCACCCACCTCTGAGAATCTCAGCAGTCCAAAGTCTCACAATACAAAAAGGGTTTTAAAAGGACACCATGCCTCATATCTACTGCAGTGCCCATGTATCTTGCAATACAGAACACCGACAACAAAATCCAGATTCCCATCAATGTGGCTTTCTTCCCTTCGGCATTTTTAGCAAATTTATTTTTTCTTAGGAAGTAAAATTCAGACACATACATACAGTTACTTACGAGAAAGTTAATGCTAGACATTAAAATACTGTAAATTCGCTTGTGGTTTTGTCCTACCTTATTTTTCAAACATATAAATCCTCATATATCCCTGTCTATTAGCTCTGTGTTCCCTTCAGAACACCGTATGCATCTGTTAGATCCAGAATCATTTGTGCAGTTAAATGCAAAGCACCTTCAGAAGCTATTCCGATTGCGGAACACGAACAGCAGCTCATGCTTCCCAGAAGCATGCACAGGAGGCAGCATCCGAGTTCTGTCTGCTCTGTTACATCCTCCAGGAGAGGAGAAGCTACACAACGCAGGCCTTACGTGTTCAGACTCGCACAACTGTCACTGTGGTTGCTCTTAAAAAAGGCCAAGCCGTTGCCATTTAAAAGGCTTGGTCATGGTATTGGTCCCTTTACAATTGTACAGCTTATGTTCCCAACGTACAGCGAACAGATTTGTGCCACCATACTTCCCATGGGATAGGCACAGTGTATCAAAATTAGAAACAAGTGTTTAATAGCCTATATATTCCACCAAAGTTTGTAAGAAAAAAAGAGTCTGAAGTTAAGCATCTTGTAAGTACAGTTTTGAAAAGTGAAATCCACAGATTTCAGGAGGAGCTGCAATTTCTATTCTAGTGAAAAACATCAGTCATGTATTTTATTGCTTCCTTACATCTGTTTAGTGTAAAGACTTTTGTCAGGAAAATAGTAGGAATATTTCAGATCTCTAACTACGATCACACACTTAAGAAAAGAAGAAAAATTCCTACTCACCAGATTTATCTATCACACTGACCAGGAAAGCAAAGCAGAGTAGGCTCCTGCTCCCTCATGGCTTCTTTATGGCATTCCCCTCATTTTGCTGAAGTTGCTGCTCGAAGGAAATAGGAGTAGTTTTGGTAAGCAGAGTTATCCCTGTGGCTGGCTGACATAATTTAGGACAGGCTGTACATTGATTTTCTATTTCCCTTAACAGGTCGCACATACAAACCAGATACACCAATTGATTGTTCATCTAAAGCAGAATTAATTGCATACACAAGGCCACACACTACAATTTCTGCTGACACGATTTGGAATGCAAATAAGAAAACCTCAGTCACGTACATGAGTTGTATGTTGTCCTGCAACAGCACAACTGAACTGGCAGATACTATTTGGACCTCTGATGGAACGCGTGTAAGGCCACATTTTTGATCATATAATGCATACTACACATGTCCTACAGATTTGCAAGTTTTTTTCAACTACGGCTTTTTCTTTTGTTTCAGGTCAGGCTACTGTCAGTTTGTCAGTTCCAATTAACCAAAATATATAAATTTTCTAATTTGCAGTTACACCTTTCCAGACTTTGGTCACTGTCTGGCAAACGTCTCTTCAGATACACAGCATCTCAGACTCCAGCAGAACATCAGTGTATCATGCTTTAATTCACTGACCATTTCAGTTTAATACTAGCCACAATTTACACCAGGCTGCTAGACTTTCCTTCTCCCTATTAAGTGTACTAATACACATATGTAGCTTCACTTGGGATTTCTTTTCGTGCACTCTGAAGATTATTTCACATTTTACAGTGACAAGAGCAAAGCCCAGAAATAGATGTACTTAACTCACTTTTATCTTAAGTTAGTGTAAGGTTTGGTGTTTTCCTCCACTGGTGTATCACACAATAACCAGCAAGTCAACTGTTCTGTAACTTTGTAACATTATTCAAAACCCCAAAATACCAGACTTTCATACTGAAAGAGATGACAACAGGCATGTGTGTATGTATATAAACCCTGTCGGGAATACCTGTTCTTAAGAAAAGGTTCCTCTCTACCTCCTCAGCTATATATTTTGAAAACAAAACCAAAAAGATTTAGAAGTATATTACAGAACAGCTGTCTGAGCACAACAGAAAACAACCCTCTGCTGTACAAAAAAAATACTGTATTTATTACAATTTAGGAACATGAGTAATAGGAAAGTATTTCACAATAGCTTAAAATCCATGGCAATCTCTCCTGTCTTTGGGTCAAAACTTATAGCATATGTGATGGCACTAGGAAGGTCTGACAGAGATGCTGATTCGATGACAGAACTGAAGAAATAGACAGCTTGCTTGCAGTGGGGATTCCATTCACAGTTTCCCTACAGGAGAGAGTTAAAAGTGAAAGTGGTCAAAACTCTATGATATTACTACCAGGCAGCAATAATGCAGTAAGAGTTCTTGTTCCCAGTTCAGTATGCAATGATCAGAAAATTATCACTTGTATCCATTCTGCTACAGGAATACAGAACTTGAAATAACTGCACAGTGGAGTCACAGAGGAAAAAAGTGATTTTTCACAGAATAGACAGAATACTGAAAATACTTACTCCTTCCCCTCAAAATTTTTGCTTTTGTTAAGTGAGAAGAGGGATTTGTATGAATGAATTCTACTTTGAGCTAGCATATGGAAGCATTTGGATGCAACGCAAATTCTCCCATTTTAAGGTACATCTCCTGCTCCTCCCCAAACTATGGACAGATAGCTCTCCTAGTTCTGTCTACATAGTATTCAAACAGTGTAAGCAAGAGCACTACATAAACCAAGCATGGACAACAGAAAAACATTTTTCAGCACTGTAATCCTATAGACTTTGACATCATAAATCAGACAGAAGAAATACCTTTTCATTTGAAATTTTCATCAGTCCTGTATTAACGGAGATATCAGCAGCAAGATGATATTCCATCCACAGAACTGCTCCATGGCTTGTTCCTTTCCTGGAGGGAGGGTGAAGAATCAAAACCTGTTACTTTGTACAATACTGATGGTTTAAATGCTGCACCTATTCCTCACATAGATTAGGTGAGAGCTGTAAAAGCATGAATGACTTTGTTTCCTTGTAAAAAAATACACTGAACAGCTGAATGATTTGGTAAATGGGTAGCAACTTCTAAAGCATTTGCAGATAATGAATCTAAAAAAAGATAAGAGAATATGTAATAACTAAATCTGCTCATAACCAGAGTTATTTAACAGGCACTCGATAACATGGCACAAATTACATGGCAGATTTGGAGAGCACTTCATTCAGAGACCCCAACTTGTTTCTGAATTTGTAGAAAATACTGGCCATGCATTCCATCTCACTTCCAGTGCCTGCTCCCCAAGGTCCTGCTAGCGTGTTGCTTCTAAATACAACTGGTGCAAAGGCACAGAGACTCCACGCAGATCATTCTGGATTTTGTGAAAGTTTGAAGTTTGTTTCACAAAGAGAAACAGATGATTACAGCAGTGTTTGAGTCACGTAAGCTCTAGATAGTTAAAAATCACTTTCCCCTGGTTTTTAATTCTTACCAGCATTTTATGCTTGAACAGAATTAAGTACAAACTGTACTTAGATTATGAAAAGTATCTAGCCTGTCAGAATTATCATTCAAAGGAAGAATAGCGTACACTTTAAACTGTTAAACAGAATCATTTGGAAAACTAAGTAGAAGCTTTTTCTGCAAGAACTCAGCACCATGGAACAAACAGAAAAACATCCAGACGATAGTTTACTTTCTCTAAACTATAGCTTAATCTATTTAGGTTTTAAATCATAGTAACATCTTAAAAAAATGTTATTTTTGAAACACAAGCATTTTATCTAAGAAATTACTCTTATTGTTATAGCCTACTGTGAACAGCCACCAGAAATTTCTGTCAGAGTAACTTCCAGAACATTAGGTCACATTATTAAAAATTGCCAGGTATGTTGCCACTAGTTAACTTTAAGACACAAAGAGCTTGAATACGAGGTAAAGAAATGGATGATGACAGGAATATTTATTGCAGTGAGAAAACTCACCGTAGAAGATTTATGGAACCCTCAGTGCTGAGACAGTGTTGTGGTACCGTCTTTCTGAAGTCAAATGTCAAAACTTCCTGGGGGTCAGAGAGTGACTTGCAAGGATATTCCCACAGAGGGTGAGGTTCTGCTTCCTTGGATTCCCTAAAATTCAGAGAATTCTGAAGAAAGAAAGTAATAAAAAATAATCCAAAGGCAAACAGTGTTTGTTTTCAAGTTAATTATGTGTCCTGAACCCAGAGTATTCAGGCAGCAAAGCTGCAAGAGGACAGGACTACACTTTTTGGGCCCAAGAGAAAATATATACTACATGCATGCACTAGTTGCTATAACCGTGGTCCTCAGCAGTGAAACAGGCTCTTTAAAATACAATGCATTTAACTTTTTCTTCCACTCAGGAGATGAGACTCTAGAACTGCCTGTACACCATGATTTTAAAGGCAATCAAAATGGCTAATTCAAATATGGATATCAATACTGCAGGTCTAGACATTGATACAAATAAATCTCACACTTCATATCTGCTTCTTGGAAGCCAAAAAGCCTTTTTCTCTTTCAAAAATGCCTGCAAGGGCAAGGAAGGGCAGCAGGATTCATATACAAGCAATTTCCAAGATGATTTGATTTCAAGCTCAGAATAAAATTTTTATAATTCTTTTTCTTTCTGAATGACCAAAAGTATTTTCAAAACAGTGTGAAGTACTGAAGAGCTCGACAAATGAGAAGAAACATTAAACCTCCAAACCCATGTCACAGAAGTTACTGTTTTGCAAGAACTAAATAGCCACCTTTTTTATGGAACAATGGTGTTCTGCCTAACCTACAAGTTTTTCAAGAGTCACTATAAATATTTTTTTAAGTCAAGTGAGTTTTGCTCTGTTTTGCTAAGACTTGTGGTGAAACTGTTTTCAGTTTTCTTACTTTAATCATATCATCCATGGTTTGGACATCAAAACCTTCACAGGTCCCACATGGACTCCGGATTCTCCATAAGTCCTAAAAAATAAATAGGATTTTATTAAAAAGAAAAAATTAGCTTTATTAAAGGAAATAGGAAATCTTGAAATCAATTTTGCCTGTAGATGAGACATTTTGTAACAAGCCAGATATAGCCTCTTTACTATCAATATATTCCTAAACCATTAGAACTACTGCGGAAATCAGAAGACAGCATAACTCTGAGAAAATATGTTGCCAGTCAGTTAATTCTTTAGCCAGCTCCTTTAAAGAACCTGCCATATTTCCTACCATCCGTACACATGGTTTACTTTATGGATTTGCCAAGATTAAACCCTTAGAGACCCCTCATTTCCACTACCCAGCACAGGTAAGTGCTCCCTGTTGCATCAAACATCTTACAGCCTATTGAACTACCAGTAGGTAAGTAGAATCATTTTAGGTACTTGATACTATGCCTCTCATTTACTTCAGCAATTGACTGGACTGACAATGATGCGGTTCAGCTTTAGTCTTTTCTTAGACTATGTTGATGGTCTTTTAATAGAACAAGAACATCCACTAGCTGTGCATATACACATTTTATTACCTGTTCGTTGTTGCACTTAGCAACCTCAAATGGCCCTGATTTACAAGGTGCCAGCAAAACTAGATGATCTTCCAACCCTAATTATTCTATGATTCTAGGACTATTTTAAATTCAAATACATGCTGTTATAATTTATGAATACAGCACAAACTAGAGTGACCATAAAGAATCTCTGAATGGTATCACTGACAGAACTATACAACCAGATAGGGAGCATCCTGTTCCCTAAATACAATTATGGATTAAACAAGTTTATAACTGAAGTAACTTCATTAAATACTTTCTGCTGGATCCAGGGTTTGCTAATTGATTAACTCTAATGACATATCTGTATTGTGACAAAACAGACCAGCCTACAGAACCGGTTCTGCAGAATACCTTACAACACTATGTCTGCTCCTTCTGTCTAAACAAGAACTGGCAAAGGCAGAGGTTATTAAAAAAACCACCACAGATTCTAGTCACTGAGTCTAGATTCACCACTGAACAAAGAGGAAAATGTAAAATTAAAGCAGTAACTTTCAGAATAGCTTAATGGAATGAAAGACAAGTTAAAGGTTCTACCAAAAAAGATATGTGGAACCATCTCTGAACACAATCCTGTACATGAAAGTGTCAAACTTAGGTTCAGGTGACATGAATGTTATTCTACATTCTGCTACTAGGTTGATGAATAATCTTAAGTCATCACTCTTCATGCTTCAGTTTCCCCATCCAGAACAAGAAGAGACTAATGCTTACTTCCTTACAAAATGCTTGGAGTTCTAGGGAAGTAAATCAGATAAGTAAGAGAGCATGGAATTAAAATTAACTGCTTATTTCAATGTGACTACTGTTGATTAGTCTTAAATATCCGCTTCCTATGACAATGTTCAGATTTACATTATTTACTCAGTATATATTTAGATTCTCTGTATTTTTGGAGAAAACAGAAAGGTATGTAAAATAAGCAGTGTAGTTGACTAGTCCCAGAGGATGTACCTATGTGTCACACGCACAAATCAAAGGCAGAACTAAGAGAACAAGGTTAAAGAGCATTTGATAAGGAAACTGTTAAGGGAGAGAAGGCTCGGACGCTGGTGAACCAGACAGAGGGAAGAAAAGAGAAAAAAGACCCGGCATTTTTAACAGATAAACTGAAGGCTATGTTTATGTAAAAATTCACTAGATTATAGGCATTTTAAAAATTTATTTACAGATGTGTAAATTTTAGTCACACATTTCAGACTAAAGAGTTCTCTCACTTCAGATACAGGACAAAAACTTTGTATAGTAATTATGAAAGTACTTATTTAATTTCCATTGTCATTGTAGGTAAACTGCACAATGTTTACTGACCAAGTTCTTAATAACTGCAGAAAAGTTTATACCTTTGTGCAATTTCTGAAAGATGACTTTTCAAAGTATTTTTAAGATGTGACCTCTACTATGCTTAAATTTAGTACTGTGCACAGCCTCAAGTGGTTAAAAAACAAAAGAACATGCAATTATGAATCCTGCCTAATGCTGTCTACAGTCTTATACTCTTAAAACGTCATTTTAAGAAGTGATCTTGGGCAGAATATCCAATTGTATAAATAACCACAATTCTCACATGCTTCAGCAATATCTCTCTAATCTAAAGACATATTTGAAAACATTCAGCCCTTTCATCTAAAAGGGTAAAATTACTCAAGATAGTTTTCTGACAAGAGGTGGCTGAAATAGCAAAACTCATTTTCAAGATGTCAAATATTTTTTCCTCAGGTGGTGAGTGAGCAGTATTAAGATGAGATAAGTTTGTTGTTAAAAAGTCCTGTAAGAGTACTTAATTTTAAGTGAATTTGTGTAAATATCAAATGGATAGTTCTAAACAATCTTACCTGAAATTCCACAATCATCATGTGCAGAGATGCAGACTGAGGCAGGACAGTGACATTGCTGGTAAGGTGACTGGTCACAGCTGTCCTAGCATACCAGAAATACAGGTTATGCCATGGCAACAAACTTGTAGTAAAAAACGGCTCTCCCACAAGAACAGAAATCTTGGCAAAGAAGAGAGATATTATTAATTATAATAAAGAACAACAACTCAGTTACACAGGCTCTTTTTATCTTCAATAGCTGACGATGGAATAGAGTAAGTGAAGTCATCTAGATAAAATCTTCTATTGCTCTGTACAAAGTTAATTACTACATACTGCACGACAGACATCTTTTTGTGGGTTTAGTTGGCAAAGTTTAAAATGAACTTTCCCGCCACAAAGTCCGAGAAGAAACATTGCAGTTTTAGTCTGGAATACTCTGTAGTAGGAGCCACAGAATTTTGACATTTTTAGTTTAAGAATGTTAGTATTTCCCAATAGACTGTGATCTGAGTGACTTCAGAAAGAAGAGCTACAGCCTAGTAGAACACATGCAGCTAAACCAGTTTAACTGCCTTTATAACTGGTGTAGGCTATGCAGGAAGAGAAAGCCATACTCTTTCAAAAACAAAGTGAAAACCCTCCTACAGTCTTTAGACTAAGCCTTGTTTAGTTTCAGTGGGACAAGGTCCGAACCATCTACTCATTACACTTAACATGAACTGGGATATAATGGGATTCATTGTGGTTACAGCAGCACAGCAAGAAAGCAAGATTAATTTTCACCTTCTGCTCCCCATCATCCAACATAAATTCAGTATCAGACAATTGTAACATACCTTTTTATCTTCCAAATGAGAAGATGTAATCAATTCAGGACGTGCTTCTATTATTTTAATTTTATCTTCAAGATGATTTGCTTTAAAAAACTTTAAAAGAAAAAAAAAAAAAAGGTAGCAAACTGTCTTTATCAAAAGCTACAGCTGAGACTCAAACCCATACCAACATAGTAGTTTTGTCAGAAATAAACAAAAAAACCTTCCCAACAGCCAAAATGAAATTTTACAAGACTGCCTACCATAACTCATCAGGATGATACAAGTCTATTTGTGAAGGGTGAGAGACACTTAGAGACAACATGTCACATCTAGTGAACTAAATAAAGCACATGCCCTACATATTCCTTCAATTAAGTATACAAAAAGGCAGGTAACACAGAAATTACCTCAACTTCCTTTGTCTATTTGTACTTTGAAGCATATGGGAAGGCCAGTCAAAGATAAAAATTACTTCAACTATGAATACACTGCATATTTGGCTTCTGTGTGAGAACTCTTTCAGACACAGAGTGACAACTAAAACAGACACAGCCCAATGATGACTTCAGGAAGCTGGTTTCAGTCACTTCCTAAACCTTAACTGCCTCTCCTCAACAGCCTCCACTCCAGTGGAAGAACCTTCTGTGCTCTACCCCAAGGAGGTGGCTGAAACATTGCTTGCAGTTAAGACCCATTGCCTACTGTCTCCAAAGAGCAAAACAGCAGAGTGGGCAGCCCCAGCTTGTCTCAGCTGAAGACAGAAATGGTAGATGCCACTTTCCAGATAAGACTGGTGTAAGCTACAGGATGCTCACACATCGCACTAGTCCTCAGAAACAAGCATCTTGGCTTTTATCATCAGTGCACTGAGGGCTGCAGAGTAGCAGCTCAAGCAGACAAGCCAACAGGTACCTGCAAGGAGAGATCAAGCACTGGCAACCGTAATTCCCTTTGTTCTGTTCAATTTCCCCTGGGGCCTATTTGGCTCATGTCTAAAGCTATCAGAATGGATCTATCTCCAGCGGGATGTATTTCTCCAAGTATCTGCAGCTCTGTACAACTGCCTGGAAAAAAATCAGAACTTATCCCAGCAACACATCCCACCTCCCACAGTCTTGTCACACTGTAGGATCAAACACATTCACTAAACAGATTTAACCTCTAAGCAATTGATGCAAGGACAATCAAAGCCATCAGCTCCAGCCTTAGAAATGCCATGAGTTCATTTACTGCTTTAGCAGAAAACTGAATACTCACTTTTTCCATGACAGAACAGGACACAGCAGAGTTTTCTACTGTAAACACCTAAAGAAAATACACAACAGCCAGTCAGCAAGCTTTGTATTTTTTTTTTTTCATTACAAGAATATGTAAACAAACAATGAAAGAACTATTTTAATGCCCTAGTGAACATCGTTCATAAGAACCATGCATCTACTCCACAGCCCACTGTCATGTACCTTTTAACAACAACAAAATCACCCCCTATAAATACAGGCTAAAAAAAATGCTGTTTTCACAGCCATAAAAGACAACACCCAACAGTTTATAAATATTTATTTTCCAGGTTTAAGATGCACATAGTATATTAATACATGCTCTAGGCATACCTATAATCCTAGGAAATGCAAGCATATTGCCAGTGTGCTGAATCAGCCTCCATTAGTGCCTACTCCTAAGTGTTGTTTAACATCATCTGACTGTATCAGCTGGAAAAAGCTCGGATGTGCAATACAGACACCAGCCTTCTAAAGTAAGAGAAAGATTAGGTTTTATTCGAGACAGGTGAATAGCTAGGCAATATGCTGCTACAGAGCCAGGAAAATATTATCAGAATCTCTGTCAGCCCTATTCATTTCTCTCCTACTCCTTTGCTACTGAGGGAAAAAATAGAGGGGCCATGGATCACTGGTTTAACTTCGCACATTTATTTATTTCTACAAATTGCCTAGCATCTTCCTTGGTATTATATTACATTACACATTCCCTGATATTCAGTTCAACTATAATAAATATTAATTCGCAGAGTCCCACAGGAGAAAACACCAAGTACTCTGTATACATAAGAGAGACAGTCAGCTCTCAGCTTTCATTTACAGACTCATTATTCTTAATGCTTCCTGTCTTGCTGTTAGAGACCTTCCATTTCAGACTAGATAATAAATGTAATTACTGAATTGGAAACATAAAAGAAATGAAAAAAGAAAAGTTGTCAGACATTTAGTTTGGCAGAAAAAGTATTTCCAAAAGCACCAAGATACAAACCATCAAACAGGAACCAGAGAGGAATAAGGAACACCCCTTTCATTCACGGCTACACATTGGTAAACATCCAAACTGGTAATTATCATCTCTCTAGACTACAGCTTGGTCAGAGATGACCTTAACCTCCACTTCAACAAAATGGGAGCCTCTTTCTCACTCGTCACTAAAGAGGCACCAGAAATAATTAAATAATGGTCTGGAAATGCACAACTATGTGAGAACACTGAAAATACCAAGCTAAACCACGAAGATCACAATAACAGGAAGAAGAACAGTACCTGCTTTGCTCCCAGATAGTGAGCCACCACAGGCAGCAGACTGCCATCACTGATACAGAGGCAAACACTATCTGTTTTCAGAACCTACAAAAGTTAAATAGTCATTGTTATTCCTATTCCAGGTGAGTTTTCAAATTCCAAACATTTTGGTGGTGTTTTCTGCCACTTTATACTCTTCCATATCAAATAAGGACTGGGAGTTACAGTGTTTAAAACAACCACTTTAAGCAGAACGGATTAGCATAAGAAATGTTCATATAATCAATCCCTTTGGTTTAGGTCAGAAAAAGTTTGCCCAAAAATGTATTAGGTATTTTTATTCAACTACCAACACTCCTTCTAACAAACACAGAGACCTGCCCCAAATTCCTATGCAAAAATGGCTACTTCCAAGTTAAAAAAGTAATACTGAATTTTTCAGGAGAAAATATAACTTGCATCTGCTGATGTAAATAAATTATACTTTGTGAGAGAAGTCCTTTAGTATGCGAGAAACAAATTTTGTAAGTAATTACTGCAAATAAAACAATACACACATCTATCACAGAAGCTAAAAAACCTACAGGCAACACACACTCACTTCTGTCAAAGCCCTGACATACTGGCACGTTCGGCTCTGATCATTTAACTGCCCAAAGCGTGGTCTGTTCCAAAGAAGATGGGCTTGACATCTACACACAGGACTCTCCACACGAACATTTGCCTTAGTCTCCTCTTCTCCACTGAAAAAAAGTAATCAATCATGTATTAATTACAGGACCATGTTTTTGCAAGCAGGTACATTTATGTACTTTAGCATAATGCACATGAGTGCCCTATGGACTCCGCTGTTCCTTGCTCAGATTTCCTACTTCTGCAGGGACTTTTCTTTAGCTTTGCATTTCCAAATGAAAACACGACCCATTTATCACCTTTTTTAAAAAACAAGCCCAAGAACCCCTCAAACTTGCCCACTGACTGTGATGGTGGTTTAGGCTTTGACCTTTTAGAAAAAAAAAGTTACTTGTTTAGATGCCTAAGTCAAAAAGGCACATAAAATTCAGGCATTAACTTTTAAAGCTGGCACTGATTTTTAAAAGATGTTGACCACTATTGTTATCACAACCAACATGATTAAACTCCTTTTAATTTGAGCAAAAGGCATGAATCTCAGAAAGACAGTGCTATGAAAATAGAAAATGACAAAAGAGACAGCATGGCAATTACTTCACTCCTTTACCTATGTGCCAGCTCAGCTGTGCTGTATTTTAGGATTTCCAGGAAGCCATCATGAGTGTTTTTTGCTCCTCTGTCACAAAATGCCACCAGCTAAAAGCCAAGACCCTCCAGTCCAAACCTCAAGTGTGTCTTTATGCATCACGTAGCTTTTTCACCTGTGCCTTGTCCATGAAGTGGCTTTTAATAATTTTCTAGTCCTTAAGTTCTTATCTTGCTATTCTACAGAATAGCTGCTGTAAGAGCAGCAAATACTCAAGCTTGGAATAAAATACCAGACACAAGTACTGTTACCTGGCTTTCTGCAGCTTATACCACAGAGAGTACTCGTCCCGACAGGCAGTCAGGTAGAGCAGCTCACCCTGGAGAACGGGCTCCTCATTTGGAAGAAAATACACACACTGCATCCAGTGATCTCTCCACTGAAAAGGGTCAATAAACAAAACCTTAGGAATTAACTAAATAGTAAACAGAAAGTAAACAAATAGCAGGAAAGCAGTTAGTAAGAATGGGCACAACTCTGGAGTACTAATGTACAACTAGCTGAAAGAATCTTGTTCATGTCAGCAAGGCTGAATAAGGGCTACATTGAATAAATGAACTTATTTTTTTTTAAAAAGAGAATAAGCCTGAGACCCCTGGCATGCTGACTAGCTAAGCCTGCATTTTAATCAAGTTAAAACCAAATCCAAATACACTTAGCATTTATTAATGCAGTTTTACACCTCTAACATAACTATGCTAGAAACCTGTACTAAATTGCTGACAGAGGCCAGTGGCTGGAGCCCGATGCATCAAATGAGGTCACTTAAGTGTCACTGATGACAGCTCAACTATTTTGTGTTTCAAAAAGCTATTTTCTGTCCTGCAAGTATTCCAAGTTGACTGGTCATTCTAAGCTGACCAAATGCCCTGAAGAGCAATAGTTTCAAATTTTATTCTCAAACACGTTTAAGTGCAAACAATAATTTAGTATTTGACTAAGTTGATCCTACTCATACATTCATACAAAAGCGCACGAATCTGACTTAATAGTAATCTCCTGTTCCTCCAAATATCCAGGATCAGCCCAGCATTTTCCCCACACCTGCATTTTTCATAGGAATATACAAATATTACCAGAAACTTAACACTTATTTGGAAAGAACTACCTGGAAGCAAAGCACAGAACAGGGACAGAAACTAGTTAAGGAAAAATATGTGGAATTCTTTGGTTTATTTCTTGAAAATAAAATAAATAAAATTAAAATGCATGGAAGACAGCTTCAGGTGTTGTTTTATATTAAAGTGTACATTTAAGTTTTACATTAAAGAAAACCTAAACTGGGCACATACTAAAGTTAACGTTGCTATGATTTGCTTGTTTAGCATCTTCCAACCCACAGAATATTAGCAAAGTTCTTATACAGTTTAAGGGACAGCCAGTTAAAAGACCAAGTAGGGCCTTTACTCAATTACTGATGATATAATCTATGATAGTATCTGAAGACTCAGTATTTTACCTGGAAAGCAGAAGTGGATTTTACCCAGTATGGAGCCATTGTGCAATTTATTGTCCCAGAAGGGTCCATGTCAATATCCCACCAAGAAAGTACAATTTGTGCCTTGCCAGACTTGACAGGCTCCAGCTGCACTCTGTAGTAGGTAGAAGCACTCCTTACTGGTTTACTGAAGTCCACACTGCAGAAAAGCATCAAAATTGTAAAAAAAAAAAACTAGCTCTGCATTCTTCAGAACTACTCACTAGCTTCCCAAGCTGAATACACAACTCATATGAAAGGCATAACAGGAAAATTTTGGTTTGAACCTTACCTGAACATTGTCACCACATCACTAAGGATAGTGATGTCACTCGAAGGCATCTGGTTCAGCTGGATATCACAAACAGAAGGCACACCTGGACACTTCTCCATTTCTGAAGGGGAGACAATAACTTTTTCACCATCCTCTGCTTCAACACGAACAGGAAACAGTTTGTTCCAGGACCACATTCTTTTGGATTCTACTAACTGGGCATACACTGTTGCCCTGTGAGGCACTGCCTCACATCCTTCCTGCGTGTGCAAAACAAAGGGTAAAACATATTAACCTGCATGAGAATTAAATAAATTGAAATGTGAATCAATTTAAAGAAAAGCTGGACTGGGAGCTTTGGAATCTTAAACACAAATTCTTTCAGAGACTTCTGTAACATCAGAGCACTTTCACTTTGTCTCTATCTGTGAAATACAATAGAGGCATCTATCCTGTTCAGCATGGCACGTATGTCCATCCTCATTGCGAAATTAGAGATCTATCCTGAGCATCTCAAGGCAGGTAACTACTAAACTATCATCACTGAAACAGTTTGAGTGCAATGAGTAAATAAATAAAAAATAATTGCTCAAATATTTATGCAGGAACAACTCTATCGATGATTAACAGGAAAAAACATGTAAGTTGCTCTAAAAAACACACTGAACTAAGAGCTAACTGTGAAGTCCAGGAACTTTCACAAAAGACAAATTACACTTTAGAGTTATATATGAAGAGCAGTAAAATGTATGGAGTGCTATTGTATTTATACATAAAACTGGTGAAATGAAACTTAGATGCTAAATAAAGTTTTGCCATTTAATTAAAGAGAAAAAATAGAAAGGGTAAAAGAGAAAGCCCTAAAATTATACCCATAGATTATGTGATAAAAACCTATTGGCTATTGAATTTTGTTTCAGTGTTTAAAGTATTTCCAGAGGCAAAAACCATGTGGAGTAGCAAGAGCTCCTTAGGAAAAAAAAACCCAAAACTGTCAATGCTTGGGAGGTGAAGTCCATCAAATTTATGAGGAAATAAGAAATTACTTTTCTAAAACACTTTGGGATCTATTTGCCATTGGAATAAGCTACTAATGAAAGCTCTGCATTATAACTAGATGCCTTTCTGAAAGAAATTTTTTAAGCAGCAAATTATCAGATTTAATCTTACTCCAAAGTGAAGACAAAAAAGTTTCCCTAGGGATAAATCTGACACACTCTCAATTTGTCTTTTCTCACCTGTACAAGGTATTTGTGCGCATGCTCATAGGTTGGTAAAGCTCCTTCTCCTATCAGCTCTGTATCAAATAATTCTGTCACCAGGATGTTTGCACGACATTGCATATCTCCATCTAAAAGACGCAATTTAATATTGTGAAATAAAGATTTAAGCAAAGTCTTTCAAGATGCTACACAGAAAACATATCATTCAAGAACTTACTCCTGTTAGAGAACCTACTGAAGACTGCAAATTATTTTCTATCAGAAGTTTATTATGAAATACAAATGACTATTGAAATACTATTACAACACCTCCTTTTGAAGTAAATTTCCAATGTTCCTTTCTGGAGAGTAAAGGATTTGCTTGGTTTAATTAAAAATATTTGGAAAGAAGAAAGAAGACACATTCCATCACAGTTTGGAGGTATTTGCCAGTTTTTGCAACCCCAGCCTACTCTTCTCACCTGGGCCAACTGTGACTTCAGTGGAGTGCTTGTTGATTACCTTGATCTTGTCACGAAAACCATTCTTCTCCACTATCTTCACAGCAGCATTAGCCATGGGCTTGAAAACCTGTAAACAGCAGAAGTGTAACGAACTAGTAAGCTAACATTAGCTTTCACATATGAAAGGACACCAACAGGAAATGCAGCATAATTAGTCCTGCAAAAAATTTAACATCTTCATTATCTTTTCATATGTTTAAAGTTTATTACCATGAAACAAGACAGCAAGCCTCACTTCAAAACTTCATAGAGCTCAAACTGTTACAGACTATCAACTCTCTCTAAAAGCTACTCCAATTTAGCATTTGAAAGACAAGAATACACATTTAAATTAAACAAACTTGCTGTGTTTATAAATATACATATATCAAGAGCTTGTATGTGCTCAAGCTATGAAACAAATACATAAAAAAATCCAAAACAACCAGAACTGAAATTATCAAGTATGCAAAAAATCTTCTTTTATTAACAGCATAATTGTGAAGAGAATTTTTATTTCATTTAGAACAAAGAGAAGAATAAAGAAAGCATATAGCTTGAAAATAGCAAAATGATGAAGAACGTGTTGAAAGGGCTCAACATCCATACCCAGTTTTAAGCTCAAAACTTCTAAATACTCAGACACTCAACCTGACTACTTGATGAAAGAAATTTGTGTCGATTTTGGAACCTAGCCCAAGTTCCAGAACTAGAAGAATTTATTGCTATTAGGACACCTATACCAGTAACTCTCAGACTTTTCATACTGTAGTTTTATTTTCCACCAAGGGCCTCCTTTCTTCCATCAGGCTAGTGATCCTCTGCTTCCACAGTGGTCAATAAACTACTAAGCAGAAGACAAAGACCTCTCCTACCACACGACTTTTGATTCTGTCTCTTTCCTACAACTGGCTGTGAACAGCTATTTTCTGGAGCTTATTGCTTCCTGGACTTACATGAAAGATGTCTGTCCCTGAAAAATTATCATAGGATAAAATCCTAGTTTAAAATGATAGATTTTTTTACTTGGATAAAAATCACAGTACAGCCTTTCAACTCAGACCTACAGACAAATGAATCTTCTCTTTGTTTCTTCAAATGTGTAAAAAATCTAAACTGGACAAAATGTTATCCTTCCTATAACTAATAACCATCAGGATGTTTCTTAAGTGCCAGGAAAACAGGAGATGCTCTATCTAATCACAAAGAGATGGAAAAACAAGTTTCCAAGACAGTCTCTTTATTAAGATGGGGTCCGTGTTACGATTCAGTGGGTCTGAGAACTGATCTCCAAGAGCTGAAGCTTATAAAGATCAGTAATATAGTTTGCGAAAACTCACTTTTTCCTAAAAACATTAATCAATTTTTCTACATTATTACTCTTTGAGTTTTGATAAATAGAGAAGACAGAATACTATAAAATTTGACTTACTGACATAAATCTGGATGTTTACAGAAGCCATCCCAAGAATGGAAAATGTATTATGTCTTTTCAAACATATTCTTTTAAGATCTAAGTCTTTTTCACACACATAAAAGCATCAAACTTGAGCTTCAGAAACCGTAACACTAAACAGTCAATGCATGCACAGCACTGATCATTCAGACAGAACAACTTCACTACAACTCGAAAGAGAGGCTATGAACATGCATGCAAATGTATGTGCAACCTGTAACGAAGGCTTACCTCAACTGCATAGCAGAAATCTGCACCTGCTGAAGCTGCCATCATGGACAGGAGTCCTGTGCCAGTCCCTATATCTAGAACAATTGCTTTCTCACCTCTTTCTTTTACTCTGCTCACAGCAGCACGAATACCTTGGTAATACTTCGTGTTCTGTGGAGAGGGGAAAAATAAGAGAAGGAAAAAAAAAAAAAAAAGGACATCAGTAACCTTTTATCTATTTAATCTTTTAACTTCTGTGGAGATATCTTGCATTCTCAGACTATGAGTTTATAAATAGTAAAAAGCCTACAGACACTCTTTACGCTACAGTCAGATCAAAGCCATTTTCAGCAAAAGCAAGTGGTTTTGGAGGGATCAGTGAAAATACCACAAAAGTATAAAGACAAACCTTACTTACATTCCTATAAAAACTAAGAAGCCTAGATTCACATTTTAAGCTTTTGAAATCTCAGTTAATGGGTTCTCTCTGACAAAAATGTCAAACATAGAACAGTAAAATCAGCTACTGAATGTAAATATCATGTTCTGCAGTAAAGAACAGAACACTAGAGTCAGATGTGAGAAAGTATCTGTGGATCTAAAAGCAAGTTTGGTATCTTAAAGGGTAGAGAACCCTGTATAGTCATGCAGTGATGGCTATTCAAGAGAAAGGAAACGGGTATTTTCTCAGCATTCAAAAGCTTTTTGCTTCTGTACTACTTACTCTGTCTTTATCATGAAGCATATCTGCATAGCGTGACCTACAACAACAAAAACTCCAGTCAAAACACTACATACTGCAAAGCACAACAAAACTGCTGGAGGTTATAGAGCCTCCTTTGTTTTACTAAAGCAACTGGTGCCCACAGACCATAAAATGCAGAGACAACTAATGCGTTCTCTGAGGATCTGAACTGTTTCCCAAACCTGAGGAATAATGTTATTTCAATGATCTGGTCATCAGCATAAAACAAACTAATTAACTGCTGGCATACAGACTCTCTTCAGCAGTGGACCCAATGCATGAAACTATGGACAAACAGCTCTGAAATACAGAGGTTCATACAGAATAATCCATAGCAATGAAAAGCTGCCTAATAATGGTCTATTCATTTGTTATAAAGAGTTTTTAGCCAATTTATTTGGTACCCATTTCTTCATGGGTTGCACTACTTAAAAATAGCCCAAAATCTGATCTTCCCAATTTCTCTGGCTATTACACTAAAGTTTTAAAAACTTACTACAGGAACAGACAATTGGCAATTATTTCTTGCACTGGGGATTTAGAAGAAATTTAGCTGATGCATTTCGCCACAATTCAGTCACTCCAAGTATTAAGACAAGCACCTAAGATAATGTTCAAAAAAATTTAGAAGTACTTGGGAGAACACTTTATGGAATTCTGCTGTAACATTTAAACCGTTCTACAGTCTGTTCACCTCATGCCCTTGGAACTTCCACAGAGATAAACCCAAACATTGTCATAAAAACAAATTGGCTATGCTCATTTCTGTAGCTTTAGTAGAACAAGCAAATGTTTTTCCATCATACCTTGCGATTTCCTGATGGTAGTCATAGTTCTCATCCTCTTCTATCCATTCCATTACACCAGTGGTTGGATTAGCTCTTCCACAAAAGGTCTTCATAATAAATCTCCACTTGTGTTATTTATGTATTATGTGCAGTTTTGCTGATTTGGCTTCAGTGTAATACCCAAGATATGGGCTGTGTGGAAAAAAAAAACCCAAACACAAAACTTCAAGTGAAAACCACAGACATCACTTTAGTTATGGAGACTCTCTTTTTACAAGAAGTCACATGGAAAAGACAAGGGGTAATGGTGCAGGTTACTCCTGGAAGATTCCA